>CM061531.1:188939321-189115918 GCA_030545055.2 Neoaliturus tenellus | reverse complement strand
ATTCAAAGTCGACCGATAACTATACGTTGAAAATGGCTTATCATGGTTTAGAATCTTTAATACATGAGCCCACTAGAGTAACAGATAACTCTGTTTCATTGATCGACCATATATATTGTAGAAGTAGTGTCAACTCAAAAATAGAATATACAGGTTTTGTAACAGAACTGCAAGTGACCGATCATCGAGCTACGTTTGTATGTATCAAATGTAATTATGAAACCAATAAAGCTAATGAACCTTACAAAGTAGACAAAATAGATTACCAACTTTTAAATAACACTCTGTTACAATCAGATTGGCAATCTGTTTATTCCGCAAAAACTGTTTCTTTAGCCTTTGAAATTTTTTTGGATATTTTGCATCAGTGTATAAATCAGTCCCGTAGACAAAAGAATAAATGGGAGAAAAAGAATCAACGAATAAAACCATGGATGAATCAAAAACTTTTAAATATGATTCATACAAAAAATAGTTTGTATAAAAAATATAAAAATCAACCACAAAATGACATTTACAAACTTAACTATAAAAACTATAAAAATAATTTATTGAAAGAAATAAGAGTAACTAAAAATACGTATTATAATAATATATTTGATTCCAACAGAAACAATCCAAAATGCCAGTGGAGAACAATAAAAGAAATAACTGGTCAGGTATCTCAACGTCAAGAACGCATAACTCTTAAAGATAACAGAAACAACAGTATAACATGCCAGAAAGATGTTTCAGACCACTTAAATAATTTTTTTGCAACCATAGCAAATGATTTGAGGGAAACAATAAACAAAGATCGCAATACAGCTATAGGTTTAAGAGAACAAGTTTTAAATTTTTTTCCAAGTAGCACAGTTTGTGATTCTTTGTTTCTATATCCCACCAGTAAAGACGAAATTAGGACAATTTTTTTTTTTTTTTTTTTTTGAGGGAGAGGCGGAAAAATGCATTACGCACACAGGTGGCCAGCCTGTAGTGTGGGGCTCCCCTAAAAACGGGTTTACCCACTAAAAAACCTCCTCTACTCTTTAGGAATCTAACCTGGAATTGTTTGTCACATTACGTCAGGCTAGGCCTAAATTTGGCTTACGCCCGTGGGGCTCGCTCCTTATCCAGCCGCTCGATCAAGGGATCTGGGCCACTTCGCGGTCCAGATCGGTTTTCTTTTCCAGGAGGATGCCCCGGACGAACTGTGACAAACAATCCCAGTTGCCCTCATCCTCCAAAATCTTTTGGCAGACCGAGTCCACCGAAAATACACCAAAGATTTGTGTGGCCTCCAGGCGGGGCCCTTCCCAACGGGGACAGCGGAAGAATGTGTGTTCCGCATCGTCGGGAACACCCGGGCAATAAATGCAGTCCGGTGAACCGGTCTTTCCCATCCGGTTCAGGTACGACCGAAAATAGCCGTGACCTGTCAAAAATTGGGTCAGGTAGTAGTCCACCTCCCCATGCCGCCGTTCCACCCATGGTTGGACCTGCTTGATAAGTCGCGCAGTCCATCGTCCTCGGGTGTCGTGCTCCCAGCTGTGTTGCCACTGCTGGAAGGTTCGGGAGCGCTCTTCTGTTCTTGCCGTGTCCTTGCCGATCTCGCCTTGTCTCTGATAAATCGCTTTCCTCTCCCCTGCCAAGAGCTTGACAGGGATGACTCCGGCGACCACCAGGACGGCAGGCTCGGACACTGTCCGGTAGGCGGAACACACCCGGAGCGCAGCTTGACGCTGAACCCGGGCGAGTCGCAACCTGTAGCACTCCTTATCTAGAGCGCCTGCCCACACCTCTGCCCCGTAAAGAAGCACGGACTGGACCGCGGACATCAACAGACGTCTTCTGCTGGATCGGGGACCCCCGACATTGGCCATCAGCCTACTAAGGTAAGTCACTACCTTAGCGGCCTTGTCCGCCGTACGGAAGATCTGATCCCTCCAGCTTAACTTGGTGTCCACCATAACCCCGAGGTATTTGGAGGCACGAGTTGATGTGACCACCTCCCTTCCCACTCGAAACGGGACGACGGTGTCGATCCTCTTCTTCGTGAGAATCACGATCTCCGTCTTACTGAGAGCAAGTGAGAGACCGTGATCGGACATCCAGTTGTTGACCACCCGCATAACTCGGTTCAACTTCAGTTGGGCCAGCTCAACGTTGCGTGCAGCAATGAGAGCTGCGACGTCATCGGCGTACCCAACCAAAGTGGTTTCCTCAGGCATCTCGGACCTCAGGAGGCTGTCATAGGCAACGTTCCAGAGATCCGGGCCGAGTATTGAACCTTGTGCGGCACCAGAAGTGACTTCCATCGTCCGCGTTCCGTCCCTCGTGTCATAAATCAGGCTTCGAGAGCGTAGATAATCCTCGATGAGCCGCAACAGATATGCAGGAATTCGAAAGGTGTTGCGAAGCGCATCCAGCATATCGACCCACCTCGCCGAGTTGAAGGCATTCTTGACATCAAGCGTAACAAGAAGCACTACTCGGCGGGAGAAATGGTTGTGGCTCTCGGCTCTCTCCACAGCTCTCTGAACTTCGGTGACAGCGTCGATCGTTGACCGTCCCTTTCTGAAGCCGTACTGACGGGGGCATAAGTCCCCGGCAGCTTCCACGGCAGAAATCAGGCGGGAACGGATCAGCTTCTCGAACAGCTTTCCAGCCGTGTCCAACATGCAGAGAGGCCTGTGGGACGACGGCAGCTCGGGATCACCTTTGCCCTTGCTGATCAGTACAAGCCTGGCTGTTTTCCAGGGAGCCGGAAACACCCCTTCTACCAAACAGGCATTGTACATTCTCAACAACAAGTCAGCGTTGATTAAAAATACTTTCTTTAAAGCCTCACTGGGAATCCCGTCCGGGCCAGGAGCCTTGTTGCTCTTCAGGGAGAGAACGGAGGTTTCTAGCTCCTCGAAAGTGAAGAGTGGAACGTCCTCTACCCGTCCGAAGTCTACCGGCGGTCGCTGTGGATGTTCAGGAAACAACGCAGCGACGATCCTCCCCATGGTGGCGCCCTCCATGATGGAAGGTGGAGAGCGGGCGCCGAGTTTCTGTGTTACAAGTTTGTAACCCAGGCCCCAGGGGTCGGAATCAACGTCGTCACGAAGTCTCCTCCAGCTATTCGCCTTGCTCCTGTTGATCGCCTGGCGGAGAGATTTTCTCGCAGCTTTATAGGCCTCCGACTTACGAACTCTGTCTGCGGGGATTCTCGCTCTTGTGGCGGCTCGTCTAGTTCTTAAACATGTTCTTCTGAGTTCCGCAATCTCTTCAGTCCACCAGTAAACGGGTTGTTTGTCGCGTCGGGGTTTCCTTCGCGGCATAGACTGGTCGCAGGCCGAGACAATCAGTTCCATCGTGGATGTTACTAGTGCCTCGGCCCCAGCCTCACCAGGATTCCCCTGCGCTCCCCGAGAGATGACTTCGGTGAACTTGACCACGTCCAGTTTGTTGGTGTTCCACCGGCGTGGCCCCTCCCGAGATGCGGAAACTCGACGATTTGCCTGATCATGCAGGTCAAACACGACGTATTGGTGGTCGCTACCCGTGTAGTCCTCCACAACCCTCCAGCCAGAGATCCTCGGAAGGAGCGACTCAGACGCAAAGGTGACATCAGGGATCGTGCCTCTCTGCCCGGGGCGCCGAAAAGTAGGTGTGTCGCCCTGGTTGAGGACGACAAGACCGGCCCTGGCGATGAAATCCAGGATGTATTTCCCCCGGGAGCTGGTAGAGGGCATTCCCCACTCGACGGCCCTGGCGTTGAAATCGCCACCAACGACGACATGCCCGGTGGTGCCGAGAACGCACTCCTCTAGGCTATCTATCTTGTCGCGGAAGTCCTGGACGGCCTCGTTGGGTGTGAGGTAGCAACTGAAGATAGTCACGTCCCCACACCGAACCCAGACGAATCCTCGGCCGCGCCCGTGACTCCGCACCAAGACATCTCGTGTATTACGTGCCCAAAATGCAGCAGTACCGAGGCTGTCCGAGATCCAAATGTTTGGGTCTCTGTCCCGATACTGTTCGCTGATAAGGAGCGCGTCAGCACCAAGTTCTCGGGCGAGCTGATCTAGAAGGTTATCAGCTCCCCAGGATCTATGAAGGTTGGCCTGGAGGATGCGAATTACCGGCCGCTGCCTTTTGCCTGTTCAAGTGCGGCTCTGAAGGCACCGCACTGACCAGACCCGGGTAAGTGACCGAGGGCACTGGAGCCTGAATCCTTGCAGAGGAAGCAGGAGGGGCTCGAGGAACATTCCTTGCGTTTGTGGCCCTGGCTTCCACACTGGAAGCAGTTGGCACTCCTGTCGGGCCCTTTACAGTTTCGGGAGGAGTGGCCGAAACCGAGACAGCGGAAGCATCTCGAAACTACCACCCTCCGTTTGAGCCTGCAACTGACCCAACCGACTCTGAGGTGCTGAAGGCTAAGCAGCTTATTGGCGTGCTTTTCGCCCATCTCAGCAACAGCCATCCGGAGTTGACTTCGGTTGGGCTTTGTCAGCCATACCCTCACTCCATCAGCTGATATCTCCGGGAGTGCCACCTGGATCGCACGGGTCACCTCCTCTTCGGTGGAGAGGGCATCAAGGTCCCGAATCTCGACCGAACACTTCGGTTCTAGGGCCTTGATTGAGCCTTTGTCCCCAAGTGCAGTCTTGAGGGAAGCGGCAAAACCGATCTTGTCACTCGACTTCCCCAGTTCGAGGAGGACATCCCCGTTCTGGGTTCGCCGAATAGACTTGATAACGGTGTCGGTCTCCTCCGGTTTGGCCTGCGATCTAATCTGACCCAGAACATCAGCAAAAGATCGCCCCCCTAAAGGCTTGATCAAGATTGCCTCCGTCCTGGGCTTCTTAGGCCTGGGTTGTTTAGGCTTTCTGACAGACTTGCCAGAGGCCTCCCCAACCGGTTTCGAGACTTGCGTCCGCTCCACCCTCGACGCACTTTTCGAAGCCGCCTCCGCTTGCTTCTGCCTCCTCCTTTCTTTCTTAGACAGGCGCGTCTTCCAGCCCCCCAAAGGTGTTGAGGCAGAGTTTGCTGCCAAGGCAGGATTAGCCGCCGGAGCAGGAACCTCTGCAGGAGTAGCCGCTGGAATCACGGCAGCGCCCGGGGCGGATTCAGTAGCCTGGACAGGAGATGTCTGCGATGCCGCAGTGACAAAAACCGGTCTCGGCACTGAGTCCACCTCAACAAGTTCAGGGCTTCCAGACGAAGAACCGCTCTGCCTCTTCTTTCGCTTTCTGGCTTGAGTCTGGGACTCAGCCAGGTGAGCTTGAGGCGAAGCAGAGATGACTCGGTTCGTGACATCGCGCTCCTGCTTCACTGCCTTTAGCCTGATTTTCCGGCATTCCTCGATTTCTTCTAGAGCATCTTCGAGTTTAGGGATCCCCTCTTTTATCGCCTTGTTCACGTTCTTTTGAATTAAGAGGGCCTTGGCCATCTCCTTCAAAAGAGCTTTCATCTTCTTCAGAAGGGAGTCTTCCTCCTCGTGGGCGTCGTCCTGCTGCTGACGAAGCATTTGCAGCTCGAATGCCGCACGAAGAGGGCTCTTCCTGGGAGGAATCCCTTGGATATTGGCTAATGGTGTTGCCGGCTCGGCCACCTCCATCGCCATACCGATCTCCTCCTTCTTCTGTCCGGTTTTGGACGACGATCCGGCACCACCAAGAGCCTTGAATGGCACCGGCGGGGGGGTGGTTTTAATACCCTTCGTCGGCGTTCCAGTGTTCAAGGTCGGAGACCTTTGCAGTCTTGAGCTGCGCTTAAAGGCGGCCTGCTCTATCTCATCATCGTTCGTGTTTTGCATTTTAAAATCCATACTTTTGTTTCACCAGCGCATCGTGCGGCAAGAGGCGGCCCTTCATCGGCCGAGAGCGGGTACACCCTCGGAGGTCTACCCCCCGTAGGAGATAAGACACCCCTACCCCGGTACTCCGGGGCCCGAACCTCCGTTTGCCCAGCACCGATACACAAAATGTGCCGGACGTGCTGGGGGTCGCACCGTGGCAATGCAGAGTCCGATCCCTGCATCCATGCCGCACTCCCTGACTAAGGTCCGAAGCGGCTGGCTTCTGACGACACACTGGAGGAGACCATCGGCAGTGCGAGGCACACATCAGTCCCTGCAACACAACAGGGACACTCCCAGGACCCCCCAGCATGCGCCGGTCGAAAGAAGGTGGAAAGACACCCTTGATTCGGGGTCGAAAACAAGAAGGTGAGCAAGGTTAGCTCAGGAAAGAATAAAGACGGTGAGCTAAGACCTGAAAGATGAGAAGAAAGGCCCTAGCTCGGGAAGAACTGTGAGGAGGGTCTCACAGCTTGGCTCAGGTACCCCGGGGTCGCCAAGAAACACCCGTACAGTGGAAAGCCCACTGCCCCTGAGGGCGAAATTAAGACAATAATAATGTCATTAGAGAATCGAAAAGCCCCAGGATATGACAACATAACACCAGTAATATTAAAAAACTGTGTGGGAAACATAATAGACATATTAGAATATTTAATTAATTTCAGTATGACGTGTGGTGAATTTCCCGATATTCTAAAAAGTGCAGTTATTAAACCACTATTTAAAAAAGGGGACAAAGAAAACCCGAGTAATTATAGACCTATTGCGTTGTTATCAATATTTTCAAAGTTAATTGAGAAAGTAATTAAAGTAAGATTGGTTAATTTTTTGAATAAAAACAATTTTTTTAGTTCCAACCAATTTGGTTTTAGAACGAAAATGAGTACTGATGATGCATTGTTAAACTTCATGAAACTAGTATACGAGGGAATTAATGATGGGCAGTACTGTGCGGGTTTATTCATCGATGTTATGAAAGCATTTGATACGGTGGACCATGCAGTGCTGCTCAGACGGTTGTATGACTCGGGGGTGAGAGGCGTTGCTCATCAATGGTTCTCGTCCTACTTGTCAGATCGCACACAGCGAACTAAAGTTGGATTGGAGCTAAGTGATCTAGCTAAGGTCTCTCACGGTATTCCACAAGGTTCAGTTTTGTCTGGCCCCTTGTTTCTCGTATATGTAAACAATTTATGTAACGGCAAATTTAAGGGCAAATTGATAGCATTCGCTGATGATACTGCTTTGTTCTACAAAGGTAGTAGTATTGAAGAAATTAAGATAAATATGCAAAAGGATATTAAATTACTAAGAATATGGTTCACTGATAACTTTATGGTTTTAAGTCCCAAAACAAAGTACATTAATTTTAAGCTTGCGAGGAAGTTACAATTTTACTAGTCCACTGAAATACCATGAGATAAGTTGTTCGGAAAATAACTGTAACTGCCTGGCTCTTGAGCAGGTAAATGAAATAAAATATTTAGGGCTAAATGTAGATTTTCAATTGAATTGGAAAGTTCACGTTAATTCAGTCAAAAATAAGCTTTTAAAATACATAAGAGTGTTTTACATGTTAAAATCTCTATGTTATTCTTCAGTTCTTAGAACAGTTTACTTCGCTTTTATTAATTCTAAATTAGAATACGGTCTAACTGTTTGGGGAGGCTCATATTATACTACCATTAAACCCTTAATAACAATCCAGAAACATTTTATAAGATTACTATCAAATAAAACAAGACTGGAACACACTGAGCCATTATTTAAAAATCTAAAAATTTTACCTCTTAGGAACTTATATGTTTTTAAAGTACTAAGGGTGTTCTTCTGTAAAAGTGGGAACAGGCCTAACCATAACATGGTACCAAGAACCAATCTCAGAAATAAATTCAATGTTGACGTACCTAAACCAAATTTGACAATTTATAAAAAATTCTATTCTTATTTAGCACCTACATTTTTTAATCGTTTGCCAGACAATATTAAAAATATTAGTAATAGAAACAAATTTTGTAAATTAGTGAAGACATATATACTGAACCATGATAATATCCAAATGTTTTTTGATACAATATCATAGAATGTATGGTGTTTTATTTTTATGCTCTAGGTTAAGATATATACTTAATTAAGCTGTGTTATTTTTCTTAAATGTTCTTTTATTTAAATCACTTTAAAATCAATATTGTGTTAGTTATAATTTTGATTTGTTTTATTTTTTGTTTCTTGTTACTATATGGTCTAAGTTTATCTTGTTACCACTTGTAAATATTATTATTTTTTTATATTTTTAACTATAATAGGAAATCCTTGATCTTCATATGTTATCTACTGAAAGTGTATTTTTGTAGTTTAATAAGCCGTCTGACCACTTATACCTACCGCTCGAGCGGGAAGAATAAGTGCGTGTGTAGGTTCCCGTACAGGTAATAGACCTCGGGACCCAAATATTGGTCCTTTAATTGTAATTTTATATCTAATTATTATCAGAAATATTAATTTTAATTTATATTGTAAATATTTTTTTTTTTTTTGTAAAATTATGAATGGTATATTAAGTTATGTATATTGTATCAATATTGTAAAAATGTTTTTAAAGGATCAATAAAGATTTCATTTCATTTTCATTTCATGTGACTTCATTTAATGTGTTAAATGTTTATGAGTCACAAATAGTTGACTAATGTTTCGACATAAGCAAAACTGTCTTTAAGTGGTTATCTTGTGTAATGAGATCTCATACCTCTTTCTCTATATTGAACTAAATGTGATGTGTGACTTCGTACAATTAAAAACACTGCCTTGCCCCCGAATGGCCGCAGTTGGTTCTAAAATTTTTGTCACTCTCGCGTTGTTGCCTCTACACTCTAGGCATACGCTGAGACTCAAATTGAGTATAGCCGTTGATGGTCACCCGTTGTGCCGATGCATAGTGCGCGTGGCAGGCAACCGGTATTCCTACGCCACCAACTTGATTTTTGTTTGCGCGGTGTGTCGGTGTAGCCGCAGTCCATAGTGTCGAGACGATATCCTTACGCCTCGAGTTCTCATACCTCTTTCTCTATATTAAACTAAATGTGATGGGTGACTTCGTACAATTTTAAACACTGCATTGTCCCCGAGTGGCCGCAGTTGGTTCTAAGATTTTGTCACTCTCGCGTTGTTGACTCATTTTCAATGAACCTCTACACTCTAGGCATACGCTGAGATTCAAATCGAGTATGGTCGTTGATGATCACCTGTCGTGCCGCTGCATACTATGTACGATCCCGCGCCATTTTCACATCCCACAGCGTCTGTATTTGCTCGTTCACTCTCTCTCCAGACTTCGCGGCGATCGGACGTGTGCTCCAGTGCTCCAGTGCTCCAGTGCTCCAGTGCTCCGTTAGCTCCGCTGCCCTCAGTCTCTCTCCAGACTTCACGGTGACCGGACGTGTTCTCCAGTGCTCCAGCGGTCCAGTGCTACTGCCTTTCTTCGCTCAGTCTCTCTCCAGACTTCAAGGTGAACGGACGTGTTTTCCAGTGCTCCAGTGCTCCAGTGCTACTGTCTTTCTTCGCTCAGTCTACCTCCAGACTTCACGGCGATCGGACGTGTTCTCCAGTGCTCTGCAGCGCCCTGTGACATAGTACTACTGTCTTACTCCTGGGTACTCGACAATTCAAATGTAAGTAGTATTTGTAATGTAGAATAGCTATCTATATTTAAATACGTATGATGTATGTGAATTTTATTTGTGTCAAATGTCTTCGTTCTTTCTATCATGTGCTAACTGAAAAGTTCATAACATTATTTTCGTGTTTTACTTTGCGACATGTAAAATTTGTAAAAGAAAATAAAACGTACTTATTCATAATCTCCTTGCCTTTAAATTTACACTTTGTTGAGTAGTTTAACAGAGAAGAATGTTAATAAACTACAATGCATAGCTTCTTAAGCATTTATAAACATTTCTGAATGCAAAGTAGAATATTTACTTTCAAAACGATTTTAATAGTTTTGTCACTAGTGTGAAAATAGACTGCAATAGCATGTAACGCAATGAAACTCTTTTACACTTGCTTGTTGTGTTGGTTAATTATAAAGAATGTTTCTTGTAATATTACATTCTTTGAGTTTTTCATAAAACTTCTCTGAATAGTTTATATTACGTAGAGTTATTTGTTTGTAGATCATGAACAACACTGTGGAACGCCGCTTCACTTGTGGGGAGTGCGGCAAAGCGTATAAGAAGAAAGATCATCTTAACCAGCACGCACGTTCCGCCCACAGGGGAGTCAAGTTTGACTGTCCGGATTGTGGGAAATCATACACGAGGGATTCTGACCTTCGTCGCCACATCGACATCACCCATCGCCAACATCCCGCATTCAGACCAGGTTAGTAACATGTGTTTAATAATATCTTGAACTTTGGATATAGTCGCTAACTCCATGACACTGATCAATCGCATAACCAAATGCATATCCACGGACACTTACTTCAAGAAAACATTTCCTTTATAATATGAAAACTTTAACAAATTATTTCAAAATGTACAAGATGATAAATAGCAATAATTTCAAATGCTACTCTGATTATAAAAATCCAATGAAGTAAATGTGTTAGTATTTACTTACCAAATATTCATCACAACTTCTTATAAATCTGCTTTAAGATAAAATGTTCTAATCACATGTATGTTCGTTTGTTATAGATTTTGTTTCCACTCCTTCGGATCCGCAACCCGGTCCCTCTAACACTTCTGACCTCGATTCGAGACCGAATCCATCGCACGCTACGGATCTGACACACGCCCCACCACCTGTTGGAGTTCGTACAAAAGGTATTTTTCTTTGACTTCAAACTAATGATGTTTGTTTTACTTAAAACATAGATACGACATTTGCAGTAGTAACTGATTTCACACTAAATGGTTCATTCATCATTCTTAATTTTCTAAATGAGTTCTGATGTAAAGACTTTTAACCAATTTTAACATTAAGTTAATTTCAGCCATGACATTATACATTCAGAACTTTCACAACGGTTTAGAAATTGTTTCTTTTTCCATTATTATGCATGTGACTACAACTATATGTGTTTTTCAGGCCATGTGTGTGGCGGGTGTGGAGGGTCCTTCAATCGCAATGATGATATGCAGTTCCACGCTCGATTCCACTGTAGAGCTGCGCGTGTGAGCCAACATCCGGAACAGACCGGTGGAGTCCAACCACCAGTGCCTGTCATCTCGACCACAATGCCTGTACCCTCGTCAACAACGTCTGTAGGAACAGTCAGTGACGATATCGTCAATGGATCCTCCATCATTCCCAGTGATTTGGCACCGGATGGCTTCGTGGAGACCGAGACAGGATTTCGCGGGCGTTTGAAGACGTACAGGCTTGCGGAGCCCGCTGATGAGACTGTTTCTCTCCAGGAGTTTGTCAACTCATTGCGAACAACGATTGTCACACTCATGCGACGGATTTTATTGATAGTTCATGCCATCAAGGTTAATCTCTGGATCGAATGTCAATTCGCAGATATTCATGGTGAGACTTGCAAGCGAGCCTTCAAGACCAAAAATGTCCCTATCCTCCAAAATAGTGATGTAGATGAAATATGTCAACAATTCATCAACAAAATTTTACTGGAGAAGGAGACATGCGAGATGAAGGGTTCCGGGTGGAGCTTTGTTAGGGTTTTAGACATGGAGGTGAGAGTCAATGTTTATAGCCCTCTCAGAGGTAGCTCCTTCATCCCCCTTCCTCGCGATATCTCCATGAGACACTCTGTGGTTAATGTGCTAAACGAATCGGATGAGCGGTGTTTTGAGTATTCAATTCTTTCTAAGTTTGTTAATGAAGCTCGACGTGATCGGCTCACCTCTAAACACTTTACTACAGAGGTTAGGGCCCGAGCTAATTTGAATTTTGAAGGACTTGAATTCCCAGTAAAAATCAATGACATCCGCAAGTTTGAGCGCAACAACCCGGGGGTAAGCGTTAACGTGTATGGTCTGGACAACAAGAAGCGGAGCAAGCAACAAAACAAAGAAGAACACTATGTCTTCCCGTTTCGCGTCGTGGATCAAGAGCTACCAAACCACTTCGATCTGTTGTTCCTAACAGATGAACGGACCACTCACTATGCATACATCGCAGACTTCGAGAGGTTAGTTTCCAGCCAGCTGACACGTCGCGGACATCGTTTGTTCATTTGCAGGAGATGTTTCGCACATTTCGACAGCCGACCGAACAAACTGGGTCTCACTGGAGCTGAACGGTTGGAGGAGCACAAGCGTTACTGCTCTTCGCATGATCCTCTGAGGACCGATTTGTCTGAAGATAAAGAGATTCGGTTTAAGCACATCGAGCGTACACAAAAGGCACGATTCACTATATATGCGGATTTTGAGTGTGCGCTCGTACCGACTGAACCAAATCAACTTATTCATCCCACACCAACGTCTCTTCCACCAGCGTGGGATCCGGCCACTTCAAGAGGTGCTAA
Source organism: Neoaliturus tenellus (assembly GCA_030545055.2). Taxonomy (NCBI): domain Eukaryota; kingdom Metazoa; phylum Arthropoda; class Insecta; order Hemiptera; family Cicadellidae; genus Neoaliturus; species Neoaliturus tenellus. The sequence goes on along the minus strand of CM061531.1, from coordinate 189,103,592 downwards.
TGTAAATCACGACGAGAATGCGCCAAGTAATGTGAAGAAACTCCACACGCCATACTCGTACTCGTACTACATTCATGATAATCACAGGAATGTCAACGATGGTGATTGTGACGACATTGATCCGACCAGCAACACATATTCAAAATTGAGACTCTACAGAGGTGAGAATGCCTCTGAACACTTTATAAACGCAGTACGGGATGACGTACAGAAGATTGGAGATGTTTTGAATGCACGTCACAGACCCAATTACCGAGAGCAGGAAACTATAAACATCTATTTTCATAATTTATCAAACTATGATGCGCATTTCATAGTTAGAGAATTGGGTGTTGACAAAGGTGATGTAGAAGTACTCGCCAACACGGAAGAAAAGTACATTACATTTTCAAAACAATTTAAATATCCTGGTCGACACAGTAACATCAAGCTACAGTTTGTCGATTCGTATCGTCTGATGGCGAAATCATTAGCGACTCTTGCGTCCATCCTACCTGATGACAAAATGAAGATCATGAGAGCTAGATACCCGGACAATGATGATTTCCGACTATTACGTAGGAAAGGAGTCTTCCCCTATGAATACATCACTTCACAGGAGGTTCTGAACGAGGATCTACTTCCGCCTAAAGAAGCCTTCGGAGATGAAGTAACTGATGTTGATTATGAACATGCACAACAAGTGTGGCGTAAATTCAACTGTACCACGCTCGGTGAATACTCAGATGTATATTTACGAACCGATGTGCTACTATTAGCCGATGTGTTTGAGGGGTTCAGGGAGATGTGTCTAACACACTATCAGCTCGACCCTGCACATTATCTTACGCTTCCGTCGTACGCCTGGGATGTCATGCTGTACAAAACTGGTGTGGTGCTAGAAACCCTTCAAGATGTGGATCAATATGTATTTTTTGAGAAGGGTATTCGAGGTGGTCTGACTCAATGTGTAACTCGGCACGTCATCGCCAATAATAAATACACTAGAGGACGCGGTGACCGAAACGGCCAGTGCACATCGACAAGTGTAGGTTCCGTAGAGAGTGATAGTGATACATTTTTAATGTATTATGACGCTAACAATCTATACGGATGGGCCATGTCGGAACCACTTCCATACAAAGATTTTGAGTGGCTAACACAGCAGGAAGTTGACTTATTAGATATCTTGAGCATACCGGCGGAGGGCGAGTACGGGTACGTTTTGGAAGTAGACTTGGAGTACCCGAAAGACCAAGTTCTACACGATAAACACAGAGACTTGCCCTTCTGTCCAGAAGTTAGAAAATCACCAGCGTATCAACTCCCATACACATCGGAGCAAGTGATCAACAGCGGTGCTGGATCGTCTAAGAAATTAATGGCCACCCTGACGGACAAGAAGGAATATGTAATTCACTACCGTTATCTCCAACAGGCGTTAGAGAATGGGCTACGTGTTCGTCGAATCCACAGAGTTCTACGTTTCAAACAGTCACCGTGGTTGAAACCGTACGTGACACTAAATACTGAGTTAAGACAGCAGGCCAGCAATAAATTTGAAGTGGAGATGTTTAAATTGATGGTCAATGCAGTATACGGTATGAGTCTCCAGAATGTGAGAAAACACATAAACGTGAAAGTAGTCACATCCCATAAAATGTATACTAAGTATGTAGCTAAGGCAAATTTCAATGATCGTGTTTGGTACAATGAAAACCTAGCATTGCTACATATGGCCAAAGTGCGAGTCGTACTAAAAAGCCTGTATACGCGGGAATGTGCATTATGGACCATAGTAAACGATGGATGTACGGTTTCCACTACGACATGGTAGAGCGGTACGGTATCGAAAGGATTAGAATGGTCTACATGGACACCGATGGGATAGTCTACGCGATCCGTACCAGAGACGTCTACCGTGACATGTTGACTCACCTCGACGATTTCGACACAAGTAACTATCCCAGGACCCACATTTGCTATGATGGACGGAATGCTAGGGTTTTGGGAAAGTTTAAGGATGAGGCCGGAGGAGTGGTCATCGAAATGTTTGTCGGATTAATGGCAAAACTGTACTGTATGACATTCGGTAGGTGTACTTGTAATAATGAAGGTGAGAAAGATGATTGCATCGCGCCTCCCCCCATCAAACGTGCGAAGGGTGTTAATCGTGCTGTCGCTCTGCATGATATAAACGTACAAGATTACATCGATTGTCTTCATAACAGAACGACAAAGAGCACGGAGAATCAACGCTTTCAAAGTAAATACCATATGATTTATTCAGTGGTAGTAAGAAAAAGATCTCTGGCTCCGTTTGATGATAAACGATACGTGATGCCAGAGGATGGAATAAATACTCTTCCGTGGGGGCATTATGCAATACCACCAAGAGCACCACCGCTTCCTCCAGCTCTGCCTGTGCCGATGGACGTGGACGACGACACAATTTAATTAATGTCGCATGAGTGTGATCGGGTAGGCGCTGTTCGGATCTTAGGAGTGTGCTGGACTGTGATGGACTGTTATATGAACACTTATTTATTTATGTTGTTTCTTTGAAGTTTTAGTGATGGAACAAATTCATTTTGTTGACTAATTCATAGATTTTATATTTTTGTTGACTAATGTATACAGTTCTACTTCTGCTGTTTAAGTTTATTTTTTTCAATACACTCGATGTTAGTTTTAAGATTTTTTCAATAAACCTAATCATTTGTATTGATATGATTGTTTTTATTTTCCAGTTTCACACTTAGTCTTAAGATCATTCACTGTCAAACTTTGAAAAGAAAAATATAAATGACGAGTTTACACAGAGGTGTACAAATACTAAACTATCAGACTCTTTTGAAAGTAAAATACCAATTTACTAGGCTCTTTTGTCTTTGAAAGTAAAAATGTAATGTCGAGTCTGCAGAAAGTTTAAACGAATAGACTTTTTTCACTTAGAAATTTAAAACTTTTAAATGCTATGTCAAAGATGTGTAATGACTAAACTAACAGACTCTTTTCACTTTGAAAGTGAAGTACTAAGTTACTAGACTCTTTTGTCTTTGAAAGTAAAAATGTTATGCCGAGTCTGCAGAAAGGTTAAACTATTAGACTCTGAAAACTTTTAATAATGCACTTTTGACTTTAAAATAGTGAGTCTCTTCAAAAGTGAAACTTACATGCGAATGATGTTTGTTAAGTGCTAAATTTTATTGCAAGAAAAGAAATATCTTAACATACAAGAGAAATATTGTTTTACAGTCCAGCCAATAGATGTGAATAGTAAAAAATAGTAGTGTTTACATAATTTAGTGAAGTCTTCTGATCATCGCATCAATGTGAGCAGTGGAAGAGTCGTCTAGGCGCTGAACAGAGTCAGTTGTCTTACGAGTGGAAGTCCCAGAGGCAGTAGAAGATTACTGTGGAATCTTAAAACTTTAATTTTAATACAGAACGAAAAAGAAGGATAAGTAAATGAAATAAAAAGTATCAAAGTTAAAATGAAAGTATATTCAACAAAATGTTGAAAAGAGTTGCATTACTATTAATGGTTCATGGATGTACTGGCCGAAAGCCTCTACTATTTTGGATTGCCGCGGATTCGCCGCGGATTGCCGCGGATTAGCCATACAACAAATGTTAAAAAGAGATGTATTACTATTCATGACTCATAGCTGCATTGGCTAAGTGCCTCTACTATTTTGGATTGCCGCGGATTCGCCGCGGATTGCCGCGGATTGCCGCGGATTGCTGCGGATGCCGCGGAGAAGTCTCATTCTGGTATGAGAGAAAAAAAATTGCGGTAAAAAAATTTTGAGGTAAAAATTTTTTTAGCGGTAAAAAAAAAAATTTTCGCGGCAAAAAAAAATTTCAAGGTGACAAAATTTTTTGCGGTAAAAAAAATTTTCGAGGTAAAAAAAATTTTGGGGTAAAAAAAATATTTTTCGTGTCAAAAAAATTTTCGAGGTAAAAAAAATAATTTTCGCGGCAAAAAAAATTTTACGGCAAAAAAATTTTCACGGCAAAAAAAATTTAAACGGCAAAAAAATTTTTCACGACAAAAAAAAAAATTTTCCTCGGGGGGGGGGGGCTCGCCGCGGGAGGTCCTCGGGGGGGGGGGGGGGGGGGGTCGGCTCCTCCTGCTCCTCCTGACAGTCTTCGGCCAACATACCCTACTGACGAGCTGGGCAGGGCAGGAGTTGCCGTTTTAAAGCTTGATGCTGCTGGATACCTTGGGATCAATCGAACCAGCATTCCAATCCTTCTTTTTGTCCCGCAATCCTTTCTCCTTTACGGTCAAATTGATATAAAATTGCTTCTCCGACTTCTTTTCAGTGATATGTTTGAGAAGGATTCTGTGCCACATATCAACATGAACTAGACGAATCCTTATGGAAATTGAAAAACGGAGAAATTTAGTTTTAAACTTCAAAATCAAACCTAATGATTGAAACATTCTAACCATTCGTGATTGCTATTTTGATCCTTAACCTATAAAGATCCTCTATCCATCTAAAAAATTAATACATTCATTTCTTTTAATGGTTTTTGCTTTATCTATGTATTCATAATAAAGACACCCTTATTTATTACGCATCAATAACCCTTATTAAATATATTCCCATTATATACTTTGAATATTTATTTATTTTAATGTAGATTTTATTTTTAAATTGATTTTTCCTAATTAATTCACATGTTATAGCATATTTCTCTTTATACAATATTACTATTATGATTTATAACTCATCAGACTTTTTCGTATGCTAAATTACGTTCCATCAACATAAACTATTAGAAAAATTATCTTTTCATTACCTTAAAAAGATCTCTGAAACGGTGACCATCCATCCTACGTTTACTAAGCTACCAAGTAAATGATCTACTCTATACATAATTAACATGCGATCAATTTTTAGTACAGTCAACTCCTCCTACATTTTAAGGGATAGCATGCTTTTAAACATTTTATCCGTACATTGTGCAGGCGTCTATGTCTGATAAAAAATAAATAAATAAATAAATAAACTACATGCCTATTACTTTTCGTATGGTATGGAATATAACTTATGTTTCACACATTTTTGATGATTTTGTTCAATTTATTTAAGTCACCGTAATCCGGTTTTACGTGGCAATTAAATACATGTCTAACTTGATTTGTAAGTTAAGTTATACTTTATTTCAGAATAGTTTTAGTTTTGGTATAAGTTAGGCTATTATATTTTGTCTTCAGAATTTAAAATATGGTGCATTGTAATATATGACGTTATTTTAAGTTATATTTTACTTAAACTATTTGGTAAAAAAATATTTCGCAGATAAAGCTTAGGTTTTGGCCACAAATAAGCTAAGTTTTTTTCCGGACACATTGGATTTTATCCCTCTTGCATAGTAAACCCCATGGGTTATATTAAGTGTAGGCCAAAATTTTCATTTATATAATTGTGTGAATAAATCGGAAAAGGTTAAGGATACGACTTCTATTCCAAAGTCAACTGTGATACTTGTCAACATAAAAAGTACACTGAAAGAATGATCGCTGTGTTTTTTGCTGTTAAATTGTGAGTTATTAACTATGTACTAACCTATCAGCCAAATATATCGCTGTCAATTGATTTACAGTTGAACTAGGATGTGAATTTTAACTGAAAGTTACGTGAGAGGTTTGGAGCACTCCTAACTTTACCCGGCAGGCAATGTTTATAATAATCATACACTTCTGCCAATAAATCATTACTGTGGTATAACTTTAACTTAAGTCAATATTTTGACAAACTAGTCATTCTTTTCTGTGATAGTTTTAATTCAATTTCTTAAATTAGATTACCTTAAATAGTAGCATAATAGCCTAACACTTAGCAATTATCCACCCCTCACCCCCTAGAGGCGTGTTTACACTGGGGTTATCAACCAAAAGTGATCAACAATTTTAGTCGACAACTGTGGTCTACAACCTAGTTTGGCAAATATATCAAAGTTGATGACCAAATAAATGCGCGTTTACACCCGAGTTGACAACAAAAAATTGTTTTTGTTTATTATTTATGTTAATATATTTTAAAGTTATGCTTATTTATTTAAAAGTGAGTGTTGAGAATGTTGAGCGTGGATGACGATATTCTATCTGCCGGGCACTAAGAAGACACTGGGTAAGACCCTCTTTGCTAGAATGATCCACTTACAGGTGGTAATGGACTAAATGGCCTGCAAAAAGATGACAGTGATCCTCTGTCGAATGAACAAAGATTCGAGGGTAGTTTCAAAAACTTTTTGAGAATGACCAGCCCTGATTTGGAATGATTGATCACTGCATGTGATTGATAGTACATAGGTTTTGTAAGAAAGAGAGAAACTTTCGAAAACCCTTAACAGTGCGAGAAAGACTGGCTGTTACTAACAGGTTTTTGGCAATTGGCGATTCTTATTCCAGCCTCATTGGTTAGTTTAAGATTTCAAAAAATACGATATCACACTGAGTGCTTGAGGTGTGGGAGGCACTGATAGATTTTCTAAAGTATTAACATAAAGGTAAGCAATGAAAAGACAACTTCTTTATTTTTATTGACAAACTACACCACAAGTACTGCGTAACTATGAACATAGAACGATGGGGATTTTTTTAAAGTTTTCAATACAATACAAATTAAGCCTAGTTGTAATACAAACCGGGTTTTCAATGTTGCCGTACTTATTTGGTAATTATTGTGTTTAACTTGCAACTGGATAAACGTTTTTCAATTGTCATGATAATATTGGTTCAAACAAATAAGCTCTGAACCAGTTCTATTATTTGGAGTATCTGGTCGTTGGAAATCCGATTTTTGTCCCTGTTCAGGTTAACCCCAACTTCAGCAACGGTACTGGCTTTTGAATGCTCATCCATATAATTGATTTTAATTTCAAAAAGAACATTATTAATCTGTTCCAGGTTCCCAATATGTTGACTCGTCCCTTTGTTTGACTTTTTTTTCAAATTCTCAATAGTTTGGTATGCTTTCTCAACCATTGGAGTTAAGCTTCCTCATAGGTTTGGTAATATGGGTTAATGAAATTAAAGGGAATCTTGTTATTACAGAAGGCGTTTTTTTAGATGACACTAGGACTTTCTGTGATGACATTAGAGAGATATGAAGTTGAAGCTGAGCTGGTTGCCGTTAAAATAGATGTGTCACGTGTCTGAGGGCTAGGTTCGTCTTCATCCTCAATGAAGTAATTGATTGCATCAACCTGAAACATTAAAATGTCAGTAGACATTTTGTGTAAATAGAATTAATTTCAAGCTATTACTTTATTATGCTTGAAAATAAGATTCCGCAAAAATGATTACTTTTCCTAAAACTTAAACTTTTGTTTCTTTAAAGTTAAGTTAAACTGCTAGGGTAAAATTATTACAGGCATAATATTATATATATATATATATATATATATATATGATATATATATATATATATGAAAACGTTATATATATATATATATATATATATATATATATATATATATATATATATATATATATATATATAAAACGAGGTGGCCAGTGCGCAAATTGCGCATTTCATGATTCTGTATGAGAGAAACTCACCTAAAGTACATGTATTTTCGTTATGAAGTGACAGAGATTTATTTTGTTTACTATCTGGCTTTAAAATTCATCTGAAGGTAAGTTTAATCAGCGGTTAAATTACAATTCACATTAAAGATTTTGTAATAAAAGTTGGTCAACATTTTAAAGCGCCCTTTAGGAATAAATCAAAGGCGAGGGGGGGCGAAGCCCGAAACGATGTGACCTTTTTAATTACGATTCTCCCGCGCGCTATATCCTAAGCAAAATGACACCTCAATCTTAAAAATCTGTTCCGTAGGAAAAAAGGGACTTAACAGACGAAACCCTTATGGAAATAAGAAGGTAGATTTGAATTTGTGCAATGAAATGGAAACACATTTAGAGTTACCTTCAACTGTGGCATAGATCACAGTCCAATTGTATACTGACCAGAGGCCCGCAATTTCCCGATAGGATGATACATTTGTCGCCTATCGGCGCGCTTTTATATCTGGCAATGGCCTTCATTGGAAAATCGGTGGGAAATTACGTTAAACTATACTAAAATTGTGTAGATTAGTTGGACATCCTGTTCTTGTACTTTGGTTGTTTTCACCATGCACTCATCCTGATAAGTCGGCATTCAATTGAGGCCAAAAAACGTGTTTTGTGCATTTGTCACATAAGTGGTTTTTAGTGTGATATAGTTTGTGTTTTTTCAGTTTCCAATTAGAAAGATGAATAGCTACACCATGCAGAAGATTGCAACCGACCGTGGAATTTTCCCGAATGTCTAGGAAGTATACACGGAAAACATGTAATGATGCAAGCACTAGTGAACACTGGAAGTGAATATTGCAACTATAAAGGCCTGTTGAGTATTGTACTACTGGCTGTCGTTGACGCACATTATTGCTTTACCTATGTTTCGGTCGGATGTCAAGGACGGATTTCAGATGGAGGAGTATTCGCACAGAGCTCTTTATCCAAATTAAAGAAGGAGTGTAGTTTCAATATGCCCTTGCAAATTAACAGGCACATACTTTCCAGTGCCATTTGTATTTTTGTGGCAGATGAAGCCTTCACTCTACAACCATTAATCATGAAACCATTTCGTAGACTGAATGACAAAAGGAGTATTGAACGACATTACAACTATAGATTAAGCCGTGCCCGAAGAGTTGTAGAAATCGCATTTGGAATTCTTTCAGTTGTATTTAGAGTGCTCAAAAAAACGATTCTTCTTGAACCAGAAAACGCGGATAGAATCGTGTTGGTTATAGCTAGACGAATATCTAGCTATCATTTTCTATCTAAACATGTCTATCATTTTCAGCGTAAACATACCAGTCAGAAAAAAGCTTTAAGATTCCATTGAAGAGGTAAAAGTGGCGAAAACAAGGCCATTATTTGAATCCGAAGAGTCGAGTCCCAGAAACAAAAAACAAACTGAACTCCTGTATAAAGATGGAAAGCTCCTAAACAACAGCAAGGCAGTGAGTAAAAGCACTGTAGATCAAAATTTCCTTGATTGGGTAAATTGACGGCATGTATTGTTTTTCACAAGTCAAAAGACCCTCATTAAAAAAAATAGGGCCTAATGTCATAGACGTACCGCTTATGAGCTGGAAAACTCTGATTGAAAAGATCGATTCCTCAAATACTGTCATGATTGAAAATATTGACCGAAGCTTACTATCAATGGTCCATGTTTGCATTACAATAGATTGCTGGACAGAACATTACAAATAATTCATGGGCGTAACATGCCACTGGATGCCACTGAGAGCGGAGAAGCAAAACGTTAGCATGCTGTCGTATACTTGGTAATCACACCTCTGAAGTTATTGGCAAGAAGATTTCAGATGTTTAATTAAATTTAAAATTATAAAGTAGTTACTGACATCGGATCTAATTTAATCAAAACATTCAAGACCTTTGATGAAAGTGAGGAAGATGTAGAGGAAAATGAGGAATTTGATATTATTTCAATTTCTTAAGGCGAAATTCTGGAAAACAATGGAGTCTTCATGATATATCATTGCCTTCTCATCGAAGATGTGCTGCTCATATGATGAATTTGGTTGCTACAAAGGATATGGAAAAAACAACTGAATATGGTGCAACTTATAAAAATATTTTAGGAGCTGCTTTCACTAAATTTCAGAATCTCTTCAATAAATCAAGACAAAGCTCAAAAGCAGACAACTCAAACCGACAATACTTGGGTACAACAAATGACAACACCTAAAAGTACCAGTAGTAATAAGATGGCACTCATTTCATAATCCAGTCTCTTAGTTATGTAAATTTTTTATGGTGAGATTGATAAAATTAATATAGTTTGTGATGAGATAGGACTTCCAAGGTTTAATGCAGCTGAAGTTGAGTTCTTTGAAGTCAGTAGTCAATTAAAAATGCTTTTGTTAAATACTTCTTAAAGTTAAACACGCTAGTAGGCCTATGCCAATAAACATACAATTTTAGGGTAAAGTATATACAGATTTGTTAAGCATAAATAAGAAGTTTAATCAATGGTTGCGTTTTTTGTTATTTTCTTGGCTCGTACAAATTAAAAACATACAACTTACAATACATATCAAAGACATATTTCATTTGGTTTAGGACCTAAATTTGTTATGATTAGATTAAATGCTAACTTAGAAGATCTGTTCATAATTAAATTGATTGATTTTAGAGTCGTGCAATTGTTGTGTAATCCTACAGTACTGTGCAGATTTTATTGTAATAATATTATTTCTGTATAGTTTAAGCAGTATTTTATTTTATGACCTAAATTTAATCTCAGGTGAGGTATAAAAATCGAACTGTAACCTATTTTGATATATTCAAACAAATGTATTAGCAAAAATATCCTAAAATTTTCTTTTATCAAGACATTAGACATCCTGCAAGGTGACAAAACCATTTCAATCGGCTACTTACTGCCTACGTTTGATCAACTTCTGTACTATCTGAATATGAAAAACAATCGAAATAAATATGTAAACAGTAAAAATTTTCCAAACTAAATTAATTGCTCGATATCGAGCAACAAATACTCTAGTATTAAGTAAATGCTTGAAAACCTATACTCTCTTGTGAGTGGATAGTCAATGGTTATATGCTACCATCCCCATGTATTTTCCGTTGCGGTCATCCGGCTAATGTACAGGTCAGATAGAAGATTAGCCAATAAGCTGCGTCCAAACGCCGCTACTAAGTGATGACTAAGCCCTTCTGGATTTGACTTGAAATAAAGAAGTGTTTTATGTTTCATACAGTATGATACTTGCCTTCAAAAATTAATTTAGTATTTGAAATATAACATTATGCTTTATAAATTTTAATAATTTACCCTGAAAAGTCAACTTTAAGCCTCGTTTAGGAAAAACATCGTTACACATTTTTTATAGTAATGCGAATTAATTAGAATTAAGGCCAAGATAAATACCTTTTTTATAAAATGCGATAAATGTATTTAGTCATTTTCAATAATTTCAGTACTTTTGTTAATTTCATCATTGCGAGTTTGGGGGCTACTTCATAAAAATGAGCATTAATAATTTTGTCCCAACATTATAGTTGTAGCTCTAGAAAAGTATTTTGTTAAGTGTTAATTTCATTCATGGAGCCTATTAACAAAACATAGTTGATTGTCAAGCAGATTTAAGAATGTAGCCGATTAAATTTGTCAACATTAGGCAAGTTAAGAAAAGAAAAGAAACTTCAATGAACTAAATTTAAGATATATGAATTAAAATTATTAAAAGATAACCCGAGTGAGGATGTTTCCGACCGAACTTGCAGAACGCCTGACTCTGGAGCTCTGCAATATGGCTACACGGTTGTGCGTGAAGAGTTGTCCGGTGGCGCGGCGCTGCGTTCTACATTGTGTAGAGGAAACCATTAAATAGTATAATTCCATCAATCTCTGGTATTATTATGATAATTTTCAAGACTTTTCCCCAATTGATATATTTTTATACTCAAATTTAATTTCCAGTGAAATGTTTGTCCTTTTACAGACATTACGAATCTTTCACTCCTGTTATTACACTTACGATATACCTAGAGTAACCCTGTTTTGAACGGCATATTTTACATTCTAAAAAACTCTGGTAACGTCCGAGAATTAAATTTTCGTATTTTCAAACTTTCTAGGTGAGAGTTGTAATGTAACTAGTAGACCAAACGGTTACCAAGTTTCAATAAAATTGCTTAAAACATGAGAAAAGGCGTATGGCTAACATAGTCTTTTGATACGAGCCCAAAGATGAAGAAGACTCTTAAGGCAATTTTAACGAGAGAAAATATTAATGTTCTCCCATCTGAAACAATATTTTGGCCCATCTTGTTTTGATAATGTAGATAAGGCAGGAAATAAATTATCTTGTAAATACTTCTTAAAATATAGTTTAGAAATAATAGTTTTATGTAAGTATAAAATTAACATAGAGTCCAAATAAAGGAACGAAATCTATCTACCATGAATATTTATAGTGCTGATTATACTTATCACCTACCTGATTAATAATTATAATGACTAAATTGGGCTCTAGATCATTAATTAATGGCTATGAGTGGCTAGACTGTCGGTCTTAGATATTCCATCCATTGTCATCTTGGCTCAATTAATCCTCAGAGCTTAGATAAATAGTTGGCGATGTCTACCATTGCTTTAAATGAGTAAGTCGTCAAATAAGAAATAAAACACACCTAGTATTTTTTTTTAATTTATTACTAATTTTACTACAAGACATTTCAATACAGATTAAATCCGTCGATCCATTTTATATGAAAACATTTTGTAAAATAATATAGATGAATGTAAATTATAATTTACTACAAATATTTAACATTTTATAATAAGATCATACTTTTACAAAACGATCATAAAGAGCTAAGAACCTCAAGAGCATTTGTAACTGATTTTGTAAATAAAGATTTACTTCCGCGGGAGTCTCTGGCCGGTGGAGGTTTAATGATGGCCATGCCTCAGGATGAATTAATTAGCTCTAAGGATAATTTACTCTACCGAACTAGTCACTGTCTCTGTTTGATTTTCGATTATACTTCAGACGTTCTACCAAAATTGTTTAAATAATGTCTGGCGTTGGATAAGAGCATTACAGTATATTGAAACGTATGCGCCATAAATGTAACACAATTTCATCTATCTTGAATATCGAGGTTGTTTTCTTAATAGTAATATTTCTAAGTAAAATATTATTTATCTCCTGTAAAACTGTAGGATTTATAAATCGTTATTTTTTCATAATGATTTTTTCTAAAGAAACAAATTAAACTTTCAGAATGATACATGGCAAAATATTCTAGCTCTGACCATATATATATATATATATATATATATATATATATATATATATATATATATATATATATATATATATATATATATATATATATATATATATATATATATATATATATCCAGAGAATATGTACGTTTTTTTCGAAATAGGTTTTTTAGCGAATTTTCCTGTAGGGAATACGCTATTACGGTAGTAGCCATGGAAAGATCTAAGCCCGGAACCATGTTACTTTTTTATTTTGAGGTCCCCAGAAGCCAAAAACACCATTCGTTCATTTTCATATGTATGTATATTTTTTATTTTATTTTTATTTATAAATTAAAAAACTTTACAAAGACTGGCCTCGATAAGTTAACTACTTATCATCGAGGTCCAAATATAACAAAAAATTATCGACAATTTAATATATGTATATTCATAAAACTAAACGTGGTGTGGCATAAGGCTGGCCTACCAATTATTGCCATCATACAAATGGCAAAATGCTATTACATGCTTACTATGAAAAACACCCGCCCAGCATCAATGCAAACTAGTATTAGAGTGGCATCTCTGCTCTCCCCACCAAATCGGGGAAAGCTCATCACGCCACTACCAGCTGTTTCTTGAATGAAAGACGAAGACTGTTCTGTTAAACATAACTTGAAATTGAAAATCTTTAAAACTACTGAAACACTGGGATTATCATATTAGTAACCTTAAATAAATACTGATCTTAACCATATTTTGAATGTCTTTCGTGTATATGTGTAAAAAATGTTATTTGTGTGATTTATTAACAATGTAAATGTAATCTAAGTGGGGTAAAAATACTAACCGAATGTTTGTGAAGATCCTAACTAACAAACTCGGTTTAAAATAATAATAATAATAATAATAATAATAATAATGCCTTTATTTGTGAGCGTTCTTCAAAGTTGCAGTCTCTGCTTTTCAAGAGAATTCCTTATAAGAAATATAGTTTTGTACATACATGACAAATAATTAATGTGAATACATTTTCAATTTAAAATTCAAAAGCCAAATTAACAAAAAAATTCCTTAACCTTACTTTTAAAAGACCAATAACTAAGTGTTTTTACAACTGGTGGCAAAGCATTATACTTTTTGGTCCAAAATATTTAAAGGCCTTTTCCTGTTTCTAATCGAACCTTCTTCAAATGCAAAAATCCATCTTGTCTAGAGCTGCGGTCGCTTTTTTCGTGCCTACACTCCAGTTTCCTTCTTAGATACTCGGGCTTTCCGGTCTGTAAAACTTTGTGGATCAGCTGAACGGTTTGTAAGCCAGAGCAGCAGGTAATAGATGGCACTTCCTATATTATCCTGTATTTACTGATGTGATCAAACTTTCTAAGATCGTAAGCAAATCTCAGAGCCCTATTCTGCAATCTATCAAGGATTGTCATGTTTTCCTGGGTTAGGCAACAAGCAAAGGCTGGCAGAGCAATATATGGCAGGAATAATATATAACAGGAAATATATGACAGGAAAGATTGTTGAGCGGACAATTTGTAACTTGGAAGAAGTGGGCAAAATTGTGCTGACCCTATAAAGTGTTTTCAACTTGATGATAACATTTCTATAGATGTTCTTTATGTGGCTGGAAAAATCAAGTTGGGAGTCAAGAGTGACACCAAGGATCTTCATAAAAGTTCATGAGGTCAGTGGTTTTCCATCCAAAATGATAAATTGATCACAATAACGATGCATTTGCTGGCTGCTACATGATGTTCCATTTACGTGCAAGACGGAGCATTCACTTTTCGACCAAGCTTCTCATTTCTGAGGGTGAAAACGTTATTTTTCCCCATTCTTTTAACACCACCAAAGTTTGTGTTGGTGTTGTCACCACAGACACAACTTTCTTTTCCAAATCATTTTTTTTATCACCAACATTAAATGTGTCGATAAAATTTCAGCAGTCTCAGCTGGAACTGATTTAAAAGCCAGCAGCTTTACCTGAACCCCCACTTGTTGAGAAAAATACTGTACGACGACTGGAACTAATTTTACTTCTTTTCTGTTGGAAGCATCCATGCTTAAAGACACGAAATTGCTTTTGTTAAGGTCACTAATGAGCTCCTCATGAGCTAATGGATCTAAAACATTCAAGATTATAGCTTCGCATTTCGTCTTTCCAAGAGAAAACTTTGGTTAAAAAAACTTGCTGATTAATTTAGAAGAGCAAACGTTCGAGTTAAAACTTAAATTATGATTTGCAGTGTGGTATGCAAACGTTGCTTCCTTAGCAGCCAATTCCAAATCTGTGCCTTCTGGAGTTTTGTTACTAAAAATAGTTGTCAATTTGGATGAACCGGCAATATCTTTTAAACAATTTGTGTGTTTTTTACTTACAACATGATCCTTGATCTGCCTCCATGCTGGGCGGAAAATTCAGAACTACACTGCGTGCACCAAACTCTAAGTTTGTCATTACGGACCTTTTTTAGAAAAGGAAATTCTTTTTGAAGTTCATCTGTAAATTTACAGCTTCTTTTTGGCATTGCGGTTTGTCTTATTTCATCACTCAGAGTTTAATAAACACTCACAAATTTTCTTCACAAGTTAATACCGTTTTTCAGCGCACAACGCAACATCACAGAAACAAGGTAACAGTGCAATGCGCAACTGGTTAATGTATTTGCTTAGGATTTATTTACGTGCATTTCGCATCCCCTCCATCCTGCCTTACCCCTCCGTCACCATCGGGGTAGACTCGCCCCAGCGCAGCGCAGCGCCGCTTCGGATCTCACACTTCCATGTGAAAAATTTCACTGTTAATTTGGGTCCTACATTTAGTTTGCAACTACAAATTACTTCCTCTGTTAAACATGGGTACGGCGATCATTCAGTTAAGAGTATTACTGTTGATTATTGTTATCGTTTGTAAAAAAATCTCTTAAAAATATTAAACAAATTGCGAAGTTTTTATTAAAAATTTTCCTCGTCGTTACCGAAAACCGGGACAGAAGCAAAACCGGCCGGGACAAGAGCCAAAAACCGGGACTGTCCTGGTCAAACCGGGACGTATTGGAAGCCTAAAAACAGCATTTCGTTGAGGTTTTTAAAAGGTAGTAAAATTTTTTCTGGAAATTGTTATGAATGGTGCTTATTTATACACTAAAATCATGTGTGCGTTCTAGCTAGCAGGGTTTTAGTTCGTAAACATAGTTGTGGAAACCTTCACCTCAGTCATATTAATAAATTTTTCATACATTTAAAAGTTGTTAAAAGAGTCATTCAGAGCCAGAAGGATAACGGGACTTCTTAGATAATATTTCACTAGAGCACATAAAGTAGGTTCAAGAAGCTTTCCAAAAGAATAAAGAAGTTTGCGGCTGTAACTTCACTAGAGTGACCGACAGAAACTTTACTGTTCTACTTAACAGTTGTTCGATAACCCTCCCGAATAACCACGACTTGCGGAATAAATGTATGTGTGCTTTTGGTTTTCGATAACACAAAACCAATGATACTAAAAAGAAAATGTGTCTTAGGAGAACAGTAATTATTACTGTACTACGGTAATAACATGTATATTTAAATTTGATGGATTTTACAGATATATGTTATTTTATTTTTTTACGCTGAAAACAATGTGGAGTTGTTGGTTGGTAAGGAATTATTCAAATACCCTTATCTGAAGAGAATACATTTTTTATTTCCGATGGGAACTCAAGCTGTGGCTGATGCAGATACAGCCACCCGGTCATTGATGTTCCGTCACTGAACCGTCCCGGTGGGAACTCAAGCCGTGGCTGCTGCAGATACAGTCACCCGGTCATAGAAGTTCCGTCACTGAACCGTCCCGATGGGAACTCAAGCCGTGGCTGGTGCAGATACAGCCACCCGGTCATAGAAGTTCCGTCACTGCACCGTCCCGATGGGAACACCAGCTGTGGCTGCTGCAGATACAGTCACCCGGTCATAGAAGTTCCGTCACTGAACCGTCCCGATGGGAACTCAAGCCGTGGCTGGTGCAGATACAGCCACCCGGTCATAGAAGTTCCGTCACTGCACCGTCCCGATGGGAACTCAAGCCGTGGCTGCTGCAGATACAGTCACCCGGTCATAGAAGTTCGGTCACTGAACCGTCCCGATGGGAACTCAAGCCGTGGCTGGTGCAGATACAGCCACCCGGTCATAGAAGTTCCGTCACTGCACCGTCCCGATGGGAACACCAGCTGTGGCTGCTGCAGATACAGCCACCCGGTCATAGAAGTTCCGTCACTGCACCGTCCCGATGGGAACTCAAGCCGTGGCTGGTGCAGATACAGCCACCCGGTCATTGATGTCCCGTCACTGCACCGTCCCGATGGGAACACCAGCTGTGGCTGGTGCAGATACAGCCACCCGGTCATTGATGTCCCGTCACTGCACCGTCCCGATGGGAACACCAGCTGTGGCTGGTGCAGATACAGCCACCCGGTCATTGATGTTCCGTCACTGAACCGTCCCGGTGGGAACTCAAGCCGTGGCTGCTGCAGATACAGTCACCCGGTCATAGAAGTTCCGTCACTGAACCGTCCCGATGGGAACTCAAGCCGTGGCTGGTGCAGATACAGCCACCCGGTCATAGAAGTTCCGTCACTGCACCGTCCCGATGGGAACACCAGCTGTGGCTGCTGCAGATACAGCCACCCGGTCACTCATGTTCCTTCAATGCACCGTCCCGATGGGAACTCAAACTGTGGCTGCTAAAGATACTGCCACCCGGTTACTGATGTTCCGTTACTGACCGTCCCGGTGGGAACTCAAACTGTGGCTGCTAAAGATACTGCCACCCGGTTACTGATGTTCCGTCACTGAACCGTCCCGGTGGGAACTCAAGCTGTGGCTGCAGCAGATACAGCCACCCGGTCTCTGATGTTCCGTCACTGCACCGTCCCGATGGGAACTCATGCTGTTTCTGCTGCAGATACAGCCACCCGGTCTCTGATGTCCCGTCACTGCACCGTCCCGATGGGAACTCAAGCCGTGGCTGGTGCAGATACACGTCACTGATGTTCGAAAGTTGACTAAATATCTATTGATTTGGACCCAAGTAGTATTTATAATATTTTATAACTGAAACAGCTGTCCCACATGCTTTGCTAGTGTTCGTTATTACAACTATCAGCTGTCAAAATATAAAGATTCAATCAGTTACTGTTCTACCATAACATTAACAATAAAACTTTGAAAAGTAATTAAAGGCTATGTCACACTATGCTACTTTACTAGCAGCTAGCGAAGTAGCAGCTACTAAGTAGCCAATGTGACATAGGCAGTAGCAGCTACTAAGTACTTTAAGTAATTGTTATTTTAGTAGCTGCTACTAGGTAGCTGCTATTAAGTAGCCGAGTGTGACACAGCCTTAAGGTAAACGCGCCACTAGTGGACAGTATAAGGAGAGGAGGGAGTTTGACACCGAATTGCTGGCTGGGAAATTTGAATACCTACAATAGTTTTATTGGATCAAGGTGATGCCTGGTTTAATTTTGTTTGCAAATTATTCAATAACTGTAGTTTCCAGCATAATAAAATCTTGTATGAACCTATAAAATAAAGTTATGTACATGTTCCAGTGATGGGACAGTAAAAAAGAGCATGTACCAGTAGTGGACAGACGCTTGTTCCACTGTGGACACTTCGTTGAATCTTAACTGTCACTTCGTGCGAAAAATAGATTGATATGATAATTTGAATAAAAATATTAATATTTGTTAACCAACAAACACACTTATTTACAATTTTCCACAGAATTACTGGCCAATGGTTCATAACATTAATTTTAACACATAGTCCTGGCTCTAAACAGGTTGAGCATGCACTGCAAGTCTAACGAAATTTGACTTTTGATTATTGTCGAGGACATTTATTAGATGTAAAAAATCGATGTTGTCACGTTTCCAGAGTGGGCACAACACAGGGAACGCCCCCTAGAGGAAGTCGTAGAGGGAACTGTATTGGCCTATGTCATGTTATATATAATTTTAAACGTCTTTGAATGTATATTCAAATGAAACAAACCAGATCTCTAAAGGTCGAATATGACATAAATTATTGCACTTTGAAATTTCGGTAATCTGCTTTCATGCAAAGTTTGACTGCCTAATGCCATTTCTGGCTCAAACGTTCATTTGAGGTCGAGTTGGCGATATTGTTTTCAAATCTATTTCAATTCAATTTATCTCCTCTTATAAAAATCCTTAAAATTAAGTAAAAGGGTTTCTTTTAGGTCTTCATTTGCCGTCTTCGATTGCTGTCCAAAATATTATAATTACATTATGATTTTCAGGACGATTTTGGACAGCCCATTAAATTTTTTGTGAAATATTTAACGTAAGCTTTAGGATCATGTTTAACAGGAAGCAATGCCGCAAAGCTGACCTCAAATGAAAGATCGAGTCAGAAATGGCAGGCAGTCAAATTTTGCATAAAAAGCGTTTTGCCCAAATTTCAAAACGCAATAACTCGCGTTCTATTCAAAGTTTAGAGATCGGGTTTGTGGCATTTGAATCTACATTCAAAGACCTTTAAAATGATATATAACATGACATAGGCCAATACAGTTCCCTCTACGACTTCCTCTAGGGGGCGTTCCCTGTGTTGTGCCCACTCTGGAAACGTGACAACATCGATTTTTTACATCTAATAAATGTCCTCGACAATAATCAAAAGTTAAATTTTGTTAGACTTTCAGTGCATGGTTAACCTTTTTAGAGCTTGGATTAACAATACATGAAGACAACATAATTTTATTGTTATTTTATATTATACATACATAATATATATAATATATACATAATTTTATTGTTAAGGATTTCAATTGTTATTTAAATAATGCTAGACTTTAAATTCACTGTTTCTTACTAGTTATATACTTTTTCAATTCACTGGTCACACTACTGGATGAAGTGGCCAGTTAATTTCTCTTTGATCAAATGTAGCTTTTGTATATGATTGTATTCATGAGAAATAAATTCATTTATTCATAAAACATGATTTGAGAATTGCATTTTATTGCATGTTTTGCTATATTATTTGTATTCTAATTATTTAGGATCATTTGAGACTAATTGTAAAAGAAGTATGGTTTAGCAGGAAACTTGTTATCTAATTTTTTTAATGTGTTAAAAATATATTTAAATTTATATAGCCTGGCCAAATAAACAACTTTTGAGGTTATTACGGTAAACAAGTCCCCAAACAACCTGAAAGATGTGCAGCTATCACCACAAATGTAACTTTTTATACACATACATACTCAGAATGTGAATCAAAACCTTAAAATAAGATACACTATACCACACTGTCCACTACTGGATTTCATTGAAATTCGTGTACCAGTAGTGTACAGTGTTTTATTCTTGCATCTGTTCATCAAACTTCCAAATTATTACTTTAAAGTGGCCCAAATTTTTCTGTAATTACAAATTTATGCAATTTATAAACCTATGTATCTTTAAACCTTACTAAAATTAAGATATTCCATACTCACCACCTTATCAATTTGAATAAGAATGACCTCTTCAATGGCAAATTTCATTAGGCCTCAAATAAAAATACTCTTAATCCCCTTAAAATAGCATGATTCATAGCCTTTGTTTATAAACAAGAGAAAAATAATCGAAGATTATGTCAATAAAAAACAATTCGTTTTAGTTGAAAAATAAGGTAATTATTACCTTTCAAAGACGAAATTGTCCACTACTGGCACAGTGTCCACTACTAGTGCGTTTACCTTAAATTATTTTATAACTGAAACAGCTGTAACTCCTGTTTTGTTAGTGTTTCTTATTATTTAAACATTGTCAAAATAAGAAGATTCAATCAATCACTGTTCTTCCATAAGATTTAACATTGATACCTTGAAAGCCTACATAGGGTAGCCCTGAGGGCCGATGTAAATTATAGTGGGTGACAGCTCCTCCACAGAACACTACCTTTCTAACAGGATGAACGTATATTTCCTACGATGCATACTAGCTGAGAAAAAGGAGGAACAGTTTGGTGCTTGCCTTTCAATTATTAAATAAACAAGTAAAATTTCGTTTAGTAATTTTGTTACCGCATTTTTAAGTTAAATGAATTTTTTTTAATTAAATAATATGCACTGAAATAAAAAGTAAATAGTGTAGTGAATTTTTATATTTAGAGAAACATAAAGATGCAATAACAACTAGACTGTAATAGCTACAATAGCTAAGACTACAGTTGAGATGGTTATAGCCGACTCTTCACTGTAGGCTGAGACGTGCTTTATTTATTCATACAAATTTCCCCAGAGATGAACGTTACCCTAGCAAACAACCGTCTACACACGCTCATTCTCGCCCCCAATGTGATGTTACGCATTGCGCTTGGGTTACTTCTTGATAATACCAGGAAGTTCATGCAGTTAATCAAAATAGATAACGAGATGGCAAATTTTCATTGTAGCCTTTTGTATAAGAAATATTTTCTTTAATAACAAGTTTGTGCTTAAAGCGATGCATTGCAGGCAGCGTCCGTATTACTTTAAACTTTTATACATATATTGAAAAGGCTTCGTAATTTGTTACTCGCCTAACATATTAAACTGTAATTTACGTAATATTCTTGTATATTTCTATTATATTTCCTGTTGAATTTTTACCCTTAACGAAAAATAATGTGGGACTGCTAAAATACTTTAGAACACTGATATAATAATGTTACTATGCTTACATTAATGATTCACGTTTAAGCTTTGAAGTTTCACAAATCATATAAGAGGTCTACTAATCAATCATCTTTGTAAGTAAATTAAATGTCCTCTCGTCCATAAATTTCTTTTTATGTTTATTGAGGTATGAGCCATGTTACGTATCCAACTCCCAAACCCACCTTAGAGCTTTACGACTTCCTGAAAAGTTCGTTGACTTGTCTGTAAAACCTTGTCTCACAATGTTTAAGCAAGAGTCACTCATTTGAGTTTTTCCCACTTCAATAACATATTTTAAATAGAGTATTTTAACACTATCTGTAACTTTTCAATTTTGAACTGTATTGATAATTTATTGACTTTATTTCATAAGATATTATTCTCATTTCATATTAAAAATTTGTTATTTTCATAATTATTATTTGATATTTTGGAGACAAAATTTTTAGTAAAAAGTATTACCTGAATTTTCACAAATAAATTTAAAGATCTATATTGAATTATAAAGTATGTATTGTATTTTATAAAGTTACTTAAGTTTAAGAAGTTGTCTGCTTTGCAAATAAATTGTCTTGGTTTATTTAGAGAAAGCCAATCCTGTGTTTGTTCAATGCAACCTTGTAAAATATTTTTATGTATTCTAGAAGTGAGATATTGTAAATACAGTACTCCTTAAAGTTCTGCTAATCAGTTTATGCGTAATGGAGCTTAAAAGAAAAATATGATATTGTCGTAGTTCTATTTTGACGAAAGCAAATACAACACTACTACCAAGAAAACTCTTGCTCCATGACTAATACCAAAAAAGTCAACTTGAAAATTCATAGAGGTAGGTAGACCATTGCCTTATTTGCCACAAGATGTTACATATAAAGAAAATGTAGCTCAAATAATGTACGCGGACAAAAACATTAGATTTTGCAAAGAAAGAGAAATATACGGTTAGCATCTTGGATTTCAGTTCAAGAGGTCACGGGTTCTATCCCCGGGATGCCCACTGAGTTTGAGGGGTTTGGACCACTTGCCCTAAAAGCGTTTATGTGTTCTTATCAAAAATGCCACTGGCGTTGATAAAATAATAATAATAATAAAATAAAATACGAACTGCTCATGCTGTAGTGATGTAAATAGTAAGCAAACTAAAGTTTCCAAATAATCGTACCTTAAAAACAGCTTGTAATTGGATAAGGTCTGGAGAGGAGACACCATAGTGAAGGGAGGGAAAAACTTATTCATAAATTTACTAGATGATTCAGACGACAATTGTAAAATACTGTATATTAGAACGCTGCAAAGCTCTGAAGGTGTATATCGTGTGACGAATTTTAAAACGTAATATAAAAACAAAAATAACCGACTTATTTAGATTTTACTGTAATTAACTTTAATACGATTCAGTTGTATTGCATTTTATAAAGGAAGTTGTTTAAACTTTTCAAGACATTCTTATCCGATTCAAGTATTGATTCGAATATATTTTTCATGCTTATTTAAATGCCACTTTTTATTGTATTGTGTAGGACTATACTGTACCTTATCATAATCTAGGGACACAATGAACTGAAGTGTTTTCCGCGAAAATTTAAGTTAATTTGTTTTTATTATTATAAGTATTTTCAACCGAAATATTGCAACTTGTTCCTTTGCAATTGAAAAACGTTTGGTTTCTGGGGAACATATTAGGCTTAACAATATGTATAATAAATAAAACATACGCTGTATAAAATATAAATATCAATATTTTATACATGTTAATATTTTATAACGTGTTACATTCACTTTATATACAAATATATTTTATTACAATTATTTTATACATATAACTATCTATATATATAATTCCGTAAGCGAATCGGTCCCCACGAAATATCTCGAGTTAGAAGAAAGATAGGGTAACGTATGATGGCTTATTTTAAAGCTTGAGGGCCAAGGACGCAAAGAAAAATACCAGAATTGTCAAAAGTTACCTGGGCTTCGCCCCATTGGACCTTGAAGTTCCAATGTTAATCTAATGGGGAGAAGATTTTTAGATCTACACGTATGATTAAGCAGATGTTCCAGTGAATATTTTGTATCATAAACTCAGCTGGTTATTGAACAGATATTTTGAGTTAACATAAAATTTGCCACACACACACGTCTATGTTTTTACACTTATGTATATGTGTACACTTACACTTGTCTCCTTCTACTTTACTTCCTTATCCTAACAGCTGATACCTCTATGAAGGAAGATGGACTAATCTAGGCTTAATGGCGTCTTTGGATATATTAAAACACTTAAATACAATTAACAAAACTGAGTTTATTTTAAATTAAACAATAAGTTATCTGGTATATGAAAAAGGGCTAACAATGGATATTACAAATTATGGGGATTTTATTTAATTAATTACTGTCTTCATAAATAAATGTCTCTGTTTAATATTGGCTATTGCTCAAACATGGAACTTTTCTCAGGGTTGGGGTGGTCGTGCGGGGTCGAATAAATTCTTGTTGAAATAATATTATTATATTGGAAAATAAAATCATAAAATTTGAATTCAATATAGAGATAATTTCTAGATGGAATTGGATAAATTCTCTATGACATTAAGTATTATTGAATCAAAAGGTAGGTTCATTGCCTCAACAATGCTTGCTGTAAGTTCAATCTAGGCTCAAAGTTTCTTCTTGAATGAATATACAGTAATTATAATGTTTAAATAAGTTCAAAAAGGTTCTTCAAAAGTTAATCTAAGTTGATTTCTCTAAGATTCAATTACTATTAATAAATTTCTTGGCTATAAAAACTGTTTAGTCCTTTGATTTGTAGTTCAATGTAATCCAGTAGGTGATGAATAAAATGGAGGGATATTACCAATTTTAAATTTCTTCACTACAGGTTTTAATATCTTCTTGGCCTTCAAAATGGGTGTCTATTACCTGTAGCTCTTCTTCTATATAAAAAAATTGAACTTTTGGTGTTCAATAACTATTTTATGGGGTTATTATATTAACTTGGGATGAGACCCTTAAAAAATGCACCTAATCACTAGGCCATTCAAATTGAGAAGAAGGATTGTTCATTGTTGCTTGATGGTATCACATATGTTAATGCACACTGTATTACTGTTAGTCTTGTTGTCACTTCACTATTATACTATATTAAATTATTGTCATAGAGATTAATTTAGAATGATTAAATAATTATGGGTTTTATTAAATATGAAGCAATTTTATTACAATGGTATGTATGCTATATTAAGTATTCATTTAGGCTATGTTGATTTACTTAAAATTGAGATGGCATATATTAGGTATATTTATTTTATGATGAATGGTGGGTATAAATTATTTTTGTTCAGGCTATATTTATGGCTAATGTATATTACTTATTGAAAATTAAAAATATAAACAAATGAGTTGTTGCAAAATCCCCGCAGAAATCGAGATCTAATGACATTATGATCGAGATTTCGATATAACAACGAATTTGATTACAATGCTAACTAAATATTACAACATGGTTGTGAGAAAAATGACTACATTAAAATCTAACATAAAGAAACTAATGTGGCTTAACACTAAATATTTACATTTTAAAGTTCCTTTCCTTTATTGTTTACGTATTATGAATATTTGAATGCTACACACTTTGCTGTGTCCTTGGTATTATATATTTCTTGAGTGCTGTTACATGGTATGGGCCATATTCATTTTCTTCTTTTAAATCCGTGACATGGTATGTAGAATGTCCTAGTTGCTTGGATATTTTGAATGGTCCTTCGTATAATTCAAAAAGTTTCGCAGTTTCTCCAAGTGCGGCTTTAGAAAGTGGGTGGTTCTTTATTAAAACTTGGTCTCCTATGTTGAACTTGGTCGGATTGTGTTTTCTGTTTATTTTATCTGCTCTTTTTTGTCTTTTTGATGCAATTCTTTCCGATGCTAAGAATAGTTTTCTTTCTAACGGTATTTGTTGGATAAAAGGGTTTTTTACATGTTTTTCCCAGAATCTTATGTCTTTGACTCCTAATTGTAGTTCATTGGGACTGAAACCAGTAGTTTCGTGGCAAGTTTCATTTAAACAATCATTAATGTCAGTGATATAGTTTGCCCAATTTTTATGTTGATGCGAACAGTACGTTCTAAGGCATCTTTTGATTTCTTTAATCGGTCGTTCGGCCATATTATAGCACGGGTGGTATAAAGGGCTGTAGATAGGGACAATATTGTGGTTTTCTAGTGTGTCGATCCACAAATCACTTTTAAATTGAGTTGCATTGTCTGATTGTATACGTTTTTGGAAACCAAATTCTTTAAAGTGTTTGCCAAATAATTTGTTAAGAATAATCTTGGTTGTTGCTCTCTGCATTGGGTATAATTTTACAAACTTTGTATAAATATCAATTACAATTAATATATACTTGACATTACTTCTGCTGGTGGGTAGTGGACCTATTACATCAACTGCTATTTGATCGTTCTTGTTAAAACACCTTATGCCTTGGGCAATACCGTAGTTTGGATGAGGATTGGACTTACAACGTTGGCAGGTATCGCATGAGGCCAGGGTTGTCCGTATTCTCCGGTGCATGTTTTTGAATGTAAATGTCTCAGACAACATTTGGTAGCATTTCTTTGCCCCACAGTGTAAATAATAATGGTGGCATTCCCATATTAATCGGGTTATAATTTTTTCAGGTACAACAACTAACCAATTATAACGGGTTTTGTGATATAATATTCCGTCTTGTAATTTGTAACTTTGTGAAATATGAGGGTATTCGGGATCTTCTGGTCCATTACTCAAAATTCGATATGGGTGGTTTAGGCGAAGGTCTTCTAACTGATGCTGACGTAAATTTCTAAGTTCGTGTTGTAGGTCCGGATCTTGAATTCGTTGAATGTAATTTAGTGTAAGCTCTGCATGTGGATTGGTGTGGTTCTGATGTTCGGGTGATGACAATCTACTAAGTGTGTCTGCTGTTACGTTATCGGTTCCTCTGCAATGAACGATTTCAAAATTGAATTCTTGTATAGCTAATATCCATCGAGTAAGTCTGTTATTTCTTAAGTGACAGGTCTTTAAAAACGTTATAGCGTGATTGTCGGTGATAATCCTTAACTTGGATCCAAGGACTATGTATCGAATTTTCTGTAGGCAATACACGATGGCTAGTAGTTCCTTTTCTGTGGTTGTGTATCGTTGTTCTGCGGGTTGTAACGTATCTGTATTTGTATGTACACTTACACTTGTGGCCTTTTACTTTACTTCCTTATCCTAACAGCTGATACCTCTATGAAGGAAGATGGACTAATCTAGGCTTAATGGCGTCTTTGGATATATTAAAACACTTAAATACAATTAACAAAACTGAGTTTATTTTAAATTAAACAATACGTTATCTGGTATATGAAAAAGGGCTAACAATGGATATTACAAATTATGGGGATTTTATTTAATTAATTACTGTCTTCTTAAATAAATGTCTCTGTCTAATATGGGCTATTGCTCAAACATGGAACTTTTCTCAGGGTTGGGGTGGTCGTGCGGGGTCGAATAAATTCTTGTTGAATTAATATTATTATATTGGAAAATAAAATCATAAAATTTGAATTCAATATAGAGATAATTTCTAGATGGAATTGGATAAATTCTCTATGACATTAAGTATTATTGAATCAAAAGGTAGGTTCACTGCCTCAACAATGCTTGCTGTAAGTTCAATCTAGGCTCAAAGTTTCTTCTTGAATGAATATACAGTAATTATAATGTTTAAATAAGTTCAAAAAGGTTCTTCAAAAGTTAATCTAAGTTGATTTCTCTAAGATTCAATTACTATTAATAAATTTCTTGGCTATAAAAACTGTTTAGTCCTTTGATTTGTAGTTCAATGTAATCCAGTAGGTGATGAATAAAATGGAGGGATATTACCAATTTTAAATTTCTTCACTACAGGTTTTAATATCTTCTTGGCCTTCAAAATGGGTGTCTACTACCTGTAGCTCTTCTTCTATATAAAAAAAATTGAACTTTTGGTGTTCAATAACTATTTTATGGGGTTATTATATTAACTTGGGATGAGACCCTTAAAAATGCATCTAATCACTAGGCCATTCAAATTGAGAAGAAGGATTGTTCATTGTTGCTTGATTGTATCACATATGTTAATGCACACTGTATCACTGTTAGTCTTGTTGTCACTTCACTATTATACTATATTAAATTATTGTCATAGAGATTAATTTAGAATGATTAAATAATTATGGATTTTATTAAATATGAAGCAATTTTATTACATTATGGTATGTAGGCTATATTAATTATTCATTTAGGCTATGTTGATTTATTTAAAATTAAAATGGCATATATTAGGTATATTTATTTTATGATGAATGGTGGGCATAAGTTATTTTTGTTCAGGCTATATCTATGGCTAATGTATATTACTTATTGAAAATTTTAAAATATAAGCAAATGAGTTGTTGCAAAATCCCCGCAGAAATCGAGATCTAATGACATTATGATCGAGATTTCGATATAACAACGAATTTGATTACAATGCTAACTAAATATTATAACATGGTTGTGAGATAAATGACTACATTAAAATCTAACACAAAGAAACTAATGTGGGTTTAACACTAACTATTTATATTTTAAAGTTCCTTTCCTTTATTGTTGACGTGTTATGAATATTTGAATGCTATACACTTTGCTGTGTCCTTGGTATTATATATTTCTTGAGTGCTGTTACATGGTATGGGCCATATTCATTTTCTTCTTTTAAATCCGTGACATGGTATGTAGAATGTCCTAGTTGCTGGGATATTTTGAATTTCGTCATTATAGATATTGTTGTGTTCGATGTAGCATGAGATTCCCTCTACTGTAATATCTCCGAATTTTAAAATTATTTGGTTGTTATTTAGGTTTAGGCTTATCACATTGTGTTCGAAGTCTATTTTGGCTTCCCATGTATTCAAAATATCTGTGCCGATTATTAAAGGTCTAACTAAGTGGGGTACAAGCAAGGTCTGTATGTATGTAAGTTGGTTGTTCAGTTTAATTGGTATCAATAATATTTTGGATATTCGTTTTGATTTTCCACCGGTTGCTGTTTTGATAAAGGTGTTGTTTACAGGCAGTTCTTCAAATCTTGGAATGTTCTTTTTGTTTTCAAGGAACCAGTTTTCGTTTATACATGTGATGTTAGATCCAGTATCAATTAATGCATTAACAGGAATGTTGCCTATTTTAATGTATATTTCAGGGCAATTATTCTTAAAACTATTTTTGTTGTACAATTCTTGAGGTATATCTTCATTTTATAGAAATTCTGGGTCACAGCAAATAGTATTTGTATGAAATTCTTCTTGGTTTAAGTTGTGATGATCGTATTTATAGTTTTCATAATTATTATTTGGTCTGTTCGTTGATATAATATTTGATTGCGCTGAAGAAGCTATAGTGTTGTGTGATCGGGAAGAAGTGTACAGACCGTGTTTTGCATCCTCAGCGCTTAACCGTTTAAAGGATGCGGTCCGCTGTGCTGGGGTGTATGACTTGTGGTAGATTTAGTTTGTGTAGGCGTTGGTGACGCAATATTCCGTACGGCGGATTCTTGTTCGGGTGTGAGTGGTCTTCGGTCGTATTGACTTTGTTGTCCTTGAAATCTGGTATTATACTCTTGTGGTGACATGTTGGCTGACATATAATTAATATTTCTTTGTGGCTGTTGATAATATTTTTGGTTCCCATTTGAGTTGTGTGATGGTCGATTGTAATAATTTTGCTGTGGTTTGTTGTTTCTGGGGTTGTAAGCATGTGGGTTGGTATTTTGGTAATATGGTTGTTGTTGTTGATAATTTGTTTTGTTATTGTGTTGGTAGTTCTGGTTATAGTTTGGTTGGCGTTCGTTGGTCATTGTTGGGTTTTGTGCTGGTGGGTTTTGCTGCTTAGTACGTTTTTGAGCATCGTGCAGATCTTGTCGCTGTAGTAGCGCTTCAAACTCATACACACTGTTTGCATTTTGTACTCGTCGTGCATCTTGTACTAGGGTGCAAAAATGTTCAGCCAATATAGATACTATTTCATCTTCAGATAAGGTGGGAGTTAGTGATCGAAGTGTTATGACTCGTTCAACGAAATATTCAGATCTAGTGAGATTTCCATTTGGGCGGTAGCGTTCTGTCTCTATTTTTTGTCTAACAGCACGTTACACGTCTCGGCTCCAATATTTATTTAAGAACTGGTTTTCAAAATTTTCCCATGACTTTATGTCAGTTTTGATTAACGAGAACCATTTTGATGCTTGTCCTTCAAAACTCGCTTCGATTGTATCAGTTAATACTTCTATGGGGTCACTGAGTTGTTTTTGTAACAATTTTTGATAGTAGCGTTTTAGCTTAGTTAAATACTCTGGTGGATTTTGTGTTCTGCCATTAAATTTTGGTAAGGTCATGTCTGTCATTAAATTATTGCCGTTACATGTGACATATATCTGTGGGTTCAAGGTGATTGGTTTTTGCTCCTATTCTTTGAAATCATTTAGTTTAGTTTCATGTTCTAGAATTTTCTCGTTTATCTGATTTAATTGTTCGTTTTGGCTTTTGATTGCCACTTGGTTTTGTGTTATTGCTGGTATTAGTTCGTCTTTGACCTGGGTAATGTGGGTTTTAATCTGGGTCTCTACCTGTAATTTATGTTCATAGTGGGTTTTACGCAAATTTTCAGTATTGTCCCTACAGATTTCCATCATTTGAGTAGTCAACTTAGTCTCAACTTTCTGTGTCTCAGTTACAATTGTTTTGTTGATTTCCTCACGTTGTATACGTAAGTCGTTAGCTAGGTCATTTCGTATTTCATTGTTTTGTTTGTATACCTTTTTAATGATATTATTCTCAATTTGTTGAAGCTCTAAGCTATGTGCTTGTTGTATGGCGCGTATCTCATTTATGTCAGATTTTAGTTCATTTTTAATTTCAGTGATTTTGGAATCAATGTTAGAATTAACTTCATTGATTTTGGAATTTATTCCGCTGATGTTCGAATTTATGGAATTCAACATCATCATCAGTTGCGAGTTTGGGTCGGGCTGTGTATTCGGGAACGGTTGTACGGTATTTGAGTCGTAATCAGCTGAGAGTAGTTGTTTACTGCGAGAACGTAATGGTTCGGGTGTTGTCAGCCATGTTCGGCTAGCTTCGGCTTTGATTCGTTCGTCTCCGTCGTCAATGGTCGGCGATGGCAAGATGGCGTCGTGTTTGTTTACATCATTCTCGCTCAGCGTTCTTTGTGTCGCAAACCCGTGAAATAGATCGAGATTACTGTACCCGGATAAATTATTTAATTTCTCAATTTCTTCTTTTGTAATGATGTTGTCAATGGACGTAGTACGTTCACGTGTGTTGTGTCGTGGTGAGGTGTGTACTGAGTCTGTGTTGTCGTCTGTAGCATTCATCGCATTGTCAGCTGTGTCTAGATTTTCATCTTGTGATGTTTGATTACTAAGCGGTCTAAGTAGGGATTTATTGGAATCGGACATGATGGTGGAAAATTGGGATAAACTTATAACTAGGTATGATACAATAAAAAAATCTTTAATCTATGTGATGAGTTAATATTTCCTTAACTTAGCTAGTACAATTGCTTAGGTTATAAGGTTCAAAATTGCTTCATAGGCTAACAAGAATTTATTCGAGGCACCATACGTTGGTCGCCAAATTTGCCACACACCTGTATCTGTATTTGTATGTACACTTACACTTGTGGCCTTTTACTTTACTTCCTTATCCTAACAGCTGATACCTCTATGAAGGAAGATGGACTAATCTAGGCTTAATGGCGTCTTTGGATATATTAAAACACTTAAATACAATTAACAAAACTGAGTTTATTTTAAATTAAACAATACGTTATCTGGTATATGAAAAAGGGCTAACAATGGATATTACAAATTATGGGGATTTTATTTAATTAATTACTGTCTTCTTAAATAAATGTCTCTGTCTAATATGGGCTATTGCTCAAACATGGAACTTTTCTCAGGGTTGGGGTGGTCGTGCGGGGTCGAATAAATTCTTGTTGAATTAATATTATTATATTGGAAAATAAAATCATAAAATTTGAATTCAATATAGAGATAATTTCTAGATGGAATTGGATAAATTCTCTATGACATTAAGTATTATTGAATCAAAAGGTAGGTTCACTGCCTCAACAATGCTTGCTGTAAGTTCAATCTAGGCTCAAAGTTTCTTCTTGAATGAATATACAGTAATTATAATGTTTAAATAAGTTCAAAAAGGTTCTTCAAAAGTTAATCTAAGTTGATTTCTCTAAGATTCAATTACTATTAATAAATTTCTTGGCTATAAAAACTGTTTAGTCCTTTGATTTGTAGTTCAATGTAATCCAGTAGGTGATGAATAAAATGGAGGGATATTACCAATTTTAAATTTCTTCACTACAGGTTTTAATATCTTCTTGGCCTTCAAAATGGGTGTCTACTACCTGTAGCTCTTCTTCTATATAAAAAAAATTGAACTTTTGGTGTTCAATAACTATTTTATGGGGTTATTATATTAACTTGGGATGAGACCCTTAAAAATGCATCTAATCACTAGGCCATTCAAATTGAGAAGAAGGATTGTTCATTGTTGCTTGATTGTATCACATATGTTAATGCACACTGTATCACTGTTAGTCTTGTTGTCACTTCACTATTATACTATATTAAATTATTGTCATAGAGATTAATTTAGAATGATTAAATAATTATGGATTTTATTAAATATGAAGCAATTTTATTACATTATGGTATGTAGGCTATATTAATTATTCATTTAGGCTATGTTGATTTATTTAAAATTAAAATGGCATATATTAGGTATATTTATTTTATGATGAATGGTGGGTATAAGTTATTTTTGTTCAGGCTATATCTATGGCTAATGTATATTACTTATTGAAAATTTTAAAATATAAGCAAATGAGTTGTTGCAAACCGTATTGCTATAACTTTTTTTTTAAATTGGCAATGCACTATAAAATACCCCCCGTCGCAGCAGACGTGCGTACTCAGCGAATTTCCAATGGAATTTTTATGTATTTTCTTTTTCCCCATAAAATCTATAGGGATGAGAGTATGTAGGTTTGCCGCCATATGGGTTTTGTTGGTAAATATAAGTTAAACCCTACCTAGTGAATGTACATACCAAATTTTATCAGGTTATGGTGTTCTTTTTATTTTCCCCATAAACCCCATAGGAGTATATACTATATACTACGTAGGTACTGCTGCATTTTGGGCGCGTAATACACAGGATGTCTTGGTGCGGAGTCACGGGCGCGGCCGAGGATTCGTCTGGGTTCGGTGTAGGGACGTGACTATCTTCAGTTGCTACCTCACACCCAACGAGGCCGTCCAGGACTTTCGCGACAAGATAGATAGCCTAGAGGAGTGCGTTCTCGGCACCACCGGGCATGTCGTCGTTGGTGGCGATTTCAACGCCAGGGCCGTCGAGTGGGGAATGCCCTCTACCAGCTCCCGGGGGAAATACATCCTGGATTTCATCGCCAGGGCCGGTCTTGTCATCCTCAACCAGGGCGACACACCTACTTTTCGGCGCCCCGGGCAGAGAGGCACGATCCCTGACGTCACCTTTGCGTCTGAGTCGCTCCTTCCGAGGATCTCTGGCTGGAGGGTTGTCGAGGACTACACGGGTAGCGACCACCAATACATCGTGTTTGACCTGCATGATCAGGCAAATCGTCGAGTTTCCGCATCTCGGGAAGGGCCACGCCGGTGGAACACCAACAAACTGGACGTGGTCAAGTTCACCGAAGTCATCTCTCGGGGAGCGCAGGGGAATCCTGGTGAGGCTGGAGCCGAGGCACTAGTAACATCCACGATGGAACTTATCGTCTCGGCCTGCGACCAGTCTATGCCGCGAAGGAAACCCCGACGCGACAAACAACCCGTTTACTGGTGGACTGAAGAGATTGCGGAACTCAGAAGAACATGTTTAAGAACTAGACGAGCCGCCACTAGAGCGAGAATTCCCGCAGACAGAGTTCGTAAGTCGGAGGCCTATAAAGCTGCGAGAAAATCTCTCCGCCAGGCGATCAACAGGAGCAAGGCGAATAGCTGGAGGAGACTTCGTGACGACGTTGATTCCGACCCGTGGGGCCTGGGTTACAAACTTGTAACACAGAAACTCGGCGCCCGCTCTCCACCTTCCATCATGGAGGGCGCCACCATGGGGAGGATCGTCGCTGCGTTGTTTCCTGAACATCCACAGCGACCGCCGGTTGACTTCGGACGGGTAGAGGACGTTCCACTTTTCACTTTCGAGGAGCTGGAAACCTCCGTTCTCTCCCTGAAGAGCAACAAGGCTCCTGGCCCGGATGGGATTCCCAGTGAGGCTTTAAAGAAAGTATTTTTAATCAACGCTGACTTGTTGTTGAGAATGTACAATGCCTGTTTGGTAGAAGGGGTGTTTCCGGCTCCCTGGAAAACAGCCAGGCTTGTACTGATCAGCAAGGGCAAAGGTGATCCCGAGCTGCCGTCGTCCCACAGGCCTCTCTGCATGTTGGACACGGCTGGGAAGCTGTTCGAGAAGCTGATCCGTTCCCGCCTGACTTCTGCCGTGGAAGCTGCCGGGGACTTATGCCCCCGTCAGTACGGCTTCAGAAAGGGACGGTCAACGATCGACGCTGTCACCGAAGTTCAGAGAGCTGTGGAGAGAGCCGAGAGCCACAACCATTTCTCCCGCCGAGTAGTGCTTCTTGTTACGCTTGATGTCAAGAATGCCTTCAACTCGGCGAGGTGGGTCGATATGTTGGATGCGCTTCGCAACACCTTTCGTATTCCTGCATATCTGTTGCGGCTCGTCGAGGATTATCTACGCTCTCGAAGCCTGATTTATGACACGAGGGACGGAACGCGGACGATGGAAGTCACTTCTGGTGCCGCACAAGGTTCAATACTCGGCCCGGATCTCTGGAACGTTGCCTATGACAGCCTCCTGAGGTCCGAGATGCCTGAGGAAACCACTTTGGTTGGGTACGCCGATGACGTCGCAGCTCTCATTGCTGCACGCAACGTTGAGCTGGCCCAACTGAAGTTGAACCGAGTTATGCGGGTGGTCAACAACTGGATGTCCGATCACGGTCTCTCACTTGCTCTCAGTAAGACGGAGATCGTGATTCTTACGAAAAAGAGGATCGACACCGTCGTCCCGTTTCGAGTGGGAAGGGAGGTGGTCACATCAACTCGTGCCGCCAAATACCTCGGGGTTATGGTGGACACCAAGTTAAGCTGGAGGGATCAGATCTTCGGTACGGCGGACAAGGCCGCTAAGGTAGTGACTTACCTTAGTAGGCTGATGGCCAATGTCGGGGGTCCCCGATCCAGCAGAAGACGTCTGTTGATGTCCGCGGTCCAGTCCGTGCTTCTTTACGGGGCAGAGGTGTGGGCAGGCGCTCTAGATAAGGAGTGCTACAGGTTGCGACTCGCCCGGGTTCAGCGTCAAGCTGCGCTCCGGGTGTGTTCCGCCTACCGGACAGTGTCCGAGCCTGCCGTCCTGGTGGTCGCCGGAGTCATCCCTGTCAAGCTCTTGGCAGGGGAGAGGAAAGCGATTTATCAGAGACAAGGCGAGATCGGCAAGGACACGGCAAGAACAGAAGAGCGCTCCCGAACCTACCAGCAGTGGCAACACAGCTGGGAGCACGACACCCGAGGACGATGGACTGCGCGACTTATCAAGCAGGTCCAACCATGGGTGGAACGGCGGCATGGGGAGGTGGACTACTACCTGACCCAATTTTTGACAGGTCACGGCTATTTTCGGTCGTACCTGAACCGTATGGGAAAGACCGGTTCACCGGACTGCATTTATTGCCCGGGTGTTCCCGACGATGCGGAACACACATTCTTCCACTGTCCCCGTTGGGAAGGGCCCCGCCTGGAGGCCACACAAATCTTTGGTGCATTTTCGGTGGACTCGGTCTGCCAAAAGATTTTGGAGGATGAGGGCAACTGGGATTGTTTGTCACAGTTCGTCCGGGGCATCCTCCTGGAAAAGAAAACCGATCTGGACCGTGAAGTGGCCCAGATCCCTTGATCGAGTGGCTGGATAAGGAGCGAGCCCCACGGGCGTAAGCCAAATTTAGGCCTAGCCTGACGTAATGTGACAAACAATTCCAGGTTAGATTCCTAAAGAGTAGAGGAGGTTTTTTAGTGGGTAAACTCGTTTTTTAGGGGAGCCCCACACTACAGGCTGGCCACCTGTGTGCGTAATGCATTTTTCCGCCTCTCCCTCAAAAAAAAAAAAAAAAAAAAAAAAAAAAAAAAAAAAAAAATACTACGTAGGTTTGCCGCCATATGGGTTTTCTAAGCAAATATAAGTTACACGCTTCCAAATGAATGTACTTACCAAATTTTATCACGATATGTCAATAAATAAGCAAGATAGAAGGTTTTCATGATTTCCCATAAGAATAACATGGAAAACATAGTTTTTGGATTTTCTCCATAACCATTTAAGCTAGGTAAAAAAATCAAAATACTAGATTGTTTGTTTTTTTTAAGCTCTTTTAAATGGTTTAAGTTAAAATTGTTGAATTTTATAAATAAAAGTAAAAAAAGCCAAAAACCCATTTTTAACCCTTTTGAAACCCCATAAAACCCCGTTTTCATGGCCCGATCATTTTGGTTCGCGAACTCAATCTAGTAGATGCTGGCTTACACCCCTGTACCAAATTTCATCAAAATCGGAGGTTCCGTTCAAAAGTTATCGTGTTCACGGACACACATATATATATATATATATATATATATATATATATATATACATATATATCAATTTGAACGAACAGTGTTTTTGGCTTCTAGGGACCTCAAAACGAAAAAGTATCATGGTCCCGGGCTTAGGTCTTACCGTGACTACTACCGTAATAGCGTATTCCCTATAGGGAAATTCGCTAAAAGGAGAACACTAATAGTCGTGAACGGATTACGGGTCCACAGGAGGTTTCATCTTCGTGACCCCATTTATGTCATTAAGGAAACGGAGTAGAATGATTTTTTATGCTGAATATACTAAAGTTAAAATTGGCTTGGACGTGGCATGGTTGATATAATGGTTAATTATCTTTACTGAGTGAATGTCGTTGAGTTATTACGTTACTGCTTTATACATTGGCTATTTAGTATTTAGAGTTGAAGAGTTAAATCGTTTTGTTGAGTGTTTGTTTATTTTCGAATGACTCATTTTATTTATGTAAACTATTAACATAAACCCCATACCATGTCATATTTCATAGGGTGCTATATTTCATACTTTATAGGGTGTATGCATGCTTATTATTAACATAATAACCCCAGTATGAGGAATATTTTGTTTTGGTTTCATCCAAAACATTAAAGAGTAAAATCAAAGTACGAGGGACGTCTGAGCACGGAGGGTAAGGGGGCATGAGGGCACGGGGGAGACACGGGGGAAATAGAGGGTACGGCGGGTGGCACAGAAGGGCGCAGGAGGACACGGAGAAGGAATAATGGCGGGGATGGCAGCACGGGACCATGGGTAACACAGGGGGTTTAATGGATTTCGGGAAAGAGCACGAGGGGCACGAGAGGTATCAATGGCACTGAAGATAGGGAGGGCATAAGGGCGGCACAATGGCACTAGGGGCGTCGGTGGCACGAGGCACGGGGGTAGATGGCCATGAGGGCACGGGAGTACCGTGGGTGTGGGGGCATGGGGGCAAGAGGATTGTCGGGGGCACTTTGATTAGGAAGGCATGAGGAGCACGGTAGAGGTATGGGGAACATAGGGGCACAGGGAGGGACGCATGAATGAAGGAAGCATGGAAGTACGGGAGTGCGGGCATATAGGGGCTACTCTGGAGTGGCATGAAAATGCACTGGGGCATTTTGTGGTGGAGCACTAGGGGCGTCGGTGGCAAAAGTGGTAGATGGACATGGGTGTTACGGGTGCCACGGGGAGCAGCTTCGGGCATGGGGGTACGGAAACATAAGGGACCCGGGGGCACGTGGCGGCGCGGTGATGGGAAGGCAAATTGAGGACTAGAGGTTTCGGCTGTACGAAGCACGGGGATCAGATGTTCATGGGGGCACGGGGGAGGCTTGGGGGACATATGGCATGGGGAACACGGGGAAGGACGGTGGGTATGTGGGCACGGGAGTACTGTGGGTGGGGGCCCTTGGGAGCAGGAGGGTTGTCGGAGACACTGCGGTTAGTGGGGCATAATATATGGTTTACGTAACTTGACGTCACAATTTCTTGATAGTGCAACTGGTGTTGACTATAGTTTCGACTTCCACGAAGTCATTGTCAAAACTATAATAACTATATTCTTATAGTTTTGACAATGACTTCGTGGAAGTCGAAACTATAGTCAACACCAGTTGCACTATCAAGGAATTGTGACGTCAAGGTAAGTAAACCATATATTATTGATAACCAATTCCGGAAGGCTTCAACATGGATAAATAGTGGGGCATAGTTAGTGGGTGGTGGGGGGTGGGAGCCAAGGTGGTGGCATGGGGAGGAAGGGGGACACAAGGGGTACTAGAGACATCGGTGGCACGGAAGGTGGTTGGGTGTGGGGGGATGGGGCATTGGGGAGGAATGAGGAACATAAAAATGAGGCACGGGGGTCACGGGGAAGAACTGCGGGCATGTGAGCATGGAAAAATGGGGGAACAGGGGAATGAAGGGGCGAGGAGTACGGGGGCATAGGGGTACAAGAATCACGAGTTAGGAGAGGTGAACGGGGGCACAGGGAGGCATAGGGTCACGGCGAGTGTGGGGAATGCGGGGCACAAAGGTGCAGGCTGAAGGAGTGTACAGTATTAATGGGCTTATGTTGTATTGAACTATTATCATGAACATGTTTAAGGTTAAAACTATTTTTCCGCGTTCAGTTGTACAATTGTGCAGTAATTTTTCTTTTTTCCACTAAATTTATTACTGTATTTTAAACATTGGAAATTGTTGGTAAATAATTGATTTGATACCACCAAAAAGTTTCGTTAAGATTAGGAAATATTTTACTAGAAACTCCAAATGTGTAAAATCACACTACATCTTGAGAAAAATACATCAGTTACGCTCCAAGGAGGTGATAAATTGAAACTTACTTTTGGACACACAGTAAACATTTTGATTTTTAGGGGCCTTTGCCCCTACAAGCCACTAGTTTTTTTATTTATTTTGTTACAATTAACTTCAGCTGATCATATGATAAAATCCTGTTCTTAATTTTAAAGGGACTGTGACTCAAAAAATTAAAAAAAAAATTAAAAATTTGTTTTTTGTATATATTAATTAAAGTATTCTGATTCCAACCATATAACTATTCTTTTCTAGCTTAACTGGTAGTTGGTTGAATATTAAAAGAAAATTTATCTACTCGGTCTCGTAGCAACAAAAAGTCGTTGAGGTTTTTTTTTGAATTTTTTGTTTTTTTCTGGAAGTTGTTTGAAGAAAATGAAGACCCAGACAATCCCTCGTATTGTGCTGGGAACAACTAAAGTAACTAACCAGACTCGTGTGCATGCATAGGCCTACATCTTCCGCGATTCCCGTAAGTTGTTTTTTATAACATTAATGTAACTTTTCTCAGCTATTTGTATACTTAAGAGGTACCATACCAAATTTTTACCACATATTCTAGGCATATTTTACTTGTTTCTTACACAAGGATTTTTAGTTGTTCAATCCACAGTTTAAACAAAATCTTTAATAATTTATTTTTAAGTAAAATAGTTGGTAAAACGTTGTTAAAAAATACTTATTGAAAATATTTTTATGAAATCTTGTGTAAGGAACTAGGAAAACATGTGATCTTTAAAAAAAAATCACACTTAAAAAGCTGTACCTCTTTTTGTTCTCTTGTTATTCTGCGTAGAGTTAACATTATTAAAGATAATCTGTAACAGTCCCCTAACATAGTTAATATAACGTCTTCAATTTGTGAAATCTCTGAGGATGATATCTTTGATATGGAAAGGCCACACAAATATAAAACAATAATTAAAAATGTTGATGGTTTTAATTTGAAATTATATTGAAACCTATATTACAGCTCTTCCATAATTTAGATCAGTTCAAATTACCCTTTTGTTACTTTATACATCTGATCACTAATAATAATACAATCATCTTCAGTTAAATGAAGCTTTGTATCACCTATTTTTAATTCATTTCCATCAATTCTTGTTCCATACACATGAGAGTTATGTGTTTATGACTATAAATCTATTTGAAACATCATAAAATACACTGGAGTAATATTTATCTTTAAGGAATTTTAATGAGGATTACAACAAAATTAATTATAATTCTCTCAGTCAATTTTAACACGTTTTAATTAAAAACTTTACGAAACCTTTCATATATCCGGATGGCGGATATATGAATGGAAATGGCGGATGATTTTATCCGAAATGGCGAGTTTCCGTTAGTCCGATTTTGTCCCATTTTTTATATGCTATATAAGACGCCTTTACGTCCTTTATGATATAACTTTCATTTCTATTGCAATTTGTTTGACCTTTTTCAATAAATTTCCTGGACTGAATGGATTGTTCTGCTTCATGTATATGTTGTTCTATTTCTTCTTCTTTTTCAACAGGTGGTGTTAATTCTTCTTCTCTTATTTTTCGTCTCCTTTTTGGGAAACTTTACTATCATTAGTGTTAGTGTAGTATGAATCATCATCATCTTCTTCTTCTATTTTAAATGACTTTACTTCATTTTTAGAAACTGGTAGTAAAACATCTCCTTCATAACGATGTTAACCAATAGTTTGTGTTATCTGTTTCAAAGGTTCTGTAATAGGTTTAAGCGTAGTCTCTAGAAATTCTTCTCTTTTTTAACCCATTATTAATGGTAATTTTTCCGTCTAATAGAATCACTGAGTAGTTTGATTTTTTTCAATAGTTTTTTCTTGGTTTACCATGTTTACAATGCGAAGTCCAATTGATTAGTAGACGTAATAGTTCAGTGCATTAATATTTATATATTCTATACAATAGCTACCATTTTAATAGTTTTTCCTTTCATAATAAATAAAAATTCATATTTTTATCCCATGCTTTGCCACACATTTCTTTACATTTATCAAAAGACATGTCTGCATTCACATGATAATTATATATGTGATTTAGATTTGTTTCATTTTTCTTAAAGATAATTTAGAAAATTTGCATTATCTCTTATAAGTTTTGTTTTTATTTTACTGTAAGTTAGACATAGAAATACTATCAATATTGTAATGTCTTCCCATGGCAAAATAACCTCTAATAGTGTCGTGAATTTCGCAATATACATAATCAAATCTTAATGTAGATACACTTGTGAATACTGCGTCCAATGATTGATTGAAATTTGGGATCGTCATACAGTATGCAATCAAGTTGTTCAAGGCTTCAATGCGCTTTAAATATTGTGGCCTTGAAATCACTAACCTGGTTACTCACTTTTGTTGTTCCTTAAGTAGGTTTCGGTTTCAGGTTTTCTTAATTGCCGTTTAATAATTGTACCCCCGTATGGTCCAGTTTGATAGATATCTTTAAATAAATATCCCTTTACTTTTATGAATTTATCGTTGATTTTGAAATTTTTACTGTATTTTCAAACCTTAGAAGTTGTATTATTAATAACATGTTATAATACCTCTTTAGCATTACCACTATTTACTTGGTTAAAGGCTTCATCCCATGGTTTCATATTTATTGTTATATTCTGTTTCAAAATTGTGGTATCATATCATACCACACATGATCCTCGTTAGGAAAATGTTCTTATACACTACTCTATTAATGTTCTTACACTATTAAGTCTCTTAATGTTCTATTAAATCTTTCTATCATGAAAGCCTTAACTACAGAATTTTTGGAATAATGGTCAATTTCATACTTCTTCATTAAAGTCTTTGTTGAAATATTATTTCCCATCGAAAGTTTGTAAATGTTTTATATTAA
Organism: Neoaliturus tenellus; assembly: GCA_030545055.2. NCBI lineage: Eukaryota > Metazoa > Arthropoda > Insecta > Hemiptera > Cicadellidae > Neoaliturus > Neoaliturus tenellus. Next base: position 189,062,063 of record CM061531.1, on the reverse strand, counting down.
ATTGATTTTTTTTAAATAGCCGTTTCCATAAATTTTGAAACATTTTTACTAGTCTTGTCTTTTAGTAGTATAGCATCAGCAACTTTAGTAAAACATTCTATAACCTAGCATTTAGGGATCTAAATTCCTACGCAACCGATTTGGGGTCTGATAGAAGACACTATAACATATTCGCCACACACCCCCAAAAAAAAAATTGAAGAACCACAGACACTCAAACATACATACAACACTAACACGAATCCTCCACCGAGCCCATACTTCATAACCAACCACGCTCTGCTACCATTTAGTCCCTTCGGGTTTACTCGAAGGCACCATTTCAATTTGCCATTGGTTCCTGCAGAGAATGTAGAAGACTTGAGTACTTCACCCATGTCTTTTATGGAAAGGCTGAAATTGTTGATCGTCCACATATTAATTAATTTTACGACCTTGACCTGGGTGTAACACCAGGTCTCCGCGACTGAGGTGTTGACCTACTGCCGCGGAAGGCTGAGTACTCTGGACAGGGCCATGCTGCTGGATCCGGGGTAGTTGGTGGACACGCGACCAGCCTGCGGCGAGCAGTCACTCACCACCGGCAGGCTCAGGTAACGAAGGTCTGCCAGCCGGATTCTAGAAATGGACTGCTTCTCTCCGAGGGTTGACAGTTTTGACTCTGCTTGCCACCCCGCCAAGGGTAGTCAACAGCAGGGTCGTGGAGAACTGTTGTTACACCCGGGTCAAGGTTGTAAAAATTTGTAGGACGAGGGCTGGGGACTCTGGCTGGACGCGGTCAGTTGCTGTTGCCTGTAGAGTTGGTGGTAGCATTGCGCGTTTGCGCCATTTGATCTGAGTGCTGCAGTGCATTTTTGTACCACGTCTCTTTTTTCAGTTGTTTTGTTAATTTGGATTAACTGTGGATTAAAAAAAAAAAAACTCGTCAATAATTAATTGTATACATGCATAAAAAGGTCCTTGCGAGGCCCTTGACGGGGTGGCAAGCAGTGTCAAAACTGTCGACCCTCGGAGAGCAGCGGCCCATTTCTAGAATCCGGCCGGCAAACCTTCGTTACCTGAGACTGCCGGTGGTGAGTGACTGCCGGTGGTGAGTGACTGCCGGTGGTGAGTGACTGCCGGTGGTGAGTGACTGCTCGCCGCAGGCTGGTCGCGTGTCCACCAACTACCCCGGATCCAGCAGCATGGCCCTGTCCAGAGTACTCAGCCTTCCGCGGCAGGAGGTCAACACCTCAGTCGCGGAGAACTGGTGTTACACCCAGGTCAAGGTCGTAAAATTAATTAATATGTGGACGATCAACAATTTCAGCCTTTCCATAAAAGACATGGGTGAAGTACTCAAGTCTTCTACATTCTCTGCAGGAACCAATGACAAATTGAAATGGTGCCTTCGAGTAAACCCGAAGAGACTAAATGGTAGCAGAGCGTGGTTGGTTATGAAGTATGGGCTCGGTGGAGGATTCGTGTTAGTGTTGTATGTATGTTTGAATGTCTGTGGTTCTTCAATTTTATTGTGGGGTGTGTGGCGAATATGTTATAGTGTCTTCTATCGGACCCCAAATCGGTTGCGTAGGAATTTAGATCCCTAAATGCTAGGTTATAGATTGTTTTACTTAAGTTGCTGATGCAATACCACTAAAAGACAAGACTAGTAAAAATGTTTCAAAAGCCATGGAAACGGCTATTAAAAATATCAATTTATTATAAAACATTTACAAACTTTCGATGGGAAATAATATTTCAACAAAGACTTTGCACCTTTGATGAAGAATTATGAAATTAACCATTATTTCACAAGTTCTAAAGTTAAGGCTTCAATAGTAGAAAAATTGTAATGGAACATTTAGAGGAGCAAGGCATAGAAACATTTTCCTAAAGACGATCATGTGTGGTATGATATGTTACCACAACTTTAAAACAGAATATAACAATAAATATAATTGTACCTTGGGATGAAGCCTTTAACCAAATAAATAGTGGTGATGCTAAAGAGGTATTAAAACATGTTAGGATTAATACAACTTGTAAGTTTGCACAAATTCTATTAATAAGTTCAAAATCAATGAGGAATTCGTAAGAGTAAACGAGTATTTATCAAAAGATGTACCATAGGGTGTACGATTACCATGTGCAATCAGGTAAAACTGTAACGGAAAAATAGCGTGGGAACAATACAAATAAGAGACCAGATAAATAGTTGCTTGTACACGATATTAGAAGCGCATCAATGTTCAGAATAGATATTTGGTTGCAAGCCGCGCCTGGGTCTACTTAAAGTTCTGCAGTGAAATTCCTACGAGAACTAATCTTCACACTTGGGGAGTGATAAATGAACTGGTTGAACTACATTACCGACATCGTTACTATTGTTGGAAACACGGGAGGCGCAATAGGTGGAAGTAGTGGCAAAGTAGGGCTGCTGGCACATGACGTCATCATGATGACGTCAGCGGTAATGACGTCACCATGACGTCATAGGTGTGACGTCATGTGACGTCATATGACGTCATTGGTGGCGTCATTAGTGACGTCATTGATGACGTCATCACTGCTGACGTCATCGTGATGACGTCATGAGCCAGCAGCCCTACTTTGCCACTACTCCTTGCTAACTGTGATAGCGCTCTAGCAAGAAGACTGTATAGTGTATATGGAGCGTTTTCCCAACCGAGGTATACCTTGCCATTTCAAGAATTCATCAACGCCTTTCGGAGACGGAAAGCTTTACATTCCGAAAAATTGGCGCTGCTGGTCGTCCAAAGTCGGTAACATATTTAAGGGGACTCTCTACTAAAAATCCTAAAATCGTTATTAATGGTAATTTTAAGTATATAACCATGTATAACACTTCAGATGGACCTAAAACCAATATTCCAAATGTCATTTATAAAAAAAATTTTTTATAGGGCCTAAAAATCGATTTTACCGATTTTTGCAAGGGTCATATAGAACGGCCATATAGAGTGTTTCTGTAGGGCCAGGCAGTTTTGGCCCTTTGTGCAGCATTTTATATTAACTGTTATGAAATACATATTTGTTTACCAAAACATATTGTATTATATACCATTTGATTCGGGATATTCTGCAGAATCTAAATATACGAACAAAACTTATATTTCCTATAAAAATTTTATGGTTTGTGCAAAAAAAACAAGAAACAAAAAAATTTCAAAAACTAAATTTCAAAAGTAAACCCTTATAAAAAAATATAAACAAAATTATTCCAAAATTCAATATATACAAGATTTTCTAAATTTATTTCCCTACATAAAAACCTAAAAATATATGACTCTACTAAAACACTTATTGAGTTATTATGTCAAATGTAAAATATTACAAATTTTCTAATTTCGCATACTTATTATTGTTTTAGGCCTACATATAGAAAAAGGCCAATAATATAAAATAAACACATGCATTCTGTTAGAGTAGTAAACAAGTAACAAAACCATATGAAAATATACTTGTTTCAATAAACAAAATATACAATATTTCATTTCAAAAAATAAAAACATTTTTTACCTACTGAAAATCACCAAAAAATATACAACTTCAAAAGCTTTTAAAAAACAAAATTGTAGCTGTATAAAAATTCCAAGATATACAAAATGTTTGAAATTTTATACAGAAACAGAAAATATATAGTTTATTAGGTGGAAAATAGCTTATAAGTTTTTGAAGTGGTAAAACGTAAAAAAGAGCAAGTTTTTTTATTTAGCGCTATGTTGTGCTTTGATATTATAAACAAGATATTTATCAAAGGACTTATACTTTCTTGAATTTATAGATTACTTGAGCTTTTTTCTTATCAAATGAGAAAAAAATAAAACATTCAATAATAATAACATATTTATGGCAGGTAACCATAGTAATAAGACAATGTAAGTTTATAAAAAATTTTATTGAGCCCATCCAACAAAAGACGATTTTATAAAAAATTAAAATAATAATTACTAAAAACATATCTACTATTACTCAATAAGAATAAAACCAATTAAAAAAGTAAGTAAACAAACACAGCTGCAGAGCACAGCACAAAACAAAACATCCAAGACACGGAGACACACAACTTGGCACAACAGGTGTTCCGACGAGACGACGACAGACTTGAGGAAATTCCATCAGTTTGACCAACTGCTAAAACCAAAATATCGGGACGCTAGGCTCTCAATAATTATAGTTAGTTCGATAAAGGATTTCTTCCTCTTTATTTTCATATTTATTTTATTTTGCAGATCAAAATACAAGCCGAGTAAACTAAATTTTTCCAAACGACTAAAAAAGCTTTTTGGCCATACAGAAAAATCTTAATATGTTTGTTTGCAGAGGTTTGGTAAACAAATCACAGCTGGTGAACTATTTGCGCTAGACTCAATTCTTCAACAGACGAAATATGCAGAAAGAATCAATAAATTCGGTGGTGATAACCACTATAATCTAGCATGAAAAGTAAAGCTTCCACAGAATTTAAAAATTGGCTGTTTTTGCCTTCGTTTCTCAAACGGCAATGCCGCCGAGCGCAGAGTTCAAAAAAGTGTAATGTTTATTTATTATTCCCACCGTCGTTATTGACACAAATGAGTAAATTATACATGAAAATTGTAGCTTATCCAATTATCTTTACAATGGTATAACTTTTAATGTGATTACTGCTTGGGCATATATAAAAATATTGGTTTGAAAAAAAGGTTGTAGCAAACGACTTTAAAAGTTGTTTGGCCACCATCTTACCGTAACCAAACAACTATAAAAGTCGTTTGGCCGTTCTAGGGTTAAAATCGTTATTCCAAGAAAAGTATTGGACCTACACAATATTCAAAGGTATCATTTTGTTCAGCATTAAATTTAGTTCAAAATCACGTATTTTTAGTTATGTAAGCAAAAAATTACTATTTTTAATTTTCCTTCAAACTTTGTAAATTTTTTTCAATTTTTTCATAAAATTTAAGATTTTTTAATTTTTTATCCACTAATCCAAACTTATTCAAAATACGTGATTTTTTAGATAATTTAATGTAGATAACTCAAAAAATATTTGAAGACTGTAGCTTCAGTAGTGTTTTTGGAATATCAAAAGTTATATGATAGATACACTAAAAATGCTACTTTCGGTAATCGCGAGTTTTCTAAAGAAGTGTTTATTTCATGGAAATATAAGCCAAAATAAAGTAAAAATTATATTTATTGATACATTTACTATTTATATAATTGTTACATAGTTACAGTAACAATACAGAAGTGTCAAAATTATTTTTTTCAATGTTTTCTTCAAAAGTAAGATGGTCTACTAAGCAAGGCCTAGTACTAACATTGCTTCCAACAGACTGTGTTTTGCTTTGAGATTCAGACCTATTCCATCTGTGACTTACCACTTTCTTGTTCCTGATACTCATACTTTTCACACTTCTTTTTTTTCTTCCCATTTTGAAAATATATTGAAATCACAGTTCTGAAATAAAAACTCACTTTGTGTAGAAGTAAACACTCACTCTTTGTAAACATAACCTCGAAGTGTCACAATAAAAACAACAATGCTCAGCTGATATTTGTTTTTTTTTTTTTTGCCAGATGGGACATTTTCTTAGTTAGAGTGTACTAGTGTGTAGCCAATGTGTTTATATGTTATAAATACATATAAAAAGGGTGCAAATATTATTTAAAACTACCATTTTGTGCGGTGAATACGAAAACCTCAAATTTTGCTTTCGCGCATAGCAACATATAACATTAATTTTATGCCATAATAAAGTTGATAAAAACTATGAAATGTGGTTTTTTATATTCAGGAATAAACAAGTAAAAATTAGGTGCAAAAAATAAAAACTTAAAAATTTTGAAATTTTTGCCCGATTTTAGTAGAGAGTCCCCTTAAAGCAAAAGTGAAGCTGTGTCTGTGTGTTTGTTGACAGTTTACAAGATCTCTCTGCGCCGCAGTCAAGTTAGTGACCTCGGAGGCGAGCCCGCATATGCCAACACCGATTAGCCCCGATGCGTCGCCATGCATAAAGGGAGCGGTGTTCTGGCAAAACATACGTTATTCAACATAAAAATGTAAATACATAAAATATTTTTACGAAAAGTGACACCAATCGTATTTGTGAGTATACTCGTTAAGATTTTAAATACATTTCTGTTTTAAAAGTGCTTTATGTCCTACTAACTTAGGACCGCAGAGAAATAAGACAACGAAAATATTAATTTACAGCTACCCGGTTGCGCTCCTTACTACTTTTAATGAAATATTGGCCAGAAGCAAATAAATTTAAAGCCTTATAATTATAGTTATTCATAGTATTTTTAAAATGTTCTTTAAAAATTAGTATAAAATTATTTTGTCAATATAAATATATAATTTTTTAGGGTTATTCTTGATATTATTGTGGTTTTCATCAAATTTTTAGCTCTGCATTCATTCTAGTTAATAACATTAACTAGGAAATGTGAACCATTAGAATAGGATTTCTTCTCAGAGATTTAGAATAATAAAATAATGATTATTGCCTAAGCAAGCCATCCGCGCCCTAAAAATCCATACAAATGTACAATTCGCCGGTCCCATTGTTGCCATTGTGCCACCAGATGTATTGCGCTTCCACACACAACAATTAATGTCCCACCTAATTACTGCCATGCCTCGTTCTGCCACTTCCTTCCCGTCGGTGGAACTCGTTGTTCATCCTTTGTATACAGATATGAAAACTGAGAACAATAGTGCCATTTATCTTGAGAGATATAGTTAATACATATTTAAAAAAAGTAATGTGCTGTACTATTTACTATACTACAGGCGTTCTAATTGTAATTTTTCATCATACTGCACGCATAACAGCCGTTTCCTGGTCTGTTATTAGTGCACAAAGTTGGCGTTTGCCGTAGCCTTTTAAAAATAGGCCCATAAAACATATGTTAATTTTTCCGTGCGCTAACCTCAAAAGTTGTGTTTGTCTTAAACAAAAATCTCCCTATAACCAAAACAAATAAGGACACTGTGAACAAAAACGGCTTGCAGACTACATTTAAAATGCAATATTTTGACATTCCATTCATTTGACTTTAATATCAATTGTTTTTATATAATATTGAAATTAAGATGGAAGTCAACTATTGAAATTAAAAATTTAATAACAAAATATATTAAAATTTTTGTTATTTATTTATTTATTTTTTTTTTTTTAGTTACCATATTTGTATATTTTTGCAGTATGTTGAAAAACTCATCACCAACTTCATCACCAAACTTCATCACTCGGACGGAAAGTGCTTTTTTCTGCTTAATCGCGTTTCCCACAGAAAACAGCCACCCTCCGTCCTAGTGATGAAAACTACTATTTTACCAGTTTTCAACTTGTTAGCCTACTTTACCAATTCATCACTTAGTCACTTTTTTAAAGGTCAATAGGAATTAAGGATAACCGTAGAATGGGTGTGATCTTATGAAGCCATGTGCATCTTAATTACTGTCCAAAAGCAGCTGGTTCTTTACACTGGGTCATTAATTAATAGCCCATCAACTAATGGCGGTTTGGTAAAGTTTGTAAACTTAAAAAAGCTACATACTTTGCCTCATTCCCACTTACGACACTTGCTTTAGTGCCCATGCACATCCACACACCCTAATCTAGACCAAAGAGTGCTGCACACACTTACTCACTAACATACTTTTCTCTGGGTCAATACGGCAATCTTCGGTTTCAAAGGCGAGTTCTAAAACCACACAGCTCCTCACCCGGTAAATTTCAATGAATACCTACAGAAAATAGGTGCTTGAAATTAAGATACATTTATCAGAGAAACTTTTCAACATTTTACTTAAATGCTGAATATACGAAAGTTGGCTGAATCTGCATCCTTTAGATGTTAAACTGAATGAGAATAAGACTCCGTGGAACCCTAAAGATTAGGCAGTAAAGGATCAGCGTATAACCAAAGATTGTAAAACACTCAGGCAGTGTTAACTGTAACGGGGCACTTGCCTGACCGCCGCGCCGTCGTGGATAAGTGAGCAGGTCACGTGTGCTCTCGACATTAACTGAAATTGTGAAACAGTCCGTTTGGTCAACTGTTATGGGGCACCCCATGCCCTCCTCTTAATAGCATCCAGTGGAGGTCATTTGGGAGCTAACGGATTTCTAATCGACCCAACACTTTCTAATATGTGAGATTTGGTCGTTTTTAACCAATAAAGACGTATAAATCCAAGGCAATTTCAAGGTATCAGTTCTATCCATTAATAATAATTAATATAATCTTGGATAATTACTAATAAATATATTTACCGATGTCAATTAAATAAACTGTACACTTATGTATAACTATTTTACAGGATGGACTAGAGTCGGAGAATCATTAAAATCTAATCGTTGCCAAAACATTTCCGGTTTTACGGTGGACGCTTAGTGCAAAAGTAATTTTAATCCATATTTCGAAGCGATAAAGAATTGAAGTGTTGCATGAAAGCGATGCTTGTACGACATAAACCGACAGCCGGGTATAACCCAATAGCGAGCCCGCGAGATTGGATCACAATATGTATTCGAGGCTGAGCGGCTCAGTCTTGCTTTATGATTCATATATTTCCCCAGGGTTTAAACCTCGCTCTCACTATTAGCGCCCGCTCCACGAACCCACGCATACAATACCTGGAGACCAGGATTTAAAATTGGTTTCACGCATTAAATGCAGGATTTTAGTTTTATTGTACATGGATATTCAATTTTCACTCTTATAGACAAAACTTCTTCCGCCACCACTTTTGATACAAATTAACCCCCAATAATAACGTTTGTTGCGGCCAGGCCGGCCGTGGCTGGGCGGTCTTGTGTCGAGTACCCACAGGTTATACCACCGAAAATTTGCCAGTAAAGCATCACTAAGCAATATATATATATATATATATATATATATATATATATATATATTGTATATTTTAATTAACACGAACTAGTATTATAATAAAAACAAATCAAAACGAGAAGAAACAAATATGAAATTTTACATATATGTATCATAACCCCTTACTTTATTTCATAGTACAAAATAAAACAGGGCTAATGGGTTGCTGTATTGATATGAGTAAAGAAAAGTACGAAAATTAAACAACTGTTAAGGTTTAATTTACTTTCATTAACAACTTTTATTTTTAAAAGGAAGGCCTCTCGGTTTGTAACTGAATGTCTTAGTGTTAAAATAACTAACTAACAAATCACAACGTAAATCACAATGGTTGCTAAACTTACATGTAGTACTGCATACACAACAAAGGCACCCGAGGTATTTAACGGGAATTAACGGGCTGTAAATAAACTACGAGAAACTCCAAATTGGCTCTTCGTTTTGTTTTATATTAAATTAAGGCAACAATTTTTTTCTCTAAACCTTTAAAAAATCTTATAAACACCGACCAAACAAAAGATATTAAATCATTAAAACCAAGATTAAAACAAGCGTCTCATTAAAAGAGACAAATCTCAGTTAAAACTGCCTTCACGGCGGAGAGTTTTCTTGCAATAAATTCAACTGCTTATGACTTGTAAAATTTTCAAGTTTTCCAGAAATCCAATTACGTTTTGAGCGTGGAAGTGACAGTTTAGCAGTCCCTTGCTGAGCGGCGGACGGACAATTATGTTACGATTGTGATCGTCTCGTTAATCCCTAACTTATACATTAAATAGAGTTTGTTCTGCCGTGGATAAAATTACAAGCCAGGATTCTGACTAAACGCTAATGCTTAGCGATAAGGCCTTTGATGTTGGGTAATGTAATGTGAGCAAACCACTATGTGTACTTTATAATGAAATAGAAACTCAGAGCTCTATAAATATCTGTTTGTATTTTATCAAATCTTTAGTATATTCCAGGAAACCATTTCTAGCTACTAAAATATGCAATACATTGCACAATCTATATATTAATACGCAAGCATGTTTCGTTTCCTCCTTTTTTCTCAGCTTGTGCACATCGTAGGAGAAATCCGCGCATACCGTTAGAAAGGTGTTGTGCTGTAGATGAGCAGAATCGCATTATAATTCCCCTCGGTCCCCAGGGCTACGCCCTACAGGCTTTCCAAGTTTCAATGTTAATGTTATGGGAGAAGGATAATTGATTGAATCATTAGACAGCTGTTGTAATAACAAATGCTAGAAAATCAGGAAGAACAGATGTTTCATTTATGAACCGTTCTAAAACTAATTGGCAAAAGATCAACTGAATTTTGGTCGAATTTCGACCAGTGGACGATCTCTAGTAATTAAATAATGTTCTTACTTTTTATGGACTGAACAATGTTATGTTGTCATAACAGATGTAATACTTTTAACTTATGCACTTGACCACTTGTGCAGTACTAAACATTTTTTAAATGGTGCAGTTTTAATCCTGAGTCTTTTATATCACGACAATATCATTGGTAAAATCAGTTATGCATAGTTCTGGGTAAAGAATTGAACAGATTCTTTGCATACACAACAGGTATTTATTAAACTATGTCTATATGGAAGTTTACCTCAGTAGTGCGTTCTAAGTCCTGTTTTTCCTATTTACATGGCTAATGTAAATAAATATGATTAAAAATTGTTTATCCCTTGCCTTGGTTTGTTATTTGATTTTATGGATTCAAATCCCATTTTTCGCCTACCGTTTGATCATGCGTACACCGAACAAACGTAAATAGTGTACCAACACCATAAATTTGATTCTATTTGTGCACTAATCAAGCTGAAGGAACTGTACAACACATTACCTTTGAGTGCATTTTATCAAAACATTTTGAAAATGAAGAACTTCTCTTTCTTTATTCAAAGATATAATTAATATAATTAAATTAGATATAATTCAAGGATTTTATTCAAAGGATATAATTATTGAGTCAGGGATTTATAACGGGTTTAGTTATTATAGAATGGAGCTTGTTATGTTTTAACTCTGTTTCTTTTAATTATAGTAACAAGGGGACCGAGCTTAAGCTCGGTAAAGTTATTACTTTCGTTCTCACAAAAAGCTCGTTCGCTCCGCTCACTCGCCTTCTTCCATTTTAAATATGAGCTCGTTCGCTTCCCTCACTCGCCAAGAAAAAGGGTGCTGCACTTTGGTATAATTTTCTTAAACTACAGGTTAAAGATGTAACACATTGGTTTATATTCTCAGTTATCAGCTGATTTTTGTTCAATTAATAAAATCTCCATAACGATCACATGGAAACTTTGAAGTGCCCTAGCGCGAAAACCAGATTTTTTATCATCCTGCACGAAATCAGCCTTTTTTTTGTCCTCTCAATAGTACCAAAAGCGTTTCTTTTTTGTCCTAGGACTGAAAAATCATCTGGAGAATTTTTTAGGTCCTAGGACTGTAAAGTCAGCTGTTTGCTAATTATATTATTATTGATTTATTGATGTTGAGGAGCAGAATTTTGAAATTCAAACGTTATGAGAAGCATTGTTTGTAAATAACAGAAATTTAAACACTGCATATTACTTACTTTGTAAATATAACCTCCAAAATACAACTTTACAGTTAATATTTTTAACGATCAAAAGTCTAATTTCGCACTATGATAAAAACGTTGTTCATCACTCGGAGCAAAAGTGTCTTTTTGATGCTTAATCGTTTTTAAAAACACGGTTGCGCACCAAAAAGACCCACTTTTGCTCCTAGTGATGAAAACTACTATTTCCCAGCTATGGGACCAGCTCCAATCGATTTCTAGTGGCCAAAACCCCCATATTCAATAAAAAAATAAAAATCCTTAGAGCGAAAAAAAAAACTTTGCTCGCACAAACGGAGCTTGTTTTAGAGTATAAGATTATTTATTTAGATTTTAGAAGCTAAAATTAGATTAACTTCAAATACCAGCTGATTTTAAATAAGTGTTGACAGTGGAAAAAAAGTCTACGGTGTGATCTAGTGGATTTTCTGACCGACGTTTACAAGAAATTTAATATCAAGTTACTGTAGCCTTTAAACTTTGCTACAGCATTTGTTCTTATGTTGATGATCTTTTTTATCTTTTTATGTTCTTTATTGCCGTAGGATACAATAGTGGTACAATACAAATAACAAATCTGTTCATCAGTCTAGACCAGGAAATGTCTATAAACGAACCAACCATAATTTTAGAGACTTCGAATTGTAATGACAATTCTTGCTGATTTTTTCTTTTACAGATGTCACTATTGTGGGACCTTGTGTTTCTGAACATAGTGTTTAGATATTGAATATGTCCTATCCGAACTTCTCTCGTGGAAACCCCCGGCCACACATGCAGTTGCAGATCGAACTTTTATAGATCAACTGCTCTTAAAAACCTGATCGAACTCAAAGCAAGACTTCAACTTGAGAACTGGTAAAGTGTCTACGATTCTCCCTCAACTGAGGAATCGGCAAATTAATTCATGGAAACATTGATTTTTAAATTTTGAATCTCTTTGTTCTGAAAACTAAAAAATTTACTAACGTTTCTGGATTAGTGCAATTTTAAGGATTCATTATAGTAGTGTTTCTCTGCCTTTCAACTCAATTTCAAACCCTACAACTCTTTATCCGTTCTAGATATTCTATCCAAGTTCAAAAACAAAACTTCATACAGAATAGATGGCATGTCAATAAAAATCCTTAAATTCTGCCTCTTTGAAATAGCTTATCCTTCGTCTCGTGTAATCAATGGATCAAATCCGTCAAAAAAATTTTTTTTCCAAGAAAGGCTTTGATAACTTGGTTTCTAATTATCGCCCAATAGCTTTGTTGCCTGCAGTAAGAAAGTATTTGAGAAATAAGTCTCCAATCAAAAAGGCAGATTTTGTTGAATCAAAATTTCTTTTCTTTGCTTGGCAATTCGGATTCAGACGCACGAAGTTTACCAAGTAAGTTTTCATCCAAGTAAGTCCTGATCCAGTTCATTGAAAACTGTCTCGACACTATGGACAGCGAGTATTTGACTGCGTCAATCCGACCGTTCTGGCGGAGAAGTCGGCGGCCCTGGGGATGTCCGATCCCGGTGGTGCCCTGAACTAGATAGAGTTCTTAGAGACTGAAAGTGCTCAAATCACCGAAATTGACTTTTACATTGTCCATCGACAAAAACTTCGTTTTCTATCTGAATTAAAACAGGTGAACTTACGGATGTTCCGCAAGGCTCGATCCTACTCTTTTTTATCTATGTTAACGAAATCCACTTCCACCATCCTTGCGACATTCTCATCATTTACGATGACGATATTTAATCACTAGACACAGCGACCAATCCAACATCGAATTCAACCAATTGCACAGTACTTTTCAGACCAAAACCTACCACTAAACCGGGGTCTACAATAACTAAACCCGGACAAAACAACTTTTATCTACGTCGAAACGCAACAAAGCTTTGATTTACCCACTTGACACAGCCATAGAAGACACAACCATACTAATTAATTGAAATCTTTCAAATTTCAGGACGTAATACTTGACTGCAACCTTGATCTGCGGATCTTGTTCATCCGTCGCAAACAGATGTCAAACCACATACTCTACAATCGCACACCTTAAGAGATACTGTTATTTCTATTTAAAAATTGGAAATCTACAGTATTAGGTGATTCCAAATTGGTGATTCCAATGTAAATTTTTTAATCATATCCAAATTGTACCTTCACAAAAAAAATGGTAAATATAAAAACTTGACATTTACATAGAACCTTTTCACTTTTAACATAAAGGCTGAGAAAAAAAATTATATCAATCTGCGTGTTTTCGACGATAAACTAAATATAAATGAACTAGCAGAACGCCTGACATTGAAGCGATGCAATATGGCTGCACAGCAGTGACCGGCGAGGCCTATATACGTCTTCTTGGAGGAAATCATTAATTAGTTAATTTAGATTCACAAATGATATGTTTACGATAAAGTTTCATTACTTATCCCCAGTTGATGTATTTTTATTTTTAATTTTACATCCAAGTTAAATTTGCGAATTTTTCAAAAAATTCCAGCCTTCTTCACCAATAAAAAGCCAATATAAAAGCCTGTCACAAAAATAAAAAAAAATATAAAGCGATGCTATCCTGTTTCGGACGTTATTTTTGTTGTTGTTTGCATTTATTGTTTTAAAAACTGCTTTCTTTGAGATCAATAATTGATTCATGGAACTCATACCTGATTTATAAGTATATAATTTTAATACAACACATAATTTAAGACTATCTACTATTTGGTTTACCGGAAATCAATATTTGAATTTGTATGAAAACAAGTTTTCTTACTGCAATATATACACAGATTGTTCCGGAAAACGTTTCAGGATTTCAGGAGGTTATTTCCTACATCAAAATAAGCAAAAAAGTTCCTCTAAACATGTCCTAAAATGCTTCGTTAACCCGCTAGCCACCATTTTGTTTTCTACACTTAATAATTTTTATTTCCGTAACGTATTGTTGGATTAAGTTCATATTTGGTATGAACCTTTATCATAACAATGTTCATTTTCAGAAAAAAAATAATTTTATCTAATGTGTATTTTCAAAATGACGACCATAAAAAATAAAAAATTTCATGGACAAATATCTCAAAAATGGTAAATATTAAGAAAAAATTGCGTGACACCAAAAAATGTAAACATTTTTTCTATAAAAACTGATGTACAAAATAATTAAGATCGGATGATTATTGCAATTGTTATAAAATAATTGAATACTAATTCACAGGTCATCATTCCAAAGTTATGTTTTCTTTTGTTTTATGTTGAAGATATAATCAACTTATTTTTACATCAAAATTATAAGAATTTTTTATGAAAATAAATTTACTGTACATAAAACAATGTCTCTATCAACAAAATTACTATTATTTTAGTAGTCAAACAACAATGTTAGAATCATTGCTCTAGAAGGTACGATTGGAACTAATAACAGGTGACAACAATACAGTCAGCTGATTCCAGGCGATCAGCCGTTCACATTTACAGTAATTAATAATAATATAACTTTATTTGACATCCAAGGATGTATCATACAATTTATGCATTATTGTTACTAGGCCTACTTAATATTATTATAATTTATGAAAAAATCTTCAATTTTGTAAATACAGTTCAATATTAACATAATTTTAAGTTTCTTTTTAAATGTTGGTAAAGGTAATTCTTTCATCTTGTTATCTAATTGGTTGAATACTTGTTTTGACATTTCATGTAAGTTCTTCTTTGTATGGGTATATTTTACAAATTCTGTTCTTAATTTTTCCTTATTTCTTGTATTGTGTACGTGTACATAAAAATTTTTCTTATACTGATATAAATTTTTCTTTGCATGTATTGCCAATTGATATAAATATATTGATGGTAGAGTGAGTATTTCATGTTCAATAAAAAAATTTTTGCAGGATGTTCTTGATTTTAATTTGCACATTATTCTGATGGCTCTTTTCTGTAATGTAAATATTTTTTTTTGAATATTTTTCTCCACCCCATATTAAAGTGCCGTAGCTTAGATGACTGTGAGTGTTTGCATAGTAAACAGTTTTAAGAATTTCAAATTTTACATTTCCAGAAAGACTTTTTAAAGTGTATAATCCTTTAGATATTTTACTAGATGTCATATTAATGTGGTCGTGCCAATTGAGTTTTTCATTAAGTAAAATGCCCAAAAAACGTATTTTTGAATTTTGATTGACTTTATAGTCTCCTCCTGAATTAGATTTAAACATTATATCTTGAATTTTGTCCTTGTTCAGGGATAATTTGTTTGCACAGCACCAGTTAGTAATATTTTTTGTTGTTTGTAATAGAAGTACCTACAATTCTTCACGATTATTACAACTAAATTTTATTGCTAGATCATCTGCGAACAGAAAATTTTGAATGTTTGGTCCTGAATTAATGTTTGACAAGTCATTGATGTATATATTGAACATCACGGGTCCAAGAGGAGAGCCTTGTGGTACACCAGTATTAATAATTTTACTTCCGGAGTAGGTTTCATTCACATAAACTTACTGGTCTCGATCTAGTAAGTATGATTTAATAAGTTGTAAAGGTTGATTTTTAAATCCATAATAAGAAATTTTCTCTAAAAGGATGTCATGTGATACTGTGTCAAACGCTTTTGAAAAGTCATATGATCTTAAACATATCAATTTATTTTGTTCTATGTCAAATAAACTTTCAGTTATGAGTGATGTGACAGCTTCAATTGTACTTTTATTTCGTCTAAAACCAAACTGTCTATCTGAAAATAATCTATTTGTTTCAAAATAATTTGATATTTGTTTGTGCAATAATGTTTCAAATACTTTTGATATTGTAGGTACAATTGATATAGGTCTGTAATTTCCATAGATCTTCTCGCCTTTCTTGTAGATTGGAATGACTTTAACTTTTTTTAGTATATTTGGATAGTAGCAATTGTCTATGCATTTATTAAAAAGACAAGCCAAAACTTCACATATGTGATATGATGCTGATTTTAATATGATACTATTTACAGCAAATATATCTAAGCACTTGCTGTTCTTAATTTTTAAAATAGTTTCGTGTACTTCTTCAACAGTAAAGTGTTCAAAGTAAAATGATGTTGGACTCTTATCAATTTTCTCTAAAAATGTCTTGAAATTTACTTTACCTGGTTTTGAGTCATTTATTAACTTAATAATATGATTGCAGAAAAAATCATTAAATCCATCAGGTGAAAGATGTTTCAAAATACTTCTGTAAGTTGAGTTCTTTCCTCTCAGAGTATTTACTACTGTCCATATAGCTTTAATTTTGTTGGTACTGTTTTCAATATAATTTGTATTGTATTGTATCTTGGATTCTTTAATTTTGGCTTTGTAATTACTTTTAGCTCTGTTATATAGTTGTTTTATACTATCGTTTCTAGTTTCTTTGGATAAATTATATAATTCAAGACAGTTGCTTTTCATATTTTTTAATTCTTTAGAATACCATTTATTACAAATAGACCTGTTTTTCTGATTTATATCCCATTGTAACGGCATTACAGCGTCTAGAGCACTCATAAAGAAATTGTGAAAACATTCAAAGCTGTCATCTAAGTTACTTTGTCTGTAAATTTCCACCCAGTTAATAAGTTTTAAGTTATTTATGAACTGTATTGTATTATATAAGGAGCATAAACGATAAAGCTTCTTTGAAACTGGGCATTTTTCAGAATTTCTTGATTGTGGTTCTAAAGAAACTTTAAGTAGGATTATAACATGATCAGATAGTATGGGATGTATTATTTTGGTTTGGCATAGGTTTTTATCTAATGTTGTAAAAAAATTATCAATACGTGATCCTTCTTTTGTTTTCCCCGGTCTTGTTATTTCAAAAATGGTTCTTTTAAGTGCAAAACTATATAATATATTATTTAATTCAATTTGATCTTCATCTTTAGGGTTCATATTGATATTAAAATCTCTCGCAATGATAAGTTCATACTTCATTCTTGATACAATTATTAATACTTCATAAAATTTTTAAAAACTTGTTGAAAGTTTTTCTTTTTCTTTGGTATATGGCCTGTACAAGCGAATTAATATTTTTTTGATCAGTCAGTATAATTGCAGACATTTCATATAATCTCCTCAGACATTTTATGTATTTCTTCCATTTGCTTATACTGTATACAATCTTTTAAGAATATTGCAGTACCACCATGAATTCTTTCGATCTACCAAAGTTTGAAGAGTTCTTGTCCCCTGAAATACTTAAGTGGTTTATTTCATCTGATAGTATCCAATGCTCTACTATGCATATTATATTAATGTTATTTTCATCTGAAATTACATTTAATAGATCAACTTTTTTGTAATGCCCTGTACATTCCAAAAAAGAAAATTTATCCCACAATTATATTTATTTAATTCATTAAGATAGCAATTATTATTTGAAAAACAATGATTTACTTTAGCTAAAGGGATTTTCTCCACTTCGGCGCTTTGTCTAAAAAATATCTCTTCTTGACGACAAAGTAAAAACATTAACATCAAAACAGGTTGTATGTTTAAATATTATACTTTTAAGTAATTGTGTGAATAATACTTTACCTTCTACATTAAAATGTAGACCATGTCGGGTATAGTATTTTCTACTCATGCCCGTAAGAGGTAGAAATTGTGCATGTTCATAGCAGCTTACTATATTCCTAATTTTTGAATTAATATGTCGTATTTTTTTATTTAGATGTGGTTGATCAAATCTGAAAGGTATAGCAGAAATGATAATATTTGTGTTTTCGTGTTTTCTATAGTTTTAGTTAATTCTTCATATATCTCTTTATCATTTGTATTCTTCTCAATATCATTAGTGCCTCCTATTAATACCATAAAATCAGATTTTTTAAGTAACTTTGCTGTTGATTTATAACTTTGATTTATGTCTAAAAGTTTTGCACTAGGTTTAATAAAACTTTTAATTTGATTGTTTGATGTCATTTTTTCATCGAGAAGATCTCTTAATTTACGACGATGACTACCACCGAAAATTTCCACTCTACATCATTCATTTTGGACATCGATACTTTATTTCCATCTAGTTCTTGTGTAAAACCTTTGTTTACAGATTCTACTACATTAATTTCACTAGACTTAATAATGTTATTTTGACTTGGTTTGGGAATATATGACGACAACTCAATATCATATGATTCCTTAATTTTTCTGTTGTTTAGGATGTCATATAATACAAGACGAGTGTTAACTATAACATTAATGCCATATGGCGATATTTCCTACATTAATAATAAGTTTCTCGGCAACTTTTTGGGCAGATTTCAAATTAGTATTTGAAACAGTATCTAAATAGTAGGCCTTTTTGTCCTGTGGTTCACAAATTAAAAGGCTCCAATGAGTTCCATTGTTAATATCTTCAGGTTCATCACTGTTATTTATAATTAAAAATGCATATTTTTTATCATAAAATGACAAATTGTCTAATAATATGTCAATATCCTGGGGCTCACCATGTTTGATTTGGTATACTACTGAGGGATCCATAATTATTATGTCATCAGTATATTGCTCAATATTTTGTAACATTGAGTCAAAGTACGCTTCTAAAATCCGGTCATCAACCCATTTGTCAGTGATATTGTCTTTATTGTTTAATCTAGTAGGTCTATATGAATTAAAATTCTTCTTTAGTTTCTGGTTTTCAGATTTTAGTTGTATTAACTCATTTCCCAGGATATTGTTTTTGTTATTGACACAGTGTAAAAGAGTTCTCATTTCAGTAATTTCTTTCTCTAGTTTCTTGTTTTTCTCTAATAATTTATTTAGAGGTGTTTCATTTTTTAGCTTTGAGAACTCTATTTTTGTAGGGTCGCCATTATTTTTTTATTTTTCAATAGTTTGGATACCAGGTGATTTTGTTTCAACTAAAATATCATTATTTGATTTATTTACATAGTTTTCATTTATAAGATTTCTGTGCGATCCTCTGAGGTGTGATACTAATCTTTTAACCCTTTTATTGCAGTGAGGACAGTTTTCTCCTTCACTCTCAAACCTAGGTGTTTGTAAGCTTGTATTTTGGGGCCCTGTTTTTAATTCAACATCTTCTGCTAACATAATTAAAGAGATCAATAAGGAGGAGAGGTCTCCAACTGGTCTATTTTAAATTTTTTATTTAATATTATGATGGGTTCTACCAAAGAATCTATGTTTTACATAATTGTAAATACCCGTTTCTTTTGCTTCTAAGTTGTAAAAAACAGATTTAAAGAGCAGTTCGTTCTTGTGGGATGGGTTTTGAATCATTTTTGTGTGTCACAGTTGATGAAAATAACCAGTTTCATGAAAATTTAAATTTTGATGTAGGATAAAAATAAATGTTTGTTTACCATTTTGAAATTGTTTTGAAAACAAACTATGGTTGAGGTTAGATGAAAATTCTTTTCCAAATATTTCAATTATATGAGTTTAAATAAGTAAAATTCAAACTTACATGATTATTCGGTAGTTAAAGAAGTAATAAAATTCACTTTTGAATAAAGAATAGTAAAATATTTTCTTAAAACTATTAAATTTTATAGAGATGAATCAGATAAATGTTTAATGTTATAAGATCAGCTGTAAATCTCTTATGGTATTAACTGTAAATCTCTGTAGATCAATGTTATGGTACTTAACAAATAACATTTTGTATATCGTGGTGGAATAAGCAGTTTTTTTATTGATCTATAAAAATTGTTTAAAGTTGTGGCGGATTTTTTTTTCATTGAAAACACAGGCATCAAGACTCTCATAGAGGTGCGGACTCTTTCAAAAATCCCAGGTGTCTACTGGATGGTAGCTATTCCGTTTCGAATCTTTTCTCGCAACTCTTCAACAGAATCCACAGGAGTTCTATAAACAAGAGACTTAAGATGTCCCTACAAGAAAAATCTCCGTTAGAAAATGTCCGTTAGAAAATGTCCATTAGAAAAAATCTAACGGATTGAGGTCAAGGAACCTAACAAGCTGAAGATGTCCAATTGCAAGGTATCTATCGGCTCGGAATACGCCTCATATACAGTCTTCTAGCTAGAGCGCTGTCACAGTTAGCAAGGCATTATGTGCATATCTGCCATTTCTGCATTGGTAAAATTATAACAATGTCCCATGGGTGTTGAACTCCTCGGCCGATCAACTCATTTCCAAATATTTCATTCAAATAGTGTCGTACGTCCAAACTAAAACGAGGTGGAATGTCCAGTGGCCAATCTTCTATTAAAAGAGGTAGTTCTTTTAATATTAATTGTAAATATGCTTTACCGTTAAGCTTGTTGGTAAAAAACTAACAAACAAGTTGTCACGAATTATACCAGCCCAAACATTTAATGAAAATTGGTATTGATGGCGGACCTGTGTGATTGCATAGGGATTTCCTATTGACCAAATATGTGTGTTGTGATGATTTACTATAATTGTTCTAGTGAATTCACCTTCATCGATAAAAACTTTTTTTAAGTTGATATTCCAACATTTTTTAATGAACCATTGGCAAAACTGGATTCTTGGTTGATAGTCTCGAGGCAAGAAATCTTGAACTTTTTTAACATGATAGGGATGTAATACTTTAATACTTCATTACTCAATACAGTACTCATTAGGAATGTAATTTAATACTTTATTTTTAATGTAATTTTTTTTTTTTTTTTTTTTTTTTTTTTTTGAGGGAGAGGCGGAAAAATGCATTACGCACACAGGTGGCCAGCCTGTAGTGTGGGGCTCCCCTAAAAAACGGGTTTACCCACTAAAAAACCTCCGCTACACTTTAGGAATCTAACCTGGAATTGTTTATCACATTACGTCAGGCTAGGCCTAAATTTGGCTTACGCCCGTCGGGCTCGCTCCTTATCCAGCCGCTCTATCAAGGGATCTGGGCCACTTCGCGGTCCAGATCGGTTTTCTTTTTCAGGAGGATGCCCCGGACGAACTGTGACAAACAATCCCAGTTGCCCTCATCCTCCAAAATCTTTTGGCAGACCGAGTCCACCGAAAATGCACCAAATATTTGTGTGGCCTCCAGGCGGGGCCCTTCCCAACGGGGACAGCGGAAGAATGTGTGTTCCGCATCGTCGGGAACACCCGGGCAATAAATGCAGTCCGGTGAACCGGTCTTTCCCATCCGGTTCAGGTACGACCGAAAATAGCCGTGACCTGTCAAAAATTGGGTCAGGTAGTAGTCCACCTCCCCATGCCGCCGTTCCACCCATGGTTGGACCTGCTTGATAAGTCGCGCAGTCCATCGTCCTCGGGTGTCGTGCTCCCAGCTGTGTTGCCACTGCTGGAAGGTTCGGGAGCGCTCTTCTGTTCTTGCCGTGTCCTTGCCGATCTCGCCACGTCTCTGATAAATCGCTTTCCTCTCCCCTGCCAAGAGCTTTAATTTTTAATGTATTAGAGCATTTTTAATGTAATGCTGTCCCAAACAGTTGAATCGCTAATATTGAATAGTAAACCAAGTTCTCGGGTACTTTTGTTTGGGTGGTTTGATATGTCATTTAATATGGCTTCTTCTAGTTCAGGAGTTCTTACCGACTTTGGACGATCAGACTCGCCAGTTTTTCGGGATAAGCTCCCCGTCTCCTGAAAACGTCGATGAATTCTTGAAAAAGTCAAATGGTAAAATATCGCTCGGTTCGGAAAACGCTCTATTTACAGTCTTCTTGCTAGAGCGCAATCATAGTTAGCAAGGCCATACATTAGGTGCATATCTGCCATTTCTGCATTGGTAAAATTATGAAAAGCAATACGTACAATTCCTTAGAAAGAGTTGTCAATAGTTAAAATAATGAAATTATTAATAATAATAAAACACTAACTTTAAAAATATTAATTAAAAACTAACTAGGCTAAACATACATATGTAAAAATGATTACATAAATTCCTTCATTTTGTTCGCGATCTACCCAACAATGCAATGAATGTTTTTATTATACTAACAGCTGATCACGTGGAATCAGCTGACTGTATTGTTGTCACCTGTTATTAGTTCAAATTGTAACATCTAGAGCGATGATTCTAACATTCTCGTTTGACTGTTATAATACTAGTAATTTTGTTGATATAGACATAGTTATATGTACAATAAATTTATTTTCATAATACATTCTTATAATTTTGATGTTAAAATCCGTTGACCATTAAATTATCGACATAAAACAAAACTAAACATTAACTTTAGTATGATGAAAAAAGTGAATTAGTATTTAATAATTTTATAAAGATTGCAATGAAAAGATTATTTATTATTCGATCTTAATAACTTAAACATAATTTTTTAGGGAATAAAATTCTAATTTTTTGTGTCCTGCAATTTTTTCTTAATTTTTACCATTTTTGAGATATTTTCCCTTGAAAATTTTAAATGACCGCCATTTTGAAAATACACATTGGATGAAAATCATTTTTCTGAATATAAATATTGATTTAATGAAAGTTCATACCAAATACAAACTTAATCCAACCATCCGTTACGGAAATAAAAATTATTAAATGTAATAAACAAAATGGCGGTTAGCGAGTTAATGAAGCATTTTAGGACATGTTTATAGGAACTGTTTTGCTTATTTTGATGTGGGCAATAACATCCTGAAACGTTTTCCGAACACCCTGTCTGTATACAAAGTGTTTCTTAGTAGCCCTGACAAATTTTCCTGCTGATTCCTAACATCAAGACAAGAAAAAATGATGCTTTATTGGTTGTTTTAAATTATTTTAACAGGTTTAAATAACAAACTTTAAAATTTAAAGCCTTGACTAAGTAATTACTGCCAACCTTCCTAGTTAAAATAACCACCTATATATCAACCTGTTTGGCATGGTTACTAATTACTAAGTAAATTGGATTATATAAACCCGAAATTAGTCAATTAAACCCTTCGATAGCTTAACCCGGACTTGGTTAACTTCTCGTTTATAGGAACACTTTTGCTTATTTTAATGTGGGCAATAACATGATGAAACGTTTTTTTCCAAACGTCCTGTATACAGGGTTTTTCTTTGTAGCCCTAACAAACTTAACCAGCTGATTCCTAACATCAAGACAAGAAGAACTGTCATATGAACTCTCCCGAAATCAACTACATGATGAACCATGATAAACTGTCCGGAAATCATTGGTTTTTTAGTTAGAGCCATAAATTGAATTTTTTCAAATTTAAGTGTACTTATTGGACATATTGGCCTCTAGGTAGAAAATAACAAAGATATTTTTATTTAGTGTTAACAGTTAGATAGATTATGAAATTTCAAAGCAGTTTCAATGCTATTTTGTGTTAAAATTTTGAATACAGCTGAGATAAAAGGCTCAAAAGGTAAGGATCGTTAAGTGCAAGGCACTAAGAATGTCATTATCAATTTCAATAACTGTCTTCATCATTTGTAGTGCTAAACGTAATCAGGAGGTTTCTACCAGATTATAATATATAAATATAACTTTATTTTCTGAATAGATCCTATAAAAAAGATAATTAATAGTTAATTGACAACAAAACCAGGCTGACCTCCAAAACAAAATATATATTTTTTAAACGTTTATGGATTGATTACTATTATTGGAACTCTTCACACAATTTTCAACCGGTTTTTAATTTTTTTTGGTGTAGTTGGATAGGCCTTGTTTTGTAGTTGTTTCAACCAATCATTGATAAGAATTAGACTGAAAATAAAGGCGCTCTCCATTATTAAAAATTGGAAATTTTGCAATTGAAATAACATTGTGATTAAGATGAGAATTTAAACATCCGTTAATGTTCAGCTGTAAATATGTGTGCGATAATCCGAATATTGGATTGTTCGGGTGTAATTTATTTAGAATTAAACGTGAAATATTTTGCAATGAGGTGTGATGGTTCAATATGAATGCTTTATGTCGAGCAAGAAGTACCCTAGAATGAAAAAATACGGTTCAGAAAAATAGGGCCCCTAAGACACAATGTCCGTTTAGGGGTTCTTGACTAAATTTAATCATACTTCTTTAGAGTTCAGATAATACTAATAAATTCTATCAATACTGATTATAGCAATACAAACAATAAAAATAAAATCCTGTGGTCCTGAGATAAAAAAAATCGGAATCATAGTACTTTTATAATATACTATATCTATATTTGAAATACCTTATCATGAAATACCAGAACAATAAGAAAACAAACACAAAAATAATAATTATTATTTCAATTGAAAACACCAAGGGAGCAAATTTAAAGTTAACTAAATAACTTTCACTGCTTACAATAAATTAATAAAATTAAGAATAATAAAGATATAATAAAGATAATCGGTTCTAGATAATCGATGGCTGTTTATGGCTATACTGCCGTTCTTCGATGTTTCGTCCATTGTGATCTTAATTTTAACCCTCCATAGCTTAGTTAATTAAATGGGGATTTTAATGCTATTGCTACAAATGAGAAAATTGTCAAATACGAAAGAAAACACACAAGTATGGTGAAAAAATGTAACAGGTAGTCCAACATAGATTGTATCATCCTATCCATTTTGTAAAAAAACTTAAATAAAATTATTAAAACAATATAATTGAATATAAATTACAGTTTATTTACACACTGAACGTATTGAACTGTGGTCAATACTTTTCCAAACCGTTCAAAAATATCATTTTTTACCCGAGTAATTTGATCAATCGCCATAGATTTACTTTCGCGTGATAATCCCGGAAGTCACTGGCTGGTAAAGGTTTATGATGGCCATGCCTCAGGTTAAATTACCTCTTAAGATAATTTACTCTGACCAAAGAAGGTATATATATATATCGTATGGCTTATTTAGCCAGCCACCATGGTTTAAGAATAATAAATAAATTCTGCGGTGCAGAGCACCTGAGTCAGTATAAGTAAAAATCTAAACACTAAAATAAAAATCAGATCTCTCTTTATAGAGCTAAATCCAGGGCGCTCAGCCATTGCAGCCCAGCTTCACTTGAGCTATGCAGACCGGCCAATCCTTCGGGGAAGGCACTCAGTGGGCACTCTTCGACTATGTGTTCCATAGTTTGATACTCTGCTCCGCAGTCGCATGACTGGTCTTGTGTCATTCCCCATTTGTACTTCCAATAATTACATCTTCCCACTCCAGTGCGGAAACGATTGAGTATAGTCCACTGCTTCCGAGGGAGATTCATACCACCTACCGCTACGGTCGGGTCAGCTATCAAGAAGTGATTACGACCTTGAAAAGCGTCCCAGGAGGAAGTCCAGTTAGTATGGATGGTGAAGTTCGTGTCCATCAACTGGGAGGCTGTTCGTAGCGGTGGTTCTCGGGACCTCAATCGACCCGCATTCTGGGGTAGGTAATCATGGATGGGCAGCTGTGGAGCAGATAAGATCTTTGTGTATTCCCTAATGAGTGCATCCCTTCGTCTTATTTCAGGAGGAGCGATATAACACAGCACGGGGAGCCAGGGTACAGGGGTTGCCATGAGGGTACCACTAATAGCTCTCATGGTCCTGTTTAGCTGGACGTCGATCTCTCTAACGTGCACACTATTTAACCACACGGGAGCACAGTACTCAGCAGTTGAATATACCAATGACAGAGCAGTGGTTCGCAGAACTTGTGCGTTAGCTCCCCATGTGGAGCCAGCAAGGTGATGGACAATGTTAGTCCTGGTTCTCACCTTAGCTGCCGTTTTTTGTAAGTGGCTTTTAAACGTGAGAGACCGATCTAAAGTGACTCCCAGATACTGTGGGTGGTCATTATGTTTTAGCTCAACACCGTTGAATACGATTTTAAGTTTTTGGTTGGCCAGTCTATTATTCAAATGGAAGCAAGCAACCTCAGTTTTTGTTGGGTTTGGATTAAGCTTCCAGGCTTCAAAGTATTCACCGAGGGTCGTGAGGTCATTTGTTAGTGTTTCCTCTGCTTGTCGAAAATGCTGGTGTTGATATGCCAATGCAATATCGTCTGCATATATAAACTTCAAGGACCGAGTTACAGGAATGTCGGCAGTATACACATTAAAGAGCAGTGGGGCGAGCACTGACCCTTGTGGCAGGCCATCCTTTAGTTGCCTAAACGTACTTTCTCTGCGTCCCAGATATACTTTTATCATCCTATTGGAGAGCATTGAGTTGAGGAGACGCAACAAGAAAGGGCAAGGAATAAGGTCGTAAAATTTAACTAGGAGGCCTTTTCTCCAGACAGTGTCATATGCTGCAGTCAGATCTAAAAAAGCCACAGAGGTTTTCAGTCTTCGCTCAAATCCATCCTCAATGAAAGAAGTCAGAGCCAGAACCTGGTCACAGCAGTTGCGACCAGGCCTAAATCCAGCTTGTTCAACAGGGATGCTGGCATTGAGAATAGGGAGGATTCTGTTATAAATCAACCTCTCTAGCAGCTTATAACAAACACTTAAAAGAGCTATTGGCCGATAACTTTCAGGCAGTTTTGGATCTTTTCCGGGCTTCAGGATAGCTATGATTTTGGATTTTCTAAATATCCCAGGCATATCGCCGGTTTTCAGAGTGGTGTTAAAAACTTCAAGAAGCCACTGTCTAGTCTTGTTACCCGAGTGTTTTATAAACTCCGGGAAAATGTCATCCAAGCCTGCTGCTTTGCCAATTGGCATCGCATCAATCGCCACTTCCAGCTCGTCGTAAGTGAAGGGTCTAGAGACTTCCAAGGGTGCTTGCCGACTCTCCTTTATTTCGTTAAGCCTGAAATTAATTTTTCTGTCTGCAGACGAACGCACAGGTTTTGAAAGTACGGTGAGGCGTTTTGCAATTTCACGAGGGCTAGGCTGTGAGGCATCATGTTTTTCACTTGATTTACCAGTGGAGAGTTTCCTGAGTAGAGACCAAGCTTTCCGACTACTTTTGGTGAAGTTCAGGTTCTCGACAGTTTTCACCCACTTCTCTCTCCTGGAGTTGTCGAGAGAGTTAAGTAGTTGGTCAGCTACATCTCTGTCAGCAGTGTCTGTAAACTCACTGTAAAGATCTTCGCACTCTCTGCTCCATCCTGGTATGTATTCTTTTCTAAAACCTCTTGGGATTGTCGCCTTAGCGGAAGACAGGACAAGACGTGTGAACCGATCATAGTTTTTTATTTTAGAGGGGATGAACCTGATGCCGCTGTCAAGCCTTGATGAGAAGGCCTCCCACTCAGCTTTATTAAAGTTCCATCTAGGCCGAGGAAAAGATCTCACTAGTGGAATTTGCATTCCCACTGATATTATTACAGGCCTGTGCTGAGAGTGGGGGAATGCACCTAGGACCATCCTGGAAGTAGGCACGGGTGTTGCTGATGGTTCACGGGAGCAAAAGCACAAGTCTGGAGAGTACCCACGCCGCCATCGGGCTGAATGGAAGGTGTGTGGGTCCTTGGCACTATATACCAAGAAAAGGTTGTTATTTTCAGCCCAGCTTGAAAGACGAGTGCCGTTGTCATCATCGGACGAGTATCCCCACTGGGTATGATGACTGTTGAAGTCACCTACATATACCACAGGATGTTCAAAAGTTGGGAGAACTGTGTCTGACCACTGGGTGTTCGGTGGTTTGTAGACATTAACAATAGTAGTCGCAGACACCTTAACAGCAACAACAAATATGTTGTTATCACAACTTTTGTGGGAGACTGATACGTCGTCTATGTCGTGTCTAACGTACGTCGCCACTCCGTAGACCCTGTGACCTATTTCCTCCACCAGCCTATATCCTGGGATGTTGCCCCTCGCACTGTTTTCTAAGTCTTCAGCGTGTGTTTCTTGCAGTGCGAGGACATCGACCTCATTTTCTAGCAGCACCTTGCTGAGGCAGTCACTTTTAGATTTGCTCAGACCCTCTACGTTAAAATGACAAACATTTAAAACACAGCCTAAATTTCTAAATTGGCCCTGGAAAGGGCCGTTTGGATTTTGTCTGGCAGCTGGCATAGCTGAGAGATCACTGTATGTGACAGTTCAGCTGCCAAAGTTGTTGTTCGTTTAGCACCACCCGGGGAGTACGTGCAACTTTAATGGAATGCTGCGGACGCGAACAACATCACCCCCCAAAGAAGGTATCTCTGTTGTATGTTCGATTTTCCTCTTGACATTCTATAAAAATCGTTTAAAATAATACAAACAATAAAACTATGTGGTGTTTAGATAAAACAAAGAATCAGAGTAATTCTTAAATACTATAACTATAATTAATGTAATGTGATATATCTTCGAATTAGGTTTTACAACATGACAGCACATTTTAAGAGTAAATTTAAACTTAGGGGAATTTAATAACGCACAGCCAACATTGAGAAAATTGATTAGGTTTACATTTTCAGACGTTTTTAGTTAAAAATAACTAATGTATTTATATCCCTATTTCAATTATATAATTTTTATTTAAATATTTTTTTTATTAAAAGTTTATTTATTTGTTACATTATATAAGAAATTAATACTATTTTAAGGCTCTATTGAACGACTCAAATTGGTGTTAATACTAAAGAACCATTATTTGTGTACATAATGTTCAGGTTGAAATAATAAAACGTCTTCCAACACTATTCGATATATTTACACTTTTTTTGTAATTGTTTACAAGACAAAAAGGACATGTACGAGACTCGTAACAAGGACATGTTTCCATACATCTACAAAAAGGACACAGAGACTTGATGACTTCTGCAAATATGAGTTCAATGTTATGCATTTGAATTTAATTAATGAGACTCAGATTAAATTCAGTTAAATATTTACTAATTATTATGTCTATTGGTGAATTTTACAAATAAATGCATTTCTGCACGTTTGTTAAAAAAAGGTATTATAGTCTGAAGTTATAAAAATCAACAATGCGAATTCCTTTATCTTCAACATCCAATACATTTTAGTTTAAAAGTACGTTCTTTGTTTAGTTTTCCAAAGTAGTGTGATCAACAAGTGCTTAATCTTGTTAAAAAAAGTAATATTTATAAATTCGTGTCAATATATAAGGTTTATAAAAAATTGAAATATTTTTATGAAAATCGTTGTGAATTGTGCTCATTTATATACAAAGATAAATTATTTTACACTCGAGTGTAAAATTTTTCCTTACATGTTTTTGGTTGATAAACTTACTTACGGAAACCATCACTGAAGTCATAATAATAAATGTTTCATAAATCTCAAAGTTTAAAGTAATCATTGAGAGCAGAACGGTGACGGCGGTTCTCAGATAATATTTTCCTAGAACGCATAAAGTAGGTTCAAGAAGCTTTCCAAAAGAATAAAGAAATTTGCCGCCATAACTTCACAAGAGTGACCGACGGAAACTTTACTGTTCTACTTAACAGTTGGCTGGTAACTCACCCGAACAACAGTAACCTGTGGAATAAATTTAGGTGTATGTGTGCTTTTAGCTGACTCTATTACTCAAACATATTTTCCTGAAAAGAAAATTTATTTTATCCATGTATAAGGGAACAGACAATTATAATTGTGCCATTGTAATGACCTGTAAATTTTGAAGTTATTGCATAGTACCGATGTATTCATATGGGGGTTTAAGCATAAACCAATGTGGTATTGTTGGTTATAAGAATGCATAAAACCTTTATCAGTCGAGCATTTATTTATTTTTTACTTATTTTATTACTTTGGTTTGTTTAATAAAGTATGGGACCTAACGAAAAGCAAATTCAACACAGATCACATTGCCATTAAAAGATTTTCGCACTAAAACTGATTAGTCTTAGTGATTCAACTAAAAATAAAAACATCTAGTGCACAAGTCGTTATAAAGTATTAAAAATACAATAATATGAATAAAGATTAATATATACAACAATTACTCCTTCTTAAATAGAAAGTGAAACAAGCGATTGCTATGCTTTGGGTAAAATACGATGAGTTTGACTATTATAAATATATCACTCAGATTATCGGTGATATGTGCCATCACGAGCAATTATCTACAAGCCGCTGCAGATATTGCCTCTGATGTCCGGTACTGCCCGTCCCGACCGGGTTGGTACACGCATCCTATACTTTATTACGATCAGACGCACAGCGTGATTTCACTTCCAACTTTAAGAGAGTTTATAACTTCTAAAGCTGAAAATATAATAAAGATGCGGTATCATAATCATGCTCCTGTATTGTTTACTTTATGGAGAAGTAAAAAATATGACAAAACAATTGTTTATAATCTAAAAGTATTTAAGGGATTAAAATGTTTCGTCCAAAATATTTGTCTTTATTTATATCCTCTTTTAGTAATTTTATCGCTTTACAATGAACTTCTGAGTACGTAATCAGATTATATATTTGTATATTCAAATTCAAATTACGTTTAGTAAAATGTAAGTATATTTTAATATTATAGTTTGGAAGCTTTTACTTTAAATGAATTGTTTACTTATTTACAGAAACCACATTATACAATTAAGTTAAAAGTAAATAGTAAACTATCTTCATGTTTAGAGAAATAAAGATACAATAACAATTACATGGTAATAATTACAAAAGCTAAAACCACAGTTGGGATGGTAATAGCTGAGGCTTCTCTGTAGGCTCTGACGTGCTTTATTTATTCATACAAATTTCCCCAGAGATGAACGTTACCCTAGCAAACAACCGTCTACACACGCTCATTCTCGCCCCTAAAGTGCCGTTCGCATTGCATTTGGATTTCTTCTAGTGATGTTACGCATTTCGCTTGGGTTTCTTCTTGATAATACCAGAAAGAACTATTCATACCGGGTGTCCCAGACTACCTTACACCCATTTTAAAATTTATGCTATTAATGTTCTACAAAAAACAAATTGTAATTACCTACTAATTTCAAATTAATTGTAATTGTACTAATTACTTACTATTATAAGTAAACCAGTTACGCTATATTGATTGACGCTAATTTCAATTGTAGAGGGCGTACCAAAAGTCACCTGTCCAGGCCAAATATCGTTGATTTGAAATAAAAATTCCCATTTTTTTTTCTGAGGATAAATTTCACTTTTCCATACATTTTTAATATTCACCGCCAAATTGTAAACTTAATGTAAATTTTAAAAATAAGACAAAACTAATAGTTTATGAAGGAAAAGTATTTAAAATGAGGGTAAAAGACATTAATGTAATGGGAATTTTTTACGGAAAAATTTCGGATATAAAAGATGTGAAAATGGGCTGTTAACTGACAAGTTGCTTTAAGGGAATTGAAACTGCTCCTAAAATTTTCAACCGATTTTCAAGATTTTTGTGTCGTTGGATAGGGTTTGCTCTTTAGTTTTTACCGGCAAAAATTTGACGAGAATCGGACTTAAAATAAATAAAGATAAAAAACCTATCATTGGAATTTGAAATTTTCTCATTATAATAACATTGGGCTTGATTGAAAATTTTAAATATACAGTGTGATTGAAAAGTCCCGCAAAGGTTAAATATATTTTTTACCATCATAGATAAAGTAATGATACTTGGTATATTAATAATAGCCATAAATGTCTATTTTTTAAAGCTATTATAACTTTTTTATACCTCTTGGGGGACGGCCCACGAGGAGTCAGACAAAATTATTAAATAACAGCATTGGTCGAGTTTGGTATCAAATTAAAGGCCTCACTTAGCAGAGTACAATGCCTCAAACTAGACTTAAAATGGGTGATTTAGACGGAAATGACAGGCAAACAAAGTTTCCATTAATTTCATAAGGGTGAAACTTAAAATTGCAATAACTTTCCTATTACTCAACCTTTTAAGGTCGGGTTTGTGGCTAATTAATCCAAATGTAAAGATGTGTAAGATGATGTATGATTTGACGAAGGCCAAAGCAGATTTCTGTAAGAAATCTTACAGATTTCAGACTTAAGTTACAGATTTCTGTAACTTCCAAGAGCGACATCTCTTGAAGGGTGTGTGAATTGAAACTTTGGTCCTTGTCACATCATACATAATTTCAAACGTCCTTGCATTTGGAGTAATAAGCAACAAATCCGACGTCAAAAGGTAGAGGATTAAGAAAGTTATTGGATTTTTAAATTTTACCCATGTAAATGTAATGGAAACTTTGTTTTCCTGTAATTTCGGTCTCGGTCATAAATTTGAAGTCTAGTTTGCGGCATTGTACTCTGCTAAGTGATACCTTTAATTTAATACCAAACTCAACCTATGCCGCTATTTAAGAATTTTGTCTGACTCCTCGTGGGCCGTCCCCCTTAAGGTATAAAAAAGTGATAGTAGCTTTAAAAAGTAAACATTTATGACTATCATTGATATACCAAGTATCATTAGTTTATCTATGATAGTAAAAAATATATTTCACCGTTCCGGGACCTTTCAATCATACTGATGTACAGCAGTAAATAAAAGTAGTTTTAGTTGATTACTTAAAGTCACAATATTGGATTAGACGGTTGTAATTGATTCAATATTGGATTAGACGGTTGTAATTGATTAATTAATTTGTCATTTATTTTATTTGGTCGGGGGAACTAAACGTAATATTTTAGCTCCATTTCGAGCATCGTTTACACTAGTTCTACGTAAATCTTTTGGGGCAATTAACTAAATTTGTATAATAGTCAAACTGTATTCCGTGGGATTTTTTAGTAAGGGAAGGTGTGACTATGTGGAATCTCCTTATTATATGTCACATAATGGTGTAGTACTGGGTGTTTACCTTCAAATTGCGGTGGGTTGTTTTTATGACGTCGTAAATCCAAGATGGCCGCCATGTGTGACATCTATTCATTAAATTAATAATAACTCTTACTAGAGTAAAATAATTTTAGTTTACACCATTGAATTCAGCTTGAAAAAACAAACAATTTTGTATTTTGAATCATTTCTCTATGTCCATTGGTTACCGAGATATTGAAAGCGGAAAACATGTTGTCCCCATGTTATCCTAATGGGATATAAGTAAAATTCTATAACTCTCTTATTTCTCAACACATCTTAATCAAATTTGGTATGTGGCATCATCTAGTTGAGATCTACTTGATTATGGCCTAAAATCCCCAATTTTTACATTTGCGTGGCAGCAAACCTGCATACTCATTTCTCATGCTATTCTTGTGGAGAATACTTTTACATGCTTATTTATGAACATACAACGACAAAACTTGATGCGAGGCTTCATTTAAATTATTTGTTGAAGCATTTGAAATTCGCTGAGTATGCAGGTCTGCTACAACGGGGGTATTTAAGTTTTTTTTTATTATATTTTATTTTATTTTTTTTATTTTTTTTTAGTAGTACATTTCAATTTCGTGAGTTGGCACCATTGTTTTCACAACAGCTGCGACTAACCAGCTGATGCAATCCTTTGTTATTGTTTTGCGGGCACACAGTTTGTTTACGTTCAGTCTGTTGTTACATTAATTATGTAAAAGCTCATTTTATGCAAGAACAATGATTTCTGTGCATTAAACTTTAGTGAGTAAGGCTTCGCCTCGCAGTCGCGGCTTAGGAACTAAGCTGTTACCATGTGAAGTTCATCTAAAATCCGAAGTTGTATTCAATTGGATTTACCTCCTTCCACCAAAAAATCCGACTTTCTACGGATTATAACCTGTGCATTCTGTGTCAAGTAAAAAGTAAATTACATACTCTTGTTAATCCAACGAACTTTGAAAAATTTCTGCAGTGTTTGAAACAGAGAGAAGAATGGTTAGATCCTGAGTATTCAAAAATAAGCAGTCGACTGGGATATTTGAGTGTACAGCAGCTGCAAGACTCAAAAGCAAAATGGCACAAAGAGTGTTCCAAAAATTAACTCATCCGGCAAACATGGAACGGAGCAAAAAGTATTTTGAAGAAGGAAAACGGTGTGAACCGGAGGATGACTTAGAAGCGAGTACCTGCAGAGACACGGCAACGTACCCTTTGCGATCTAAAACACCATCAAATGATAAAAATAACTGTGTTTTTTTGTGATGAAGGAGATAAAAGATATGATAGACTTTATTGCATATCAACGGACCAAAGTGGGGAGCGCCTTCAGTTAGCTGTCCAATCGTCTAACAGTGAAAAACTGAAAGTACGCTTAAGTGACTGTACCGATCCCGGAGATGTTCATGCCAGAGACATCAAATATCACAGACAATGCTGGAACAAATATGTGGTAAATGTATTAAGACCCAAACACCAATCAAAGCGTGAAACCTCTACAATCCATGAGCGAGCAGCTGATGTAGAGTTCTTATCTACTATCAGTAGCTTTCTTCACGAGGGTAACGTCACAACAATGACCGATATTGAGTATGTATACCGTATCATTTCAGTGAATAATGGGGTTGATGAATCACAAGTAAGTCTAGAAAACAAATTAAGAAACTGTTAGAAGAGGAACTCGAAAGTGTTGGTGTTTTTTTCAGTACACCAAAAAGGGCAAACGAACCACAGCGTGTATCGCTAAAGGCTACAGCTGGTGTAAGTCTTGCTATTGCTGAGGATGCATATGAAGACTTTGATAAAGACATGCAAATTATCTTTGATGCTGCTCGGATATTACGAGCTTCTGTTATGAAACATAAAAAATGGACTTTCAGTGGGTCGCTTAAGGAAGTAGACATGGAAGAAGTCATTCCGAAACAAGGTTATCATTTTTTTTAAATGGTGCATCCATGGCCACGTAGAGATGAAATGTGAAAACAAGAAAGATAATCAAACGTCAAAAAAAGCTCAAAGACTCTCCCAAATGTTAATATATGAAATTATATCTCCTCGCCAGGCATCAACGGGGATTGATAAAAAATTTCAACACAGAAGGGATATGCCATTGCAGGTAGCAGTTGGGCTTACTGTTCACTCAGAAACAAGAAGCAAATGTATAGTTCAGTTTATTCGTAGTTTAGGAATTTCAGTTGAGTGTGGTAAAGTCCTCCGAATAGAAACTCAGATAGCGAGTGAAGTTACTACATGTATGGAAGAAAATGGGGGGAAATACACACCTCGAGACCTGGTCGAAGGGAGATTTGTTTTCTGTGCCGCTGATAATGTTGACTTTCAAGAAGACACTACTTATGGTAAAAACACTCTCCATGGCACAGTAATGGCTGTGTACCAAGTATAATCTGAATCTGATACTCATGAGTCTATTGTACTCTCACAGCCAATATCCCGACGTTCACTAGAAACTATTCCAAAGTATCTCACTGAACTTTCTCACTGTAGTATTTCAAGTTCCCAGAAAGTTAGTGTGCCTACAGTTGAGCCCATGAATGATTGCAGAAATAGAAATCAAGAAGTGATGAATTGCAGCAAGCTTGAAGATTTTGTATGGATGATGGCTAATGTTAGTTCTATTACCAGATGTTCTAGAATAACAACAAAACTAGATGACAATATTGACGTCGAAAATGTAAATAATGATCAAGATGGTGATGCATCCAGTGGCGTTTTCGTACCAACATGGTCTGCATATCAATCATTTGTAAACAAACCAATGAATACAGTGAGGGTCTGTGTCCTTCCTCTTATAGACAGTAGTCCTACAACTATTTCCACACAGTTGTTGACGTGTATGGAAAGGTTGAAAAGAGTGACAACCGCGATTGTAGGTCCAGATTCGAAAACGGTTGTATTTTTTGACCTTGGTCTTTATAAACCAGTTTGTCATTTAGCAATGGCAAAACCAGATCTTTCAAAACATTGGGTGTTAAGGCCGGGGGAATTGCACACAGTAATGGCAATGCTAAGAGCTATAGGCGCATTTGTAGAAGATACAGTCCTTGAAAGCGCCTTAAGTGATTTATATGGTGATGCAGTATTGTCACAAATCATGGCAGGAAAGCATGTGAGGCGAGGAATTGAAGCACATACAACACTTCTGCTAGCTTTATATAAACACTGCCGTTTTTTACCCATCATAAAGTTATTAAAGATGAATTAGACATCGAAATAAAACAGTTGATTGCTGTCCTTCAGACAGGCAACGTTACAGAAATCAAATCAGCTCACAATCAGACAGTTTTAGCTGTAAATAAATTAGAAATCCTGTCAAAAATTCAGGAGTTTGATAACACTAAAGGAGAGCACAACCCCAAATTTAAAGTTGCTAGCCAATACATGGAAATGGTTGAGAATATGTTGAGTTACATACGATCTGTAAGAACAGGCAACTGGGAGCTACATCTTGCTTCATTGGAAAACTTGGTGAAATATTTCTTTGCTCTTGATTTGAGAAACTATGCAAGTATGATCGCATGGTACTTAAGTAATATGAGGCAAATAGAAAAGACAAACCTACAACTCTGGAGTGAGTTTATGAAAAGAAAATGGGTAGTAAACAAAAGTAAGGCACCATTTTGTGCCTTGGGTGCAGACGAGGCTCTAGAACATCAAAATAGAGCATTGAAGGTAACAGGAGGTCTTGTTAATATTACCCAAAAGAAGAGCGCACTGGCAAGGTTTTTTTATCACTCCTGAAATGTCAAGGCTAGCCACAGAAGCAAAAGACTTGGCAGGAATGACAGAATATGTTCCCTTACATCATCATCAGCTTACAGCATCAAAATCAAAACGTCAAATGTCTGAAGTGATTACAGTCTTCAATGCTGTGGTTAATTCTATGGACCCAATGGCATACGATGGTAACGACCTTATCAATATCAGCACGAAATCTGTTTTCAGCGAAGATATTAAGAATGATGCAACAAGAATGTCAGCGCTAGGGAAAGAGTTATACGCCAGCTTTAAAACTGAGCGCATTGAGTCTGACCGCACATATTTCTGGGCGAGGATAATGCAAGTTGAATTTAAACAGTGTAAAACCGCTTTGAAGAAAGTACACACAAAAGTGGGAGACACATTTGTACAACTGAAAGCAGATCGATCACTGTTTACCCGTTTGCTGGTTGTGGCAGAAAGTCGACATGATATCAATCTAAAAGATCCACTGGGTACTATCAATTTTCTGCTGTTCCACGAACAATGTTTGCCTTAGACGGTACTCAGTTAATGTGTGCCAATAAATCTAAATTGATAAAAATATTGGAAGATCAAATCACTAATACTGAGGAAATGGGGGAAGACATAACTGATACCCTGCAGCCAATCACAAATCAGCCACCTGTCACTTCAAACCATTCTTCAGAAGTGAATTCAACTAAGAAAATGGCGGTAGCAGTACTTGATGGTGTGGCAAAAGTACAAGCCCTAAAAAATCCACCTACTGTTAAAACCTGTAGCGACCTTGCAAATGAATTTACCAGAAACCTAGAATCCACACTATCACGTTACGATGAAGTCCACTTTGTGTTCGACACATACAGAGATGACTCACTGAAATCTTCTATGCGCAAGAAAAGAACCGGCAATACACAACCAGTCCAGTACAAGATCTGCGATACTACGTACATTAGTAACACTTCTATGAAGTTATTACTATCTCATACCAAGACCAAAGATGAGTTAACTGCTTACTTATCCGAAAAAGCAATACAGTATGCTACTCAAAGAAAGAAGTGTTTATTTTTCAGCAAAATCTTCAATGGATGTACTAACTGATGAACTCGAAAGCAATCAAGAAGAGGCAGATACAAAAATAATTTTGCATTCCATTTTCGCCTGCTGTCGTGGTGCCACACAGCTTCACATTTACTCACCCGATACATATGTATTTGTCCTCACTCTGTGGTGGTCCAAGCTCTTTCCACCAAACACTATGTTTATTACTGGAGTTGGTCAAAATCACAGAATAATTAAACTAATCAAAGTCACAGATTCCTTGGGCCCAAAGAAAACTTCAGCATTACTAGGTTTGCATGCATTATCCGGAACATTGTGAAAGGCAAAAACACACATTGTGAAACACATTGTGAAAGAAAGCAAAAACCTCTTTTTGGAAAGTCTTCAGCAAAGCGAATGACGACATTCTTGAAGCTATCAGCAAACTTGGAAGCTTGGAAAGCTTTCTTGAAACTGATAGAGTTTTAATCGGAAAATTCATTTGTCAAGTCTATTACCCGGGCACTAACATATCAAACATTGGAGATCTGAGGTGGTGGATGTTCACTAAGAAAGATTATCAAGGAGGAAACTTGCCACCAACAAGAGCATCACTAACACCATATGTTGATAGAGTTCGATATCAAACCATAGAGTGGTGCTGTGCTGTTCAGCCCTTCCCAAATCTGCCATCACCGTTACACTTTGGCTGGGAACTAAAAGAGGATAGCAACCAATATGCTCCTGTTATGTGTGTACTACCATGTGCACCGGAGACAGTTCTTCAGCTAATCAGATGCTCTTGTGTTAAAAGAAAGTGCGCTCCGCCATGTGTCATTCGCACAATCTAAAATTCACTGATCTATGTTTGTGTGGAGGAGATGAAGAGATGTGTGATAACCATGGTGACTATACAAACAACGAAGACTCATGGGAGGACATAGATGAAGAAGATAAATTGTTTTAAATTGAATTATGTAATCCTGTTAAATAATACTTTTTCATAATAAATTAATTATCCGTTTTAAAAACTTCTAGGCCTGATGAATATGAAAAAAACTGGTGTGTGTATATAGGCTAATAAAACAATAACAAAGTTTTTAGCTATATTCATCAGTTTATTTTCCTTTATTTCCATGGTTACGGTACACGCTCTCATTCTAGCGTTTCCCGCACTTCGGAATTTCATGCTTTTTAAGGGAAAGTTTTATATATCTTGAGAACCAATTGAGCTACATTATTGAATTTTTACTACTTATTCTAGACAACATTATGCAAATATTTAGGTAGTTTTGGGTCTATAAGTTTATTAGGGACTAAACAATAATTTTGAATAATATTTTATTTTAATAAAAAACAGTATTAAATATGTAACCGCAAAAAAGGTATTGGAGATATTATAATGAATCTACCTAAATAAATGAAGTTTATGCAATTGTCTTTTAAAAAAATCCATCAAGTACTTTTTCAGAAAATCCACAAAAAAACACAAATTTCACAAAAAAAAAATGCCTAGCTTATTTTATTTTACACCTATAATTTGTGAGATTTATTTATAACTTTAAGACCCCCGTAGCAGCAGACCTGCATACTCAGCGAATTTCAAATGCTTCAACAAATAATTTAAATGGAGCCTCGCATCAAGTTTTGTCGTTGTATGTTCATAAAAACGCATGTAAAAATATTCTCCATAGTAATAACATGGGAAATGAGTATTCAGGTTTGCTGCCACGAAAATGTAAAAATTGGAGATTTTAGGCCATAATCAAGTAGATCTCAACTAGATGATGCCACATACCAAGTTTGGTTAAGATGTGTTGAAAAATAAGAGAGTTATAGAATTTTACTTATATCCCATTAGGATAACATGGGGACAACATGTTTTCCGCTTTCAATATCTCGGTAACCAATGGACATAGAGAAATGATTCAAAATACAAAATTGTTTGTTTTTTCAAGCTGAATTCAATGGTGTAAACTAAAATTATTTTAATCTAGAAAGAGTTATTATTAATTTAATGAATAGATGTCACACATGGCGGCCATCCTGGATTTACGACGTCATAAAAACAACCCACCGCAATTCGAAGGTAAACACCCGGTACTACACCATTATGTGACATATAATAAAGAGATTCCACATAGTCACACCTTCCCTTCACAAAAATCCCACGGAAGTCGGATATGTGCAGTTTGCTCCTGCATTGACCTGAACCCCAGCAACCCCACACTTAAAACTAAAAAATAATTCTAATTTTACTTACCCACATGAGAAACCAGAACTCCAACTAGAAAACACGGAAAATCGACGGTGGTGTCAACACCACGGGAGCCGGACACCGACTGATAAGATAGCACCGTGACACCCAGGTACTTGGCTGCATGGTGGGGATAAGGCGGTGGTGGGGGTAAAGTGGTCGGATTGAAGAAAAATTTAGCCCGGTTATGGGCTACTTATTACCATAGAACTCTATATGCTCGTTACACATAAAGACTCTAAATGACGTTACTGTATTATGTCAGTTATTTCCGGGACACTCGATTTTACGATTTGGTGAAGTCCAGTGTTCTGCGCTATCACGAGATATTTCACCGTGTGTTTTTTTTATTAAGGGGCTATCTGAAAAGTAAAGTTTTTTTGTCGTAGCCCCGCTATGTAGCTAAACTTAAGCAGGACATGATAATAGAAGTTGCTGCTATTCCTCAACCAGTGTTACGAAAATTATCTGCAAGTTTGCAAAAAAAGTGTAGATGTAAATGGACGTAATTTGAAATACATCATTTATGAAAAATGAAATGACAAAATAGTGTAAATATGTTTGTGTAAGTTGTATTAAACGTTCAAAAAGTTTATTTAAACCCCCATAATGTTTTTTCCTTTACCTATAAGTAGTAAGGAAGGGCCGATACCAAAACATGAGGGGGTACGAGGAGTACGAATTTTATAATAGTCCTGTGTAAGGACTAGTCCCGCGTAAGGACTATTGTATTTAGATAGTCTTGCGTGAGGACTACTGAATTTAGATAGTCCGGCGTGGGGAATATTGTATTTAGATGGTCCTGCGTGAGGACTATTGTATTTAGATGGTCCCGCGTAAGAACTATTACTTAGATGGTCCCACGTAAGAACTGTTATATTTATAATCCGGTGTGGGGATTTTCAACTTACAATAATAAAAACAATAGTGATTTAAACAAATAAATCTTTAACCATCGTCATCATCATAGTATTGTGTCATGTTATCATTTTCTTCATCAGAATACTGTAAATACCCCAGCTGATCTAAAATTTTCACTTGACCTATATAGTCTTGAAAGGGTATCTCAGACATTATACAAACATTATCGTCACCATCCGACATTTCATCTTCATGATCGGGATTTGCCAAGAGATCACGTCCGCATCTTGTACCTTAAATGCTGACTTGTGACATAGAAAACACAGAGATTTAAAACATATATCAGGTTACTCAACAGCTTCGTCATTCACCTCTAGTCGAACTATGCGGTCGAACCTACAATTGTAGCAGTATATTATCATAGCTTCCTCCATTTCTCAAACCGCATGCTTTTCTTTAGCTGTCAGCGAATTGAAGTTTTTAGGCCTGTAAACGATTAGCTTAGACCTAATGTGTTAGATCTAAGATCCAAACCTTACACCTGAGTCCAAGGGCCAAACGCCTTGCATCTTATTCCTTGAACCTAAGATCTAATAATTTAGACCCAAGGCCTTAGAATTAAGCCCTAAAGTCTAACAGCTAATGCTTTGACCTATGGATAAAACCTATTAGCCTTTAGCTTAGACATAATGTGTTAGACTTAAATCTAAAACTAAGGCCTTTCACCCGAGTCCAATGACCAAACACCTTAGACCAGACTAATTCCTTAGACCTAAGATCTAAGTCCATAGACCCAAGGCCTTAGAATTAAGCCCTAAAACCTAGCAGCTAGCAGCAAAGGATTTGATCTATGAATAAGACCTATTATCAATTATCTTAGACCTAATGTAGTAGACCTAAGATCTACACCTAAGGCCTTACACCTAAGTCCAAAGACCAAACATGGTCCTGCACGAGGACTATTGTAATTAACGCGAATAAGTTCTG
Source organism: Neoaliturus tenellus (assembly GCA_030545055.2). NCBI lineage: Eukaryota > Metazoa > Arthropoda > Insecta > Hemiptera > Cicadellidae > Neoaliturus > Neoaliturus tenellus. Next base: position 189,020,121 of record CM061531.1, on the reverse strand, counting down.
ATGAGTGGATTGACAGACTAAGGTTATATCAAACTCCAGCTCATTAATTTTTACTCACACTCTCCCGCGATCCCTATGATATGGCTTCCGAACAGTTAACTACGACTTTCGTCATGACTTGAACATTTTAATTAAGCAGATAAGTAGATTGGTATTTCCTTTGTTTTTAAGTTTATTTCTTATCATCGTTTTATTTTCAAATGATCTGTTATGAAAACATTTAATACATTTTTCGGGTGTTGTTGTCAAAGTTTCGGGGGGGGGGGGTTCGACCCCCTGACCCCCCCCCCCCAATGGCTACGGCCTTGGCTTCAGGTTGGAGTAAAAGTAATTGTTTGGAGCACTCTTCGTTTAGTTTTTTCATAGCGGTTATGTAACTTTGTTTCTTTTTGTCTTTCAACAGACAAAAGACGCTGCACATATGTCCCATTTGAAAATGCATGTATGGTGAACATTTGTAAAAGTACTTTGGGGCGTTTTCAAAAGTGCCATCCATTAGTAAAATTTCACTTTTTGTAAGACACTTTAGATTTTCCTCAGATAAAAATATTACAATGTTTTCATGTACATCATTGACGCGAATGAATTGTTCACCTTTTGAGGTAACAGTGGAAACTTTGGTTGGCTACCTGAACTTCTTCCATGTTTTTGGACAGTTTAGGTATTGTCTTTGATCTTAAATAATACAAATTTTCTTCTGTAACTTTTCTTATCTTCTTTGCCGGTCTTTCGTCGTCTAATTCAATAGGCTTCCATTTCACAGTACCACTTACTGCAGCGCGATTGAGTAGGCGATCCTCGATGTTGTGATCCTCCCATGGTTGTGTTCATACACAGTTCGAGAAAAAACAGTCCCATCGTCAAGCGTGTAGAGTTTTGCACCACATTGTTTGCCGCGTGAACACCTCCAAAATTGTTCCCCTGTGGATTTGATGTCTTTAGAATAGCAAAAAGTTTAATTTTGTCCACTGTGAGGGATTTTCCTCTTTGACTGATTAGTTTCTTCATGAGGAGTTCCCAAGAAAAACTAATTTAACACACACAAAGACAAATAAAAAAATAAAAAACACCACTGATATATTTGTTTACTAAAAACTTCACTCAATAAAATATCCGTTGCTCTACAACTAAACTGAACGGCTCAGTTTCTCAACTAAGAATGACAAGAAGACTGTCTATCCCAACCCTGGTGGTGGACTTACTGAAAAAATTATTGACCGTCTGAAGTGTTTGGAATTATTTAAAGTCACAAAGAACTAATATCTATTGGATAAACTAGCTCGTAATAAGGATTATATTGAGACCATGTATTTTTAAGACGTAAAAATCTTAAGTTATCCACAATGTCTAGAAAATATGAGTAATAAATAATGGTTTCATATTTCCTCTTACTCTAGAGCAAATGGGCTGATAAGTTTTCAATAATTCCGGCGAATAAGATTCGTTCTAAATATGAACAAAGACATCTGCGTCAATACGATATGTCAAAGAAAAAGTTTTAAAACAATCCATCTTAATGCACCAGAGCTGACAGGCAGGGAAGTTGAAAGAAAAAAAACACATTTAGAATACAACTATACGTTATATTTGCTGTGATTGTAACACTGTTGTTCCCATCGCAACTTTCTCTCAGGAAATAACCCCACAACGAGACAGGCGTCTATTTCCCCCCATTTTCATTTTGTGGGAGGACAAATTCGGAGGAGTGGGGACATCTGAGGACCGTGTTTACTCATGAAGTAATACTATTAATTAAGAGAGACGCAGACAAAAGGATGATACCGGAAGGTTGTTATTATTAATAAATTTTAATATTTAATTATTTTTATTAGAACAGTTAGTGGATTTTTTGTGTTTTAAAATTAAAGTTTAAAACGTATCCGTTATGTGCTTTCGCGATAAAACCCATGATGTAATGGGCCTATAGAATCTAGAGGAGGAATATTTTCAGAACAACCGCAAAACAAATACGTTTAAAATTAATCCTTCAGATTTCTAATATTAATAATTTGATTGTGTTAACACAACAAAAATTATCATTAGAAATCTGAAGAAAAACTTGTTCATTGGCAGTATGTTAACAACTGTAATTTATTAGTTGTCGTCTTAAAACTTGTTTATTACTTATCAATTTAATTCTATTGCACATTGCATATATTAATGTATGTTTATTATTATTTTTAATACTTCGCATTAGGCTACATGAAGGTTTCTAAAACAGAACTTTGATAACAAGGAGAGGAAGCAAAAATACCAATAAAATACCTTTAAGACTCTTTTATAATACTCCGCCATAAAAATAAGCTTAAAACTGTAGTTTAACTGTAAAGTGCCGAGGGACTTTTTAAAGTGGGAGTTGAGGGTCAAGTGGCCAGTGGTAATGGTGCGACTTTACTGCGCCGCAATTACATTTAAGGTACAAGGCGAGCTTCTACATTAGACAGAGCTGCTCGCATATTCAAACAATGCTTGCTTCAGTCCCCGTAGCAGACTAGTCCCTCCCTTCAGCCTTTCGTAATCGTATGTTTCGTATAGTGTGTAAATAATATTTAAAATATTCATTAAATAATCATGTCCCTTTGAAAATTCTGTCATGATAAACTAGGATAACGATGAAACTTGTAAGTCAATAACTTTATTTCTTCGTTCCGGTACTTTTTGGTAGGGCAAATATTTCATCGTGTTTCACTTATAATTATGGTAGATTATTAAATAAATATTTCAACGACATTGGTAATAGTTTGGTAAATTTAGGAAAGAGCTTTAATATTCCATCTAAGTATTTATATTTTAAGCTAGATATTTACTTAGAATTTTAAAACAACAAATACTTATGTATATAATATTATGAAATTCACTAACTATGCTCTTGAAACGCAAAACTGTGGGGGTGACGTCCAAAAAGAGTTAATCACAAGCCTAAAACTTTCAGTATAAGAAAAAATGTGTGTCTTTTATATATACAGGATGTTTCCAAACAACCTAGAAATATTTTGTATATATGTTCCTTAGGTCGAGACAGTAAAAAAAAGCATATAAACATATGTCCTAAAATGCTTTGTTAAGCCGCTAGCCGCCATTTTGTTTTTTACACCTAATAATTTTTATTTCATTGGCGGTTTGTTGTATTGAGTTCATATTTGGCATGAAACTTTATGACACTAATGTCCATGTTCAGGAAAAAATTATTTTTGTCCAATGTGTATTTTCAAAATGGCGGCCATTTTAAATTTTTAAACTCAAATATCTCAAAACCGGTAAATTTTATAAAAATTTTACAAGAGACATGAAAGTTAAAAAATAAAATTATCTAACTAATAATACCAAGATTATAAGGATTGAACCACAGATAATGGAGTTATTGCCATTTTTATGCATAAAATCGTTGATTTTCCATTTAAATGCATGCAAATTTAGGTTACTTTAGAAGAAAAATTTCAATAACGCCGTTATTTGTTGTCATATCCTTACAAACTTGGTACCATTGGTTGGATAATTTAATTTTTCATCTTTTTTTCCTATTTATAGTAGTTTGATAACATTTACCAATTTTGAGATATTTGAGATTAAAAATTTCAAATGGCCGCCATTTTGAAAATACTCATCGGACAAAAATATTTTTTTTCCTGAAGTGGACATTGGTGTCATAAAGGTTCATGCCAAATATGAATTTAATACAACAAACCGTCACGTAAATAAAAATTATTTTGTGTAAAAAACAAAATGGCGGCTAGCGGCCTAACGAAGCATTTTAGGACATATGTTTATATGACATTTTTTTTATTGTCTTGACCTAAAGAACACAAATACAAAATATTTCCAGGTTGTTCGGAAACACCCTGTATAATACGGACGAGCAACAAATGTACCTATCTGACCTTTATTTTATCATAAGCATTAGGATTACATAGTGAAAACTGCTACAATATGCTTAGCTATTAAATAATTTAACTTGAAATGTTGGAATAAGTTAGCATTTGTCCTACCTGTTAGGAATAAACTCTTTTTGAATGAGTTTGCTAAGGAGTAAACGCTTTTTGCTTGGTAAGATTGAAAAAAAATGTAACAGTTTTTTTGCTTACAGAATAATATTGGATAAAATTCTTTTAAAGTGTATTCTGTGTATTCTGAGATGAAAATACATAAAATTCAAATAACTTAGTTTTCTGTAGTCTTTCGTAACTTTGATACAAAACGTTTTGTGGTGATGTGGAAACCACAATCTTCTTCCAGGCACTCACACACAGCTCTTGGGTCATTATTTTCTTCAGTCTCAGCCGGTGCTTTGTCTTATCTGTTTGTCAGCAAAATTGACAGTAAAAGCGACCATTCAAGTAGCTCATTATTTTTTCATTATTCGAAAAAAAAATTTTATAGCAGTTTAATAACGTCCATGAATCAAATAGCCTTTAACGTCAACACACTGTAATAAGCTAAACATCAGTGCAGAAGTTGTTAGGGCACATAATCATGGGAGACAGAATGCACCTCTGTTATTGGCCACTGAGGAAAAACTCCTTTTTTGACGATTAAGACGGAATACTCTTTGTGAAGAAGAATGTTAATTTTTCCTATGGTACTTTAAATATAATCGAATTTTTCTGATTGGTTTATGATGTTTTCTTTGCAGCATTCGGTTAGCTAAAATAATACACCTTTAGATAAAGGTGGATTAATGTTATTTTTTTTTTTTTTACTTAATCTCTTTTTGAATGTCACCTAATAACATAATTATCTTGTACATTTAAAAGAAACAATCCATTATAAAAATTTTTAAACCAAATTAATTGAAACAAAAAACTATTAAAATCAAACCTTTGCCTAAATTGTTTTAAATTTATTATAGATTATTTTAATTTTAATTTATATTTTGAAATGTAAAGAATTATTGAAGTGTTGCATGAAACGACATAAACCGACAGCCGGGTATAACCCAATAGCGAACCTGCGGGATTGGATCACAATATGGATCCGAGGCTGAGCGGCTCAGTCTTGCTTTATGATTCATATATTTCCCCAGGGTTTAAAAGTCCCCTCACTTTTAGCGCCCCCCCCCTTCCCATCACTTGGTATCTACTTTAAATAAAAATCGGGTATTGACAACGTTTGATTGACGGCAAAATAAGCTCATTAGTTATAAAAAATGTAAATCAAATAAAAATTTGTTTTATTTTTTATGCATGTACATGTTATTGGACTCGTCAATATCAACTTCAAGAAAAACATGAAAACTTTATATTTTAAGGTGATTTATCTAATTTGTCTATGTACTTTGTTGCGAAAGAAATAACATAGGTTCATCCCATTTTTGCCTTTGTAATAACAAAAAAAAATTGTTCCATATAAAATTTATACAAAAGATATATTAATGTTGTTCGTTGTGTGAGGTAAGTGTTCTACTTCATATGAGAAATCAATTATTTTACAATTAGTCAAAAAATTACTTTTATTTTTAAATATAAGTAAGTCCCAATTAAGTATTTTCTTAGTATCACATGAGCCTTCTAAACTTCTTAAACAACGAAAAAATCTTTACATTTGTAATAAGATGGAAGTTTATCTTTAAAAATTTAAGATGAGATTAGAATTACATTTGTGTTTTTCCTCCTACAATTGCAACTCCTATCACGCGGCCGCCTTTGATACAAATTAATCCCCAAATAATTACACCAGTTGCGGCTAGGCCGGGCTTGGCTGGGATACTATGTGTCTTTACAACTCTATACCACCGGCCTGTTGTCCATGATGCAAAGTATGCATTTCTAATTTACTCTCTTCAGGGTAAAATAGACATAGTAAAGTAGGTTAGAGAGAAAACAAGACCAAATTTTAAAAAGCCAAGATAAATAAGAAGAAACCTGAAATTATTTATTAAAAGTTTGAGAGAAAACATGGATACAAATTATTTTTCCTCGGGTTTTTGGAACATAAATTTACTAACACCTCCGCAGTATTACTTAGCAAATTAAAAACCAATAACAATTTCCTATACATCTGTTCCTCTTGATATTATTATACAAAGTTTAATTCTACTTACTTTTAGCATAGATGAAATATAGTATTGGATTAATAGATTTTCCCTTGTGGGTCGTACTCATATTAATGTGAGCAGTGTTTGCGGTTCAAACCCTCGTAAACAACGATGAAAAATGCATAAAAATATTTAAATTCAATTAAATTTAATAAATTTGAATATAATGTACCTGAATGTTACTAGTTGTTAGTGAAAGTACTGCATTTTGTTTACGTGCTTAAACTTCGACCTATAATACATACGTTTTTGTACGATGCTATAAAATGTCTTAAGCATAAGAATAATGTTGGAAATTGAAAGGCCACTGAGGCAGAGCTCTAAAGTATATGAAGAACGGGAATAACTTGCTCCCAGATAAATAAAGTATGGTTGTATAAAGTTTCAGGTCAATTGGTCTAGTACTTTTCGCTCTAATTTAAGACAAAGATACATACATTAATTTTTATAAATGTAGAAAACGAAGTCACATTATTACTTTTCTGTCGTCCCATGCCTAACCCAAAAAGGCTGATTGACCTTCTCATGACGGGCTCATGCGCTCCGTTCTCTCGTCCCACGCGAGGTCGTTAACTCGCTAGACCTAAGGGAGGTACACTCTGGCATAAAAGTGTTGAAACACATGATTAAAATGTATCAAGTTGGTTTATTTGAGCAGTTATCAACTTATTTTTGTAACATTGAAGTAAATAAAATGTAAATAAGGGTAACGAAGGCACTTTTAAAAGCTGTAGGACGGACACCCGGTTTTTCCGTGCTTGTAATAAACTACTCATTTCTGAGTTTATTGCCCCTAAACTGGTGTGATAACTAAACAATGTCATTAAATTACCTTGATCGTTCCAGTTCTTGAGTTGTGTGCGAAGACTACAACCTGGTTTCTGTGCTAAGTTGCACCATGATCACGTAGATTTCAATCGAGAATTTGGGAAGTAATTTTTTTGTCCGAAAAGGACGTTGTTAAAGATATTAAAAACACAAATATACACAAGACTCATAATAACGAAAATACGAAAAAAGTTCGGACGGACGGTCGGTGGTCAACCCGAGCGTCACTTTGATGTACCGTCGCTATAGCCGGCACGAGGACCTCATGATGATACTCATGTTATGTTGGAGCATTATGAAGGAGTGGTACAGATGGATTGTAATAGTCGCCCAGTCAGTTTGTGTCTGTGTCCTGCCCAGGCTACATAAATACTGAAGTACAAGGGTGCGACACGGCACCTGGAGGTTTACTGGCTCTGGCCCAACACTCCGTTATGTAGCTCCCTAGCTCACTCGCCATGCAGATATTCCGCTAATTCAACCGAAAAATCTAGTTTGGACCAATATTACTGATCTTAATAATGATGTACCATTCGAAAAGATAAGGTGGTCAATGCCTAACCTTTTTAAGGTTTACTCCATTTGTAATTATTCAGTATGGAAAATCCAGGAAGAGGCAATAGTGTCATTGATTCTTAAGTTCCTAAAGCTGAAGTATAAAAATTTTACCATCAATAAATTTGTTGTTTTTATGATTTAAACGCCAAACTATGAAAACTGTTGGGAAAAGAACTAAATTTATTTCCTAGTAATTATTACAGTACTACAAAATTCGTTACAAGCAGAGTGTGACGTTACACCCACAAATTATTCGCACATATTAAATTTGGAAACTCAAAATAAATAATTTTCTTTCACTTATATTAAAGATAAAAGTTTAGAGTAAAGAGTAAATCCTCCTTAGTTATGAAAATTACATAAAAAATATATATACTATGGAGGCCACCTGTATGTGCACAATCAAATACTAAAACACAAAAATATCTGATAATTACTATAACATCGTCAAATATAAACCACACAGAGCACAATGTAATTGACTGACCACACACAGAGGCTGAGATTGTACTCAGGCTTCTGGGACGTACATTAGTAACCGCATGTCCCAAGCCAAACAGTACAATGTGATTAGTTTATCCTTGACGTAGGTCATCGTCGTATACCCTCTTAGCCGTAGTACAGTGGTTGCCGCATTCATGTCGGTATGAGGCACAATATGATTAGGAGACCGCTGAAGTGGACAAGGGTTGTAATTTACTTAATTTGGTTCGGGTATCTTACTCTCTTGAGTAGTAGGCCTTTGTCGTATCCCTGCAGTTAAATTTATGGATAAATTGTTATTCTTTTATTGATTGACATGTATTTTGAAACTAGGGAGGGTTCATTAAAATTTTCTTTTACGGGTTGACTTATTAGTTACATTAATAACTAAAGAATATTTTGCATTGAATGCTCACTAAATGTTGTTTTCTCAGATAAGTATTTAATAAAACTTTGCACATTTCCCTTTAAGTTTGTAGTGTCACATATTGGTAAAATTGGTTAAAACGGGGACTATTACGGATGCTTTAGAGGCCCAGGAAAAACTTACTATTGTCTGTTCTGGTTAAAAATTCTACAGATTGGTTTGAATAAATATTATATTTCGTTTTTGTATTATCTGTAGATATCCTATCTCACTCTAGGGCTGAAAAACTTCTTCAAGTAGTTTACAATGTTAATGGTTTCAAGTTCTGAGACCAGACCTAGCTCAAACGCTTTATAAACTGAATAGTCAGCATCCAAGATAGGGGAGGGTTCAGTATGCAGGCACTAGCAGTGCAGGGGAGTGTTTTAGCACTACCTGGCTTTGTACATACTGAGACAAAGTAGTTTCGAAATGAGTTACTTATAAATCAATACTAGGGTGGGTGATAGTCTCATCATACCGGTAAGCCTCTAATGTAAATTTGTGTTTTTGGCCGACTTTCAGTACTCTCAAAATTTTACTACACCCCTAGTTGTGTTTGAATTTCCTTCGGTTTCACGTATTTCAGTTTCATACAAATTGTAACGAATTTGTTATATCTGCTTTATGAAAGATCAAACATTATTGAGTTGTTATTTTTTTTCGTATTTACCTATTTATTAATGGTAAATATCAGTTTTGGGGACATTTCCGGACATATCGTACATTTTATCGACTTGTTATTTAAAGGTTGTTAAAGATTTAGCATTAGCGTCGTATTTTAAGATTTTTTGGGAAGAAGAATTGTGGAGGTTTTAGGTTTAGGAAAATATATTCCAGTCGGGACCAAAATCTACTATTTACCGATCTATTAATTTGGTTAGATTTAGCCATCGACATTGCAAATTATAATTTAGTGAATCTAGGTGCGCTACATTTTCCCTAGGAACAATATCTAGTGGTGTCCTATCACGCAGAGTTATGTACGGAGGGGATTCAACTAAGTTTCCTTGTAAAGAAAAGCAATCAACAAGGGTTCGCCTAGTAAGGCAATGCATGGTACAATGTCGGCTGGCCTATTAACCTATGTGCTGGAATGGACGGTCTACTTGATGATCCTTTTTTCCACGGTACGGTTAACATAGATTTTTATTTATATTATGTTGTGTCAATTAAAACGTATTATATAGTACTGTTAACAAAAAAAAAATATCTGGAGTGACATTTTAAAATCTGCTACATATAGCTTGAATAAAAAATATTGTTGATGATCAGAGGAAAATAAAATTATGATAGATAGTTCCACAATTTACTGAAACTGCAGAAGTAGGTTGAAAAAAATGATATCTACAATATAATAGTAATAGGTAAGTAGTGTAGAAAAGCCACTCCTGGCCCGGAAGTGACGTCACCGGAAGCCACATGCCACGGCACGTGGCTTCCGGTGGGCCAGAAGTGGGGACAATAGATGTCGGGGTGGAGATGGCGAGAGCGTCGGCGGTCGGTTGAGCGAAGAGTGCGCATAAAATAGAAGTTAGTTGAAAATTGAAATTCGTTGGTGTTAGTAAAAACTCTAATAGTTGAACGAAACGAAAAGTTAGTGTAAAACTGAAATTCAACAATCGGGGTGTTAAACTAAATTCGCGCATAAATTAAAAGTTGGTTCAAAACTGAAATTCAACAACTGGGAGTTGAACTAATTTTGCGCATAAATTAACCGGGGTTGAATTAAAACTTCGCACAAATTAAAAGTTAGTTCAAAATTGTAATTCGACGGTGTTAATAAAAACTCTAATAGTTGAACGAAAATAAAAGTCAGTTCAAACATAGCGCAGTCATAACAAGAGAGAGAGAAGGTAAATAGAAGTGTTAAGTTCCGCGGATAGAACAAGAATGAAGAATGAAACATGACGCGTCGAAATGTATGCGTGACTGTGGATGTCAGTTAATGGAGGGTCTAGAGCTTCCGGCCTGTCAGATGGTGAATTAATCAATGGGGGGAGTGGAGATGGCGCTCGGTTGAACTAAAACTGCGCATAAATTAAAAGTTGGTTCAAAACTGAAATTCAACTTGATAATGGGGGTACGGAAAGTATGTCAAGGCCATCCTGAGTAAGTTTTAAAAAAACCTACCCCGCTACCACAGGACATAGTTCTGAGAGTTGAACTACCCGGTGATAGCGGGATAGGTAGAAGACTCTTTTGAACTTTATTCGTAAAAACAAATACAATCAATGTGCAATACCAGGAACTATACAGGTTGAATTTTTGTGATGAACTATGGAGTTGTAGAAACAAACGCCGACGACGAGAAAAAGGTAAACGCAGAGTCCCCAGATGATGTATTTGAAAAGTTTGAAGAGACGTAACATTCCGAGTTGGTGTTCCTGTTCCATTTCCAATCGTTTAATTTCCAATTTCAATTTATCCTCTTCCATTCTAGTTACAAAGGGAACTTCATCCATCATGATTGTGTTAGTGTTTGAAATTTTAAAAGAAGTGATGTTGATAGTTCAAAAGTCGAAGACGGAATGAGGAGTGAAAGCAAGAAATGTTAGTTAAATAAAAAAGTGGTGGGGGGAAAGATGAATTACAAAGAAGTGGTGGGGGAAAGATTTTGCTCTTCATTATTACCGTCAGTAGTGTCAGATGGTGCAGGAGTTAGATTTAGTAAACTGTCTTCGTCCGAACTTTCAACCTTATCACAAATAGGACAATCGTATGTTATTTCCAAATTCATTTTGATAGTTGTATAATTATCTACAAGTTCTTGTAAAATATTAAAAATAGCTTGTAACTCTTCTTTAGAGTTTATTTCAAAACTAGAATTCATCCGTGCCAATGGAGAGTTGTTCATCGTTGGAGAGTCGGCGAGTAAATGAGGAACGCCGCTAAGGGAGGGGGCTTATTTAACGGCGAGCTTATGATTAAATAAAAAGCTAAGTTCTTCTTCTTCGTCTTTTAATTCAAATATCTTAGCTGGAGTAGTTGCCTCGTCCTCCTCACTCTGTGATGATGAAGATAATTCACCAGGACGTAAATATTGAACATCAATTCTGATCCATCTCATATAATATCTATCCATCATAGCGAGCAAGTTTTGAAACAATTCTTCCATTTCTTCCCTCTCAGTTATTATATGTTGAAACCTGACGAAAGGTGTTCCCATGTTGTTAGTTAGAATGTTGGAAGTGAAATAATTCAAAGGTGGATTCAATAAGATACAAAACTTAAACTAATGGAGGGGGAAAATCTAAAAGACTTATGGTGGGGGAAATCTAAAAAAAAACCAATGGTGGGGGAAATCTCAAGGTCATCCAATTGAAGTTTTAAAAAAGAGTGTAAAACTGAAATTACACATTCGATGGTTCAACAGGATCTGAATACCAATCCGACCTGTATTTACATCTTTTTATCATATGTGTACAAAAATCATCTTGATGAGACTTGGTGCGTTGACAATAAGCTAAATCGAGAGGATGAAATTTGAAACATCTTTGAGGACAGCATGTATGAAAATATCTTGATTTGTAAAATTTGAAAGTTCGCAATTCCGGTGGCGGTAGTTGTTTTGTTTTGCACTTGCAGTAACAAGATCCAAAAAATTCACATTTAGTGCAAGCTAACCCGTCCACCATCATTGGTCCTAAATCTGTACATTGTTGTTCACAACAGTAACGAGGTTCGTACTTGTACTTTTGTTCTTCCATGTTGACGCTGCTGAGTCCAGTGAAAGAATAAGAGTGTATAGTGTTGAATAGTCAATTTTATGTACTACAAAAAGTGGTGGGGGTAATTTCAAGGTCATCCAAACGAAGTTTTAAAAAATTATACATTACTAATGTAAGGAAAATTGATGCTTAAGAAGTTTGTTTCTGTTTGTTTTCTTCAGACTTTTTCTCTCTCTCCTGTTTGTTTTCTTCAGACTTTTTCTCTCTTTCCGCTTTAGCCATAGCGATAAGTTCTTCAGTCGATAGTGGATGTACTTCAGGAAACTTTAAAATTAATTTAGCCTGATATCCTTCTCGGGTTAATATTTCTAAATCTTCTGTCATTTGTTCAACGGTGTTGTAATCTTTTCCATAGATCTTTCCATCAAGTTCAATCATCATTCTGTATAACATCTTTAAAAATAGGTGTTGACGCAGCGAGAGTTGGGAAGCGAATGATTAGTTATCCAAGTATCACACCCTTTTTATCAACTTGACATTGATCACGTGATTCCTTAGTTTTATTTGTTAAAAGTTATTTAACATTGGTAGTACTTGTGGAACTTGATGTTATGTTGACCAGTCGGCGATGAAGATGTTGTAGGTTGTGTAGAAAGAAATACTTCATCATCGCAGTATTTTGTTTTAGTAAACATCCTTACATTGGTAGCACTAACATCAACAGTTAAGTGATAACCACCGGTAAGTAAAACTCGCATTTCATTGGTTAAATCTTCAAGTTGTTCAAAACTCGTAATGGTGTTGGTATCGTAAGATGCACACTTGACCTTTAGGGACATGTTGAAGTTTTGTATTTAGTTATAGAGAGCGAGATGTGTACGGTACGAAAGGTAGTCGTAGACTGATGAATTTCACAAGTTGATTTTCACTTTTATTATCACACATAATTGGGTCAAGGTCATCCCGTGGAATTTTTAAAAAAGCAACATATTGCTATGTACAAAGACATAACAATATGTTGCTTCTTTTTGTTTTATATCATCTTTATTGAGAAACCATTACAAACACATATATTTACAATGTTATGTACAAACTAGTTAGTAGTAGGTGTTACATGAATAGTTAGTTCAGTTGAGTTGTTTCCACTTGGTCCGTGTGAAACTAAATAGAGTGCGCCAGGTTGAATAACTCGAAGATCTTCATTTTGTAGAAGTTGTACAAACCGTTTCGGTAAAAAGATTTGAAACTTCGGTTCGTCACCAACTGTATACGGCGCCTCGCTCAATGTGCAATTAATAGCATCACCAATTGAAGTGTCCATCTTCTTGATTGTATGTATGATGTAATGTTTTTCTTCTTTTAGTTCAGAACATTTCTTCGTCGGTAAGATTGTTGATTTAGAATGAGCGTTGAATTGATCAACCAAATTTTGAAGAAAGTTCTGCGATGCCATCTTGATGTTATTGTTAATCTTCTTGTTAATAATAATGTCCGTCGGAGATGTTGTCTCTTCGGAGGTTCGAGTAATACTCATGCTGCGTCATGGTAGCGCTCTCACTTTTATTACCGACATTACCCCCACCATTCTGTTGAAGGAAATTATTTAAGCGGTAGGCATTCTTTAAAGCGCACTGTGACCTTCGATGTTTAAAACTCTTTGATGAAATACAAAGTTCATTGAAGTAGCATTGGAAATCTCTATCTATTATTGCATTTATCACTTCGTTGCTTGTAAATGATTGTATCCAATTAGCTTTTTCCAATCCTCTTGTGTAGATAGTTTTGAACTCTTTGCAGTAATGATTCATAATGTGCGGCATCATGTTATAACTAATAAAACCTTCATCCCATCTTAAGTTGTGAAAATGTTTGTACAACCATTTGTTTGTAACTTTCGCTTTAGTTGTTAGTCTATTGAATGGTAATGGAGGTTTGAATAAGTAATGATAAACTACAGATGTGTTCATATCCAAAATTACTAATTCTTTTATAATAAAATTTCCATCATTTCCTCGAAAAGCTTGAAATTCAATTATACCTTTTTTAACTTCCATTATATGTGGCGCATTAGAAAACGAAACCCGTTTGTTCATGATGAAGTCTCGTCAGCAACTGACTTGTATTACAAACACGATTGTTCTTCTTTAACTTCTTGCGCTTCTTCGTCGATATTAAAGTTGGTGTGATAGTTGTTCAATTGTCTCCACATATCCACTTCTTGAGGTATTCGATTAAAAATTGAAGTATCCACGGGACCGTATAAAATTGGAACGAAAGGTTGTCTGTCCAATGTATCGATTAGATAGTCCTTGATTATTGCACTTGAAAATATTAGTTGTTTCAAATATCTGGTGACGGGACCGGTAGTACAACTTAAAGTGTAAAATTCTTCTTTAGTTAAATGTAATTTTACATCATGTCTAGTTAAATCTCTGAAGCGAACCATTTGTCCTCCACGATGTTTCACTATATCAACTTCAATATTTGATTCCAATAAACTTAATCTTGTTCTTCTTCCAAATGTGTTGTTACTCAAATAGCATTCCAAAAGATGTAAATGTTTCATAAATGATTCCCAAGAAGTTTCAGTGAATGTAACCATTTTATTTCCATGATTTAAAATAACAATCGGTGAATAATCCAATGATTTTAAAATTCCAACTGAAATACTTTTCGTCATGCATGAAGAAATGGGGTAGAAAATTCGAAGAAATACTTCTGTTAAAATATTTGTTGTAATGTTAACTTCAACTTTTTTTCTTTTTACTTCTTTTTCAGCTTCTCCTTCTTCTTTTTCTTCTTCTCTCTTCTTATGTTTGTTAAACTTGAGGAACTCGTCCATTTCTCGTTCAACTTGTTTTTCTATATCTGAACTATTCTCATCCATTAGAGGTGTATTTTCTTCTCCGTTAGTAGAACTCATCTTGCGAACGATGTTTCCCATACGACGGTCGAAGATAAAATGAACTTTCAACTCATGATTTTCTCGCTTTTATGTTTTTCGTGAAATCCTTGAAATTTATACAATCACATAAATGTTTGTTTTCAACTTGTTTTTCACAAACGAAATTCTAACCTCAAAAATTGAAGCAGATAATTCTAACCTCAAAAAATCTGCAGTCGTTGTACTAATTCTTTTTAAAGTACATTCTTCACAATTCCGGTCAGCGGTGTGTAAGTAACTATTTTATCATGTAGAATTAGACAGTATGCTGAAGTTCCATCCGCTACTGGTTGTTCAAATTCCATTTCAATTTTTATATCCACACTTGATGATTTTACCGATTCATTTTGTTTTGAACAATCGATTACAATTATCGGAGCCTTGGAATAATACTGGTCAGGTGATAATAGTGGTGTATTAGTCTTTCCATAATATGACGATTGAAATCTTGCATACATATCGTATAAAATGGAAAAACGTTTTTTGCTGAACATGACATTCAAATTGTCATACGGAAAGAATTGAGAGTTTAGAAAAACTTTACAATTCTTTATTTTACAGTGATCAAATTGCCCGGCATTTGCAGTGATAACATCTTTTCGCTTAGTTTGAAAACCGAGTATTATGTACCTTGCTCGTTCCAAGTAAGTTGATGTCTTGACGGTCCATGTTTGTCGTTCTGTCTGAGGTAGTGTAGGATATTCATGGAATTCCCAACTTCGGAATGGCATCACAATATCACGGTCAGATTTTAACTTTCTCAATAATACGATTCTATGTTCATCGGCCAATCTTACATGAGGTACTCTCCAAACAACTTTATCCAATTGTAGTTGCCATTCCAGTTTATCTTCCGTAGTTGCAGGGTCTGCAAGTATCAAGTCCTTGTTAGTTGAAGATCTGAGTAATACCAATTCTTGTTTGACATTTATTATTATTCGTTTGTAATCTTCAGCGAATCCCAAAAGCAATCGTAAAGGTACATGAAAATCAAAGTGACCGTTGGAATCCGGTGTTATAGTGTCTTTATCAGGGGCAACCCATCCGGCGGTGACTATTGAATTCTTCTCATGCGGTGTTAATGATGTTAATCCTTTCAATGTCGTTGTTATACCAACCTTTTTTGTCGAATCAACTGTCACCCCTGATATCTCATATCTTATTTCATCAAAAAGATATGCCATCGGGTTATTTATAAAAGGAACTGTTGAAGCAGTTTTTCCATCCAATTTTAATACCCGTCCTTCAATGTATAAATAACTTTCACACGGTAATGTGTAAATATCTTGTTGTTGAATGGGAATCCTTATTTCATCGTTATTGTTTAATTTTGATGAAGTGTAAGGGTTGTGCGTGTGATATTCCTTCTCCCATAGTGTTTCGTCGAATGTCGGTCCTTGAGATATATCCAGGATATCCATCGTTGTTAAGTTTCAATCCAATCTTCTGTAGAAAACGAATGTTGTCCGATGTTAACTCTTCCAATGTCGAGGAGCTACTGAGCTCCCGACTCTTCCGTTGCGGTTTAAATGATAATCCCATGTCGACTTTTATGTTGCCGCTCTGATGTGTATCCGTATAGTTATCGTTTCTCCTCTAAAGTCAACACTAACACCGTCTTGATCCAATATGTTCAGTACGATGTCTGAAATGAAACTAGTGTTTAACGGTAGGTATATCAAGTTTTGTGGCTTCTCAACAATTTTAAAACCGGGAGCCACTGTTGGATAAAATGTATGTAAAATATGCTGATTCACTCCTTCTCTATACGATCCGTGTATAATATTACACGTTACATCGATACTATTGACTTTCAATATTGTAACAGTTGTATTACCCGAATGAGTAGTTCCAGGAGTTAAGATTTTCTTTTTTGCATCTGTA
The DNA here is from genome assembly GCA_030545055.2 of Neoaliturus tenellus. Lineage (NCBI taxonomy): Eukaryota > Metazoa > Arthropoda > Insecta > Hemiptera > Cicadellidae > Neoaliturus > Neoaliturus tenellus. Next base: position 189,003,316 of record CM061531.1, on the reverse strand, counting down.
AATCCAAGTAAACTGCCAATGGAGTTTTCCAAGCTGACATCGATATAATATTTCGAAGTTATTTCTGCTTTTAAAGTATTATTGTTTCCTTTAACGGTGATATTTTCTTCTCCGAGTTGTTTCTGTAGTAATTGGTTTATATCATCGATTTCATAAGCTCCAGTAGGAAATGTAATTATTTTCAATTCTGAGTATTTTCCTGAAGCATCCATAGTTTCATAATAATGTAGTAAATTGTTTTTACCTTCCGTAACATTGGGAATTGAGTTGTAGGTAGTCAAATCAAGTAATGCCGCTTCCCATAATCTTTCCTTGGATAGACGCAATGCTGGGAACAGCGTACTTTTCAATGTGGATGAATTTCCACTCAGTGACACTGTATACGATGACATCTTAAAGGTGACTGACACTCTTTGCTAGAAACTCCAAACATAAATGCCCACAGATTTCAGTGTTGTTAGGTTGTTCTCTTTTGTAATTGTAAAAAATGTTTTTGGAGTTTCGAAAATAATGTTGCAGTTCTTTCGGCGGTGGCAGATTGCCAAAACTATCAAAGTAGTAAACGGTTTGTCCGAGCTTTTTATAGCATACCCAATGAGTGCCTGGACCATAGGTGGAATCCAAATTTACTATTCCAGTTTCATTTTCCCATATTTTAGTTGGTAATGCATCTTTCATAAAAACTCCTCGAAAAAATGGTATTTTCAAACATTTTACATAATCATTTAACTGATGATTTGTTAAGGCTTTATTTGGAATTATCAATTGATTCTTTTTATTTAGTACACACGGTATGGTCTTAGGTATAAACCTGCTCCGTTTTTTACCATTTGCCAAACAGAAGTCTTCTTTACATTTGTCTTACGAGTTCTACGACGTCCTTTTTTAATGTTTCCACCTCTTTTGGGAGCGCTTCTTCCGTTTGCAGGTCTTCCTCTGCGACGTCTTCCAGCACCTAACTTTGCTTTCGTCTTCATGGCTGTAGTTACTGCCCAAGCCGCTGCTTTTTCTCCAATACTTGCGTCACTTGATTTTACTCTTTGCCAAGCTTTTTCCGCTAGAATTTTATCCGCTATTGATCTATTTGTTGAATCTTTATACTTTGAATATGCTATATCGTGTTCTTTGCAAGCTTGATCTAATTTATTAATTCCAGGATCTCCTCTTGCTAAACGTTTTGCCAACTTAGTTCCAGGTCCACAATATTGATAACCTCCGGGCAGATGTAATTCGTATGGTAAAGCGTCTATCGTTCGATTCACAACAGCACCAATTGGAATCCGTCTGAGCAGGGATAATGCAGCTGATGTTAAACCACGTCCTCTCTTGCCGCTGTCTTGACGACGACTGAGCGATACGGTCTTCATTATGCTGTTTTATGTAACCAACGTCTTCACTCTATGAAATACTTTATGATAATGAATCCTTTTTTTGGTGTATTCCATACTTAAATATTCATAAGTTTTACTAGTATCTATCAATAATTTCATCTTTAATCCATTGGTTTCTTTGAGAATCTTCGATTTTATTGTGTTTCATCGATGCATTAATCAAATGATTATGCATATCAATAACTACATTACCTACAAGATTCATTACATACTCTACATTAGTAGCATCTTTGTTACGTGTAGGATTATCAAGATTTGTGATACGTTTACCATTACATGTATACACAGATGGATCGTTATTAGAGGTTGCTATAACTTGATTAATAGTAGCAACATCATTCGGAGCTATTCCTGCTGATATGTTAGATATTCTTCTATTTTTTCCATCATATAAGTTATTTATTTTATCTAAAACTATAGTTTGTTTCACAACAACACAATCATTATCATCTTTACCAGATTTTACATGGGTTAATCGTCTACCTCCACATATTAAGTTAACACCAGTAGCTGATAGTTGTGGCACTTGTGTTAAAATAACAGCATCATGTTCTTCCGTGCCTAAACTTATATTTGACAATCTTTTATTTTTTCCATCCCACTTGTTATTTTGTAGTTGTAGTAAGGTAAACTTTTCACTTCCTTGCATAAACTCATCACCTTTCTTTGACACCACCTGATTTTGTTTAACAAAAGCGGATGTTCCTTTCTTCAAGCTTTCATTCATTTGTCTCACGGTAGCAGCATCCGATGGAGTTGAACCATCTTTCAGATTGGACAACACTTTTCCATGACAATCAATAACAGCACCATTATATAAAATACAATTATCTTTAATGTATTTAATATTAACACCATCACTTTCTTCTTTAGGATATCCAATATCGTTTATAGTATATTTATAGAAGGAAAATCCATCTTTTTTCTTTTCTGGTATTACAGAATGCAAATAACGCTTATTGATTGTATCTGTATCCTCGGTTGGATCTGCCACATTAGTTATTTTATAATTTAAAGCATTGTACTTTTTTCCACTTTTAGTCTTTTCCAACAGTAAAGCGTATTCCATCGCAGATAGAAAATAGCCTTTATTAACAACATCTCCATTGTTGACTGGTTTTGCAACATTAATAACCCTGTGAGATTTTGCATCATACAGTTGGTTGTTGTCGAGTTTCAAACTTGTAGATGTTTCCTCCTTTACTGTTTTTAAATTTGTTGCATCTCCATCTTCTTCTGGATCCTTAACAAACTTTAAACGTTTATTATTTATGTTATAGTCACCTTCGGGTGTTTGCGGTAATCCACTTCTTTTTCTGTTTTCTCCAACTTGCACTCCTAACGCGGAGTATCGTCCGAACTTGTCGACGCTCATGTTAGAACTGACACATTATACGCCTGCAACTCTTATATATCCGCGGACAATTATACGATTATGCCGCGATTCCTGAGTTCGTCAATCAGAGCTACCCATTCATTATTTAAACCTGTATGACCGGCTTCCATGGCTTCATGCAATAGTCTCATTCTATCAACCAATTTATTGATGTCGTTGTAGTAAATCACATTCGTATTGTATAGATTTTTCATCAATCCTTTGCCAGATGTTGAAGTATCTCCTTTACTCTTTTTACCATGTTGTTCAAGAAGTGATAAATCCATAAGTGATAAAGATTTTCTTTTCAGTGGTTGTCTCACCGCTGGTGCAGTACGTAATGTTGGCAATTTTCGTGGAGGAAACAACTTTTTTATAACAATGTTATATTTTGTTGCACGTGAACGATTAATCATTGCATCCTTTAAGTAGTTTCTTTTATGAGCGTTAGTATTTTGTAGAATCTCCTTAAAAACACTTAAATCTTTGGATGAATATCTTAGTGGTATGTTTTTAAAAATTAATTCATAAAGTCCTTTTGTTCCTTTATATTTATGCTCACCAATAATGATGTAATCGTCTTGTGTTATTTCAAGCTTTGAATCGCCGATCTTCAATTCATTCCCATCAATTCTTGCTCCGTATACGTGTGATCTACTCAAATTCGGGTTTGATTTCATGTCATGTAGCATCTTCATTATATATTTTCTTCCAAGAGGTCCATGTTGTAATATATCGCTACTCAATTGAGTTAAATTTGGAATAGATTGTTCTGCTTCAGGTATTGGCTGTTCTTCTTCCTTTTCAACAATTGGTTCTTCTTCTTTTGTTTCTTCTTGCTCACTAGCACTTGTATATGAATCATCATCTTCTTCTTTTTTTAATGCTTGTACTTTTTGTTTAGAAACTGGTAGTAAAACATCTCCTTCATAACGAGGTTTACCAATAGTTTCTGATATCTGTTTTAAAGGTTCCGTAATAGGTTTAAATGTAGTCTCTAGAAATTCTTCTCTTTCACTTAAACCCATCCTCAATGCACGATTCTTCATCCTAATAGAATCACTGAGTGATTTTATTTCTTTCAATAGTTTTTCTTGATTCACCATGTTTACACTGTGAAGTTCAACGTGTAACTAGATGTAGCATCGGTAGTTCAACGCATAAATACAAATTTATCCAACCCTATACGATATCTACCATTTTTAATATCTTCTTCCTTCATAATAACGAGAAAGCCATATTTCTCATTCCATGCTTTGCCACACATCTCTTTAAATTTCTCAAATGCCATATCCGCATTTACATGATCATTATATATATGTTTTAAATTTGTTTCATCTTGCTTGAAGATGATCAACATATTTGCATTGTCTCTTATGAGTTGTTTTGGAATCTTACTGTATGTTTGACCAATATAAATGCTATCGATATTATGATGTCTTCCCATAGCGAAGTAATTCCTTATAGTGTCGTGATTTTCACAAGACACATCGTCAAAAATAAAAATAGAAAATGGTTTTGCTTCATTTGGTTGCATAATTGTTTCACTGGCATTAAACTTGTAGAAATTCACTTCAGGTACACTTGCAAGTACTTTATCCAATAATTGATATTTTGGTTGTTGCAATGATTTTGAAAAAATGTATATATTGTTAAAGCGCAATCCTTTAGGATTAGTTATAAGGTTAAAAACAAGATTTGTTTTTCCACAATTTGAAGGACCAGTTATTAAACATCTTATCGTATTTGGTAGTAGTTCACCATGTTTACCATGATTTAACTTATCATTGTCAACCGTCAATTCATCAATATTATTGATATTAAATCGATCTTTTTGTTGTACAATCTCCATCTTGTGTCAAGGTTAAACACACAATGAGCTATTAAATTACTATACCAAGTCTTTTGAAGGAATCCAAGAGTCTTCACTTTTATCGAATCCTAACCACCAGACTTTCACCATATCCTTTTTCCTTTGTAATACCTTTTCAACAAGATATACATCACCGACTGTTGATTTCAACAATTCATGTCCGTAGAATCCACCTTGAAGTAATTCACCCTTGTTATCCTTTAATAAGTAAGTTTCAGGTATAGTTGGTTGCACTTTATAAACTGTAAATACTTCATTAGTCCAATTTGGTAGATATCTTTTACTAAATACACCTTTGTATTTGCTTATACGAACTTTATCGTTGACTTTAAACTTTTTTGGTTGCAACTTTTCCAATTTAGGTGTTGTATTATTTCTGATGCGTTGTAATACAACCTTAGCATTAGCGCTGTTTACTTGGATAGGTTTCATTCCGATGGTACGATGATATTTGTTGTTATACTCTTTTATAAGTTGTGGTAATATGTCATACCACACGTATGATCCTCGTTTTGAAAATTGTTTGTACATTGCTCCTTTCAATGTTTTATTGAATCTTTCAATTATTGAAGCTTTAACTTCAGAATTTGTAGAATAATGATTTATTTGATATTTTTTCATCAAAGCTCCAAAGTCTTTATTAAAATATTCTTTTCCATCATCGGTCTGTAGATGTTTGATTTTGAATTTATTTCTTTGTATCGTTGTTTCCATAGCTTTCGTAACACTTTTACCAGTCTTATCCTTCAATGGTAAAGCGTCAGCTATTTTAGTAAAACAGTCTATAATTGTTAAAATATATTTAAAACCTTTGTTTAATTTACTGTGCGGTATCATTTCGATGAGATCAGCTTGATAAAGATCATTCATTCCCTTAATAATTGTACTTCTTCTTGGAAATCTTCTTCTTGCTGGTTTATGTAGTTCATTTACAATCTTGTCCTTCACACTTTCCATCTTCAGGTGTTGCTTGCACACCGCTTGTAAAAATACTGATCCGTAGAATAGTTCATTCTCTTTTATATAGTTTTTAATATAGGTCAAGACCATTTCATATTAGTGTAAAAAGAAAGAATATAGCATTGGGCTCGCCATATCCTCTTTTCTGTACAGAAAGGAAAAAGGAAGAAGGTAGAGGACGAAGAATAGGTTTACTGGTCGATAGGGTTTAGAGAGTAATGTCCAAATGGCAGAGTTCTTATGTTGTCTTCAAGGATGTATCTTTTGTCATCCTTATAGCTCAATGCCGATTTGGTTTGCTTCACACTGAAAAGACGATGGTTGAAGCTTCTTATGGTGTTAAATGTTGCAGTTGTTTCAACATTTTCAAACAAACATCTTTTATAATGTTCAAACTGTACGTTCTTCTTCAGGAAAGAGGTTTTTATTCCTTTGGCTTTCTTCGTAACTTGATGTTCGTTCCTTTCGTTTATGTACAGTTGAAACGAATACAGTTTGGACATCAATGCTACAATTTCCATCATTGGCACACCATTTGTTTCATCTTTAAATTTTCCCAATACTTTCTTGTTTCTGTCGTAGTCGTAATTTGGATGCTCCTTAGGATAATCGGAAAAGTCGAAATCATCTTTATATATAAAGGTGCGTAGATCTTCGTACATGTCATTTGTTTTAATCCAGTAAATGAGTGCATCCGTATCCATATATGCAATACCAATGTTCTCTCTTCCATAATAGTTAACCATCTTCTTATAATGAAACTCGTACATGTGTGTTTTAGAAATATCCAAGATTGACATTCCAAGATACAAAGGACGATCCATTGTAACTGACTTCTTGTTCATGGAAATAAGAACTAGATTTTCATTAATAATTACAGATGTACCAAAGTTTGGTTGTTGCACTAATTTCTGTAATTTTACTGGATCAGTTACCAATTTTATATCCTTATGTTTCCTTTTGTTTTCCAAAGTCTTGCCAAATATTGCGTTGTTCATTAGTTTGAAAAAATCTTTTTGAAAACTTGATGTAGCAGCAGCTCTTCTTCTTGTGTTGTTGTTAATGTACGGTTTTAACCAACAAGATTGAGAGAATTGTAATACTCGATTAATAGTAGTGTAAAATTGTAGGGTCTGGGACGTGACGTCATCACGATGACGTCAGCAGTGATGACGTCATCAATGACATCACGAATGACGTCACTAATGACGTCATAATGACGTCACATGACGTCACACCTATGACGTCATGGCGACGTCATTATTGCTGACGTCATCATGATGACGTCACTGATGTTAATTAGGTCAAGGTCACGCAAGAATACAAAAAAAAATTTTTTTACACTTTTGCGATTCCTCAAATTTTGGTGAGAAATTGAAATTTCTCGAGGAATCACAAAAGTGCAAAAAAATATTTTTTTATTCCCTAGCGATCAGACTCTTGACCTAATATATCCGTCAGGGGTCATTGACCCGTCCCAGCAGCCCCACTTGAAAAAAAAAATAATTTTTTATATTTTACTTACCCACCGAGAGACTTAGAGCCGAAGAATAATTTCTTCAAACACCCGACATTGCGACAAACGACACGCGATCCGAACAGCACCGCGTCCGAAGACGTACTGACTTGGGTGCAGGCGGTTCCCCAGGTACCCGGCCCAGTGGTGGGGATAAGGAGGTGGTGGGGGTAAAGTGGTCAGAAGGAAGAAAAATTTATTTTTTTACAAACAACTCGTCCCAGCCGGTCCTTTACCGGACCCCGTAACTCGGATTGGAAATATTTCCTGAGAAATATTTATTTTTTATTCTTTCTCAGGTGATCTTGGAACTTGTGAAATTTCAATCAAACCAAAAGTGAAAAAAAATTTTTTGTTATTTGACACTTTGCCGAAAAATTAAGAAATGTTTGATATTTTGGCTAAATATTTAAATTTAAACTCAATATAAGTAAATTGAGTGCAAAAAGTGAGATGTGCACACCACAAGAGTTGAACAGCAACTGAGCAAGTCTCTCCGTGTATCTGAGGTACTCGGCAGGGTGGTGGGGATAAGGAGATGGTGGGGGTAAAGTGGTCAGATGAAATGAAAAAAAATTTTTTTTGCAAACTATACAACTGAGTTTTTTATTCAGCAATAGGCATAAGAAAGAAAAAAAAAATATTTTTTATCCACATTGCTCAACATGTTCAAACGTGTTCAAGGTCAACCATTTGAAGTTTTAAAAAAAAATTATTTTTTTTTTATTTTATTTACAAAAATCCTCCTTCATCCCCATATGTGCTGTCCGGACTTGTGCTTGATGTTGTGGAAGAATTTTCTTCACAGCAACATGTTCCTTGTGTATTTTGGACTACCCCTTCTGCTTCATCCATACTGTCGTCGATGGTTGGACAGTAGTATTCCAATTCCATTTTAATTACCATCCCTGGATTTTGAAGTAGCCGCATGTGCAATTTTTCATAAATTTCTTTTAGGTATTGAAGGTTGTCAACAAGTAATTCCCACTTCATTGTGTTGTGTAACCTCTAGCGTAGCTGAGTTGGAAATGAAGCAAGTCTTGCTTGCAGGATTGGTATTTTGGAATTGTGGTGGTGGGGGTAATTGATACAACCAGACAGGTTGAGACGTGTTCAAGGTCAACCATTTGGAGTTTTAAAAAAGAAAATTTTATTTACAGAGTAGTGTTGAAAACTGGCAATTTGGCTGCTTTATCTGAACACTCAATGCATCTTAGGCAGTATACAACTGCGTATACCAAGTAGAAGAAGATTGCAATCAATAAGGCCAAGATTATGAAGAGATCTAATTTTAAAATTCTCTGAATTAGCATATGGTCCTTCCTGATCCGTCTTTCTTCCATCCTTCTTTCCATCATCTCCACTAGATCCACATGCTGGCATCTCCTCCTCCCCAGGCTTTCCGCTTCATCGGCCTCATATATTGGTGGTGGAACATCCATGTTTGCAGCTCAAAAGATGAAGATGTAATGAAACACATTGGTGCTGCATCTGAGGTCTCCAAGAGGAAAAGTGGTAGGGGAAAACCTGAACATGTTAGAACATGTTCAAGGTCATCCAATTTGTGTTTTAAAAAAATTCTATCTTGCTACAATACTGTAGCAAGATAGGTTTTTTTTTATTTTGTTTTTATTTTATCATTCTTTTATTACAATACAAAAATATGCATATTGAAGTACAATGAGGATACAAAATATAAATATTAGTCAGGAGAAATATTCCAAGTTTGGACTGGCTTGAGTCTTCATGGATGATCTGGAGGAGTAGGCTGAAGAAGTTGATGATGGTGACCTAGGCGGCTCGTCATCCCTGGGGACATGAGGGCATTTTGTGTTGCAAGCAAAAATTTGCATGTTCAATCGGTATCCCTGTTCGATTAGTGATTTAAATTCTTGAACAATTTCGTTTAATTCTTGCAGATTTCTTACAAATACTTCTTCATAATTTGCACATTTTACAGTCAGAGCCATCTTGATGTTTTCCGTATGATGTCCAAAGGCGGAATGAATATTAGCATGGTCGTTTGAAGGTAGTATGAAATAGTGGTGGGGGGAAGTTGTTTACACGCTGTCTGATGAGAGGTGGTTAAATTTTTACCAACTAAACATATTGATTGAACAAATGGCGCAAAGTTCTTTAGGTGTATGGTAACTTAAAACTGGAGCCACATGACCATATTGTAAACATCCATCATCTTGTAGGAATTGTGCCGGGTTGGATACAGCGGCCCTTCCACAACTTCGACAAAATTTTGTACCATCACCAAACTTGTACCAACCAAAAGTGTTGTAACCTCTGTTGTCTAGCTTGTACTGTTTGATAAAAATTTTAATTTGTTGAGGAGCGTTGGATCGTAAAGTATGGCTAAATAGCTGTTGATCTTCAATAATTTTTCTTACACAAAGCTCAAATAGGGTGCTCATCGTTTGACAGTTGCAATCAAACTGAACTTCTTTACAGTCTGTATGCTGGTAACCTGAAATGGTGGGGGGAAAACACACACACACACACACACACACACACACACACACACACACACACACACACACACACACACACACACACACACACATATTGCTGTTTGAAAAAAATTTATGTTTAATTTGTGCAAAGGTCAAAGGTCAAGGTCACCCCAGAGCTTTAAAAAAAAAAGGCAACATATCAATATGTGAAAATTTTTTTTTTTGTTTCACATATTGATATGTTGCCTTTTTTGTGTGTTTTATTTTTTTTTATTTTATTTTTTTTTTGTTTTTTTATCTTTATTTAAAACAGTACAAACAAGATTACATGACAAAAATATATATAGTTAAAAAATACAAACAGATACAAGAAAGAAAAAAATTATTTTTTTTAACACTGCTGCTTGTCTGCGATGTGGATGGTAAGCTCGGTGGAGTTGCTGCCGCTGCATCCGTGGGATACCAAGTAGAGACATCCTGGTTGTATGGAGCGGAGATCTTCGTTTTGGAGTAGGTGTACAAATCTTTTGGGCAGGTAAATTTGGAATTTCGGCTCATCTCCCGGAGTGTATGGGGCTTCGCTCAAGCTGCAGCAGATTGCCTCGCCGACTGTAGTTTCCATCTTCTTCATGGTATGTATAATATAATGTTTTTCATCCTTCAACTCTGAACATTTTTTTACCGGCAAAATTGTAGACTTGGAGTGGGCGTTGAATTGTTCCACCAAAGTCTGCAGAAACTGGTTGGATGCCATGGTTGTTCTAGAGGTCCTCGCTGTCTTCTTGCTCTGAGATGTTGTCGTCTCGGAATCTCGAGTAGTACTCGTGCCAGGTCTCGGTCTGCTCCTCGCTTTTATAATCACCGTTACCCCCACCACCATCGCCGATTTCTCCATCTTGCAGGTAAGTTGCTAATTTTAAAGCGTTTTTTAACGCACAGTGCCTGTCCCTTTCATGTTCCACACTTTGTGTGCAAATACAAATGTTTTCAGCAATAAATTTAAAATTTTTATCTATTTGCACATCTTTAACTGGAGTAGATGTAAATTGTTCTATCCATCTTTTCTTTTCAAGTCCTTTTGTGTAAATATTAGTAAATCTGTTTGAAAATTGATGCATAATATGATACAAGTCTGAATAACTGGTAAAACCGTCATACCAATCGATGTGATGAAAATATTTCCAAGTCCATCGGTTTGTTGTTGCGGCTTTGGCGGTTAGTGAAGAAAAAGAGCATGGTGGTTTAAATAAAAATGTGTAAGGAATATTTTTATCTAAATCGTAAAATACGAGTTCTTTAATTATAAACCGATCATCGTTACCACGAAAAGCTTGAAATTCAATAATACCCGGCTTGGACTTGATTTCTTCTTCCATGTCCATTTGAAAGGTCACCCGTCTATCCATCACGGTGTCAGAAGGTCAACTGTTTTCCACACCACGGTAGGCATTTATTTATGCCAGGCCGTACAGTTGAAGGCGCGTTGGTGTATATTTAACGTGGGCACCATCCCCGGTAGGCCTACACCCACAAAATTTTGAATTTTTTATTGAAAATTTGCCAATTCAAGTGTAAAGTGTTGTGAAAAATATTAAAATTTTATTTAACTTTCCATCTGGTCATTTTTGTTGTTGTCATTATCATCACTTTGATCCTTTTCATCACTGAAATGTGTTTCTTCATCCGATTTTACAAAATTATTTTTTTCTTGCACATATTGTTCTAATTGTCTCCACATTTGAACTTCATGAGGAATTCTGTTGAATATTGAAGTGTCCACAGGTCCATACAAAATTGGTGCATCCGGTTGTTTGTCCAAAGTATCTGTTAAATAATCTTTAATAATTGAACTGGAGAATACTAGCTGTCTTAAATATCTTGTTATCGGTTCAGTTGCACATGTTAAAATAAAAAATTCTTCTCTGTTTAGTTGAATTTTTATGTCATGTTTAGTCGTATCTCTGAATCTCATTTGATGTTCACCTCGATGTTTAATAATATCAATTTCCAAGTCTGAATCCAATAGTCCTACTTTTGTTTTCCTGCCAAACATGTTGCTATTAAAGTAACATTCCAACAAATGGAGGTGTTTCATAAAAGATTCCCAAGCATTGGCTGTAAACAAAATCATTTTTGTTCCGTGAGTTAAAATTACTGTAGGTGAATAGTCGGTTGATTTCATAACTCCAATTAAAACACTTTTATCCAAACTTGAAGAGATTGGATAAAAAATTCTTAAAAATACTTCCATCAAAATATTTGGTGAAATATTTTCTTCCATATTTCTTTTCCTCTTGGACAAATATTTTTTCTTTTTACCTTTTTCTTCTTCTTCTTGATTTGTGACGTGTTGCTGTTCATTCATGTCCAAAAATTCTGAAATTTCTTTTTCTATATCGCATTCGGTTGTACCACTTGTAGAAGCCATATTGAAGATGATGCTACCCATACAACGTCAGGCAACAAACTGATCAGGAGCGGCCTGCACGCTCCGCTTTTATACTCGCGGAATGTAACAAAACCGGTTTTTTACAATACATTTTTAACAATTCCAGTTAGAGGTGTGTATGTTACAATTTTATCATGTAGAATTAAACAGTATGCAGTTGTATTTGCAGGTATAGCTGCATTAAACTCCATTTCAATCTTTATGTCAACACTTGATGATTTTACTGATTCATTTTGTTTAGAACAATCAATTACAACTATTGTGTAACCATCTAAGTATTCTTCTGGTGATAGTAAAGGTGTATTTGTTTTACCGTAATATGAATTTTGGAATCTCGCATACATATCGTATAATATACTGTACTTTTTATTAGCGAATGACACATTTAAATTGTCGTAGGGGAAAAATTGTGAATTCAAATAAACTTTAATATTTTTTAAGTTGCAATGATCAAATTTGCCTGCATGTTTTGTGATGCTGTCTCTCCTATCTGTTTGTAAACCAAATATAATATACCTGGCTCGTTCTACGTAATTAGATGTTTTAACAGTCCAAGTGTGACGATCTGTAGTTGGCAAGCTTGGATGTTCATGGAATTCCCAACTTCTAAAAGGAATTACAATATCACGATCAGCCTTTAACTTCCTTAATAGTAGCATTCTATGTTCGTCAGCTAATTTAACATGTGGAACTCTCCATACAATTTTGTCTAATGTTAATTTCCATTCTAGGTTTGCATCCGTTGTACCATCTGGAGCTTTAATAATGTCTTTATCGTTAGAAGATCTCAACAAAACTAATTCTTGTTTAACATTTAATATTATTTTTCTATAATCTTCAGCAAATCCAAGCAACAAACGTAATGGAATATGAAAATCAAAATATCCCTTTGTATTCGGAGTGATTATGTCATGTTCAGGTAAAACCCATCCGGCCGGTTGAAGTAAATTGGTTTCATTAGGTGATATAGATGTTACCCCCTTTAAAGTTGTTGCAATACCTACTTTTTTAGTGGAATCAACTGTTACACCTGATATTTCATATCTAATTTCATCAAACAGGAAAGCCATAGGGTTATTTATAAATGGAACTGTTGTACCAGTAGTAGTACCGTCCTTTTTTGTTACTTTTCCTTCGATATACAAGTAACTTTCACATGGTAGTGTGTAAATGTCTTGATGTTGTATAGGAATACGAATTTCATCGTTATTGTTCAATTTTGATGAAGTGTAAGGGTTGTGGGTGTGATATTCTTTTTCCCATAGTGTTTCGTCGAATGTCGGACCCTGCGCTATATCCAGTATATCCATAATCGGTTAATTTTAAACCAATCTTTTCTAAGAAACGAATGTTCTCGCGTGTTAACTCCTCCACAGCTGAAGAGCTACTAATGCGGTTTCCCGTAGGCTGTCCACTTTTAAATGATAAACCCATGATTTTTTGTATTAAAGTGTCGATTTTAAATGTAATCTAACTGTAATTGGCTCTTCTCGGAAATCTATCAAGTTACCGTCTTGATCCAATACGTTCAACACGATGTCTGAAATGAAAGTGGTGTTCAACGGCAGATATACTAGGTTTTGTGGCTTTTCAACAATTTTAAATCCTGGAGGTACACTCGGGTAAAAAGTATGTATTATATGAGTATTTGCTCCATCTCTGTAAGCTCCCTGTATAATGTTACAAGTTATATCTATACTATTAACTTTTAGTATAGTTACAGTTTGTTTACCGGAATGTGTTTGATTTGGTTCTAAAATTGGGCTATCTTTGGGAAATCCTAACAATTCACCGATTGATTGTTCCTGAGTAAAATCTATATAATATTTGGAGTTAATTTCAGCTTTCATCGTATTGTTATTACCTTTTAATGTTATATTGTCTTTTCCCATTTTATTTTGATGAATAATATTTATATATTAATATGATCATTTTATATTAATATGATCAATTTCATAAGAACCTGTGGGTAAACTGCAAACTTCTAAGTCTGTAAACTTCCCACTGGCATCTTTTCCTTTATAGTAATGCAATAAGTTATTTTTATCTTCCGTAACATTGGGAATAGAGTTGTAAGTTGTAAAATCCAACAGTGCCGCTTCCCAAAATCTTCCTTCTTGCAAGCGTAACGCTGGAAAAAGGATACTTCGCAAAGTGGACGATTTTCCTGTTAATGATACCGTATAGGAAGACATCTCAATTGTGACTGATACTTTTAGCTAGGAATTCCAAACATAAATGGCCGCATATTAAAGTGTTATCAGGTTGTTCTCTTTTATAGTTGTAATATATGTTTTTAGCAGATTTAAAGTAATGCTCGAGTTCTTTAGGTGGTGGTAAATTGCCAAAACTATCAAAGTAATAAATATTATCACCTAATTTCTTATAACAAACCCAATGAGTGCCAGGACCTTCTGAATTGTCTAAATTTACAATGCCGGTTTCGTTTTTCCACATTTTAACTGGTAATTCATCTTTCATAAAGACACCACGAAAAAAAGGTATTTTTAAACATGAAATGTATTTAAATAATTCAATATTTGTTAACGCTTTATGTGGTATTACTAATTGATTTCTTTTATTTAATATGCACGATACGGTCTTAGGTATAGACCTGCCCCGTTTTTTACCATTGACCATACTGTTGGTTTTTTGCTACCCTTTCTGGTGGAACGTCGTTTTCTTCTAATATTCCCTCCATGTTTTGTCTTTGCCGATCTCCTTTTCACTCTTCGCCTCCTTTTTCCACCTCCTACCGCTGTTTTAGCCTTCATACCTGCTGTTACCGCTAAAGCTGCTGCTTTTTCTGCAATACTAGCGTCACTAGACTTTACTCGTTGCCAAGCTATATCCGCGAGCTTTTTATCAGCTATTGATCTATTTTTTGTATCGCTAAATGTGGAATATGCTATATCGTGTTCTTTACAAGCCTGATCTAACTTATTTATGCCTGGATCGCCTCTTTCCAGTCGTTTTTTCAATTTAGTTCCTGGTCCGCAATACTGATAACCTCCCGGTATGTGAAATTCGTATGGTAAAGCGTCTATTGCTCTATTTACGACAGATCCTACTGGAATTCGATTTAAAGCTTTACTTAACAGAGAAACCGCTGTGGATGTGATACCACCTCCTTTCCGTATAGTGTCTCGATATGGACTGGTGTAATGAAACGTCATGATTGTCTTTTATATTCGAAAAGCGTAACCTATGTGTTACCTCTATGACAGGTTGCACATAAATGAAGTCATTTATTGAGTTATTTAATTAAATATCAATATCACCCCAATCTGATGATCTAAACTTTTGCGTATTAGGGTTAATAAAGTATTTATTATAAATTTCTCGTTTAATATAATCACCTCTCGCGGATTCAGCATAAGTATTATGACCCGATTTTCCTTGAAGAATATCTGGTGTAAAATGATTGTGTAAATCAAATATCGCATTACCTAAAACTTTTACAAGAAAATTAACAGTGACAGCATTATCTACATGTTCAGGGTCTTTAAGGTTTGTTATACGTTTATTATTACAATTATACACTTTACTATCCTTCAATGATGTTGTAATGGTCTGTCCTACAGTTGCAGCATCATTTGCTTCTCTTCCTTGTGCCAAGTCTTTTATCACTCTATTATTACATGTAAACCATCTAAAATAATGATCTGGATCTAGATGTACGGTTTGTGATAAAGCAGCTGCATCATGTTTATCATAACCCCATCCCATATTTGATAACTTTTTATCCATGCAATCCCAAGCATTATTTTTGTATGTTAATAAATTAAATTTTTCATTACCTTGAACAAATTCATCCCCTTGCTTCGATACTACTTGATCTTGTTTTACAAAAGAGGTTGTTTCTTGTTTTAAGGTTTCCATCATTTGACCCACTGTTGCACCATCTGATGGTGCCGAACCATCTTTAACATTTGCTAAACAATTACCAAAACAATCTATAACCCCTACATCACGTATGATACAATGATCTTTAATATATTTTAGATTTACAGCATCGTTTTCAGTTTTTGGATAACCTATATCGTTAATAACAAATTTATAAAAAGAAAATCCATCTTTTGTCTTTTCAGGTATTAAAGAATGTAAATAGCGTCTATTCACGCTGTCTTTTTCATCTTTAGGATCATCTATGTTGGATATACGTTTATTGTTAGCACTATACGTTTTTCCATTGAATTTTAACGTATTTTTTAATTCAGATAACAAATAACCTTTGTTTATTGCATCACCGTTTTGATTTGGTTTATCAACGTTGATAATTCTATGATTTTCTGCATCATATGTGTTATTTTGTAGTCTTAATGTTGGTGATATCTTTTCCTTTACTATTTTTAAATTTACTGCATCATTTTCATCCGTGGGATCTTTTATGTTTTTTAACCTTTTATTACTAATATCATAATCTCCTTCAGGTGTTTGTGGTAAACCAGCACCTCTTTTTAAGTTATTCGCGTAATATAATCCATCCGAGGAATACCGTCCGAACTTGTCGACACTCATGGTGCAACTGAATAGCATTTTAGGGAGTAACGCATTTTTATGAGATTACCCCTCGGTTTCTAAGTTCATCCACTAAAGCCACCCATTCGTTTTCCAATCCAGTATGACCCGCCTCTTTGGCTTCATGTATTAGTTTCATTCTATCCACCAATTTATTGATATTATTGTAATAAATTACGTTTGTATTGTATAGTTTCTTCATCAATCCTTTACCGGTGACTGATTTGCTTCTTTTTCTCGGTTCTGGAGAACTTAAATCTAAAGTGGATGCTACTAATCTTCTTTTTACAGGTTTTCTTCTTATAATCGGTATTAATTTGGAAACAAAATCTTTATATTTTACAGATTTATTTCTATATATGGGTGCTTCAGGTAAATAATTTCTTTTATATGCATTAGTTTGATCCAAAATTTTGCTATACACTTCCAAATCATCATTTTTTACCAATGCTTTTAAAGGTTTATTTTCAAATAATAATTCAAATAGCCCCCTTGTTCCCTTATATATTTGATCACCTATGTGAATATTATCATGTTCATCGACATCTAATTTGCTATTACCAATCATTACACCTTCTTTGGACATTCTTGCTCCATAACTGTGGTATTTTTTAGTAGAATCAGTTCCAATTAACAGTTTTAACAAGTATTTCCTTCCTAACGGTCCTTTTGTATGAATAGTTTCACCCAATAAGCTTATGTTTGATGGTTCTCCTTCTGTTTTTTCTTCTTCACTCGCTATAGATACCACTTCCTCTTCACTACCAGCATATACATCTTCTCTTTCTGCCGTTGTATCACTAAATATGGAGGCTTCCGGGTCCTCATCGCTAATATCTTCTGATATTACACTTTCCCTTTCATATTGTGTTATCGGAGCAATAATATCACCTTCAAAAGAAGGTTTAGTCAATTTTTTGTTCAATTGTTTCAAAGGCTCTGTAATAGGTTTAAAAGTAGATTCGAGAAATTTCTCCCTTTCGCTGATACCTAACTTTAACGCTCTGTTTTTAGCCCGAATAGAATCACTAAGTGATTTAATTTCCTTTACTAACTTTTCTTGGTTAACCATGTTTGTAGCAAGACGTGCTGTACAAGAATGATTGTGTGATATAATGGTTAGTGAATTAATATAAATTTATCAAAACCTATCCTGTATCGGCCGTTTTTTAGTGGTTGTTCCTTCATAATTGTCAAAAATCCATAATTTTCAGCCCAAGCCTTACCACATATGTCTTTAAACCGTTCATATGACATATCCGCATTGACATGATCGTAATATATGTGTTTTAAGTTAGTTTCATCCTGTTTGAATACAATTAACACATTTGCGTTGTCTCTTATCAGTTGTTTTGGTATTTTACTATAAGTCTGGCCTATGTAAATGCTATCTATATTGTTATGTCGCCCCATAGCGAAATAACTCCTGATAGTGTTTTGGTTTTCACAGGATACATCATCAAATATAAAAACTGAAAATGGTTTAGCTTCATGCGGTTGCATTACGCTTTCACTTGCATCAAACTTGTAATATTTCACTTCTGGCACATTATTAAATATTTTTTCTAATAATTGGTATTTGGGTTGTTGTAATGATTTGGAAAAGACATACAAGTTATTGAAACGCAATCCTTTTGGGTTTGTAATCAAATTGAATACTACATTTGTTTTACCACAATTGGATGGACCGGTTACAAGACAACGCACCGTGTTTGGTAACAAAACACCATGTTTGCCGCTGTTTAATTCCGAATTGTCCACCGTGAGTTCATCAATATTATTTATAGTAAAACTATCCTTTTGCTGTATTATCTCCATCCTTTGTAAAGGTTAAACCTAAAATGATGCTCCATCATTATATGAGATTCTTTTTAGGTATCCAAGAATCTTCACTCTTATTAAATCCTAACCATCGCACTTTAACTTTATCTTTTTTCCGTTGTAACACCTTTTCAACGATATATTCATCACCTACTGTGGATTTTAACATTTCATGTCCATAAAACCCTCCTTCGAGCAATTGTCCTTTATTATCTTTTAAAATGTAAGTTTCCGGTACTGTAGGTTGCACTTTAAATACGGTAAAAACCTCATTTGTCCAATTTGGTAGATATCTTTTACTGAATACACCTTTGTATTTGCTTATTCGCACTTTATCACCCACGTTAAACGTTTTAGGCTTTAGTTTTTCAACTTTTGGTTTAGTATTCATTTTTATACGTTTTAATACGAGTTTTTCATTTTTACTAGTCACTTGGTTAGGTTTCATACCAATTGTTCTATGGAACTTGTTATTGTAATCTTTTATTAGTTTTGGTAACATATCAATCCATACGTGCGATCCTCTGTTTGAAAACATCTTGTACATCGCACCTTTTAAAGTTCGATTAAATCTTTCTATGATTGATGCTTTTACTTCTGAATTAGTCGAATAATGGTTTATGTCGTGTTTTTTCATTAAATTTGAAAATTCTTTATTGAAATATTCTTTACCATCATCGGTTTGTAAATGTTTTATGGTATTTTTGTCTCTATGTATCGCAGTTTCCATGGCTTTTGTTACACTCTTGCCGGTTTTATCTTTTAGCGGTAAAGCATCTGCCATTTTTGTAAAACAATTGATAATAGTCAATATATATTTAAATCCTTTATTTTGTTTACTATAAGGAATCATTTCTATTAAGTCCGCTTGATATAAGTCGTTCATTCCTTTTATAACGGTATTTCTACGGGGAAATTTTCTTCTAGCAGGTTTATGAAGTTCATTAACAATTTTTTGTTTTAAATCCATTTTTAATCCTTCCGTTATTACGGTTAAAATAGAAATGAACTTTATGTATGTATTAAACCCTATTTAAGTCTGTTAAGGTATTCTAAATTGGTAAGAAATACTATTTAAATATATTTCCTTAACCCTCAAGGACATGGTTTGGGAAATGTCCGAGTAATGGTTTTTTATTACATTACCCCCAGGTTAAGGTATTATATAAATGAATGATATTTAAAAAATATAGTTCATTTATATGATACCCCCCTCCCTTATTTTAAGAGGGTTAAGAAAATAATTTTATAAACAATTTATTAATTATGTTTAGGTTGTTATATTACCAATAAAGTGGAAATAAAAATTTGTTTCTAATTAAAAACTGATTTTAAATGTGTCAAGGTCATTCAAATTAATGTAAAAAAATGGGGAACAAGGCGTTGGACTTGCCGTGTTCCCCATTTTTTTACGGAAGGAAAAGGAATTTAGGTCGAAGAAGGACGAAGAGGGACGAAGAATAGGTTAATTGATGATAGGGTTAAGAGGGTAGTGGCCGAAAAAGGAATTTAGGTCAAAAAAAGGACGAAGAGAACGAAGAATAGGTTAATTGTTGACGGGGTTAAGGGAGTAGTGGCCAAAAGGAAGAGTGTTGATTTTGTCATCCATAATGTGTCTTTTGTCATCCTTGTTCGAGAGTGCTTTCTTAACTTCTGTAACACTGTACACTTTGTGTTTTTCACTCCTTATGGTGTTGAATTTAGCAGTCAAGGTGGTGTCGTTAAATAAACAGTTTTTATATTGTTCAAAGTTTACATTTTTCTTCAAATAACTTGTCTTCACACCTTTTGCTTTTTTGGTGGTAGATGTTTCTTCTTGATGTCCTTTATATACTTTAAAAGAATATAATTTGGACATTAGTGCGACGATTTCTTCCATGCTTGCTCCATTGCATTCATCTTTGAATTTGCCTAAAACTTTCTTATTATTTTCATTAAAGTTCGGGTGATTTCTTGGGTAGTCGGAAAAATCAAAATCATTTTTGTGTATGAACGTCCGAAGATCTTCATACATGTCTTGTGTCTTAATCCAATAAATTAGTGCATCCGTGTCCATGTAGGCTACTCCAATATTTTCTCTTCCATAATGTTGAACCATTTTGTTGTAATGAAAGTCATACATGTGCGTTTTACTTATATCCAATATTGACATTCCTATGTACAACGGTCTATCCATTACTATCTTGGTTTTCTTCATGCTGACTGCTACCAAGTTTTCATTAATTATCATACTTGTTCCAAAATTCGGTTTCTGTACAAGTTTCTGCATCTGTCTGGGGTTTGTTACTAATTTTACAATTTTGTGTTTCCTTTTGTTTTCTAAAGTTTTTCCAAATATTGCATTGTTCATGAGCTTGTAAAAATCTTTTTCAAAAGCTGATGTTGCTGCTGCTCTCCTTGCAGTGTTTGAATCAATGTATGGTTTTAAATAACAAGATTGTGAAAATTTTAAAACTTTATGAATTTTGGTAATAATCAATCCTAATTCTAAGGCTTGCTGAACAACTAAATAATGTGCTACATATCGGTTTTTGTTGTTTAATGTCATCATTAATTTGGGCCATTTTCCTGTCGGTGATACTTCAGTTTTGGCCAACAGTGGCAAGTCGTAATGATGATCGTGTAGGTGGTCTGGATACTGAAAGTCACAGTCTAAGATGTAGCCGGTGTCACCTTCTTTGGGAATATCAATAATATTTCCAAGTGAATCAGGGTCTACCCATTCAAAGTCGCCATACGGAAGGGGTTTGGACATCGCCCAACCGTACAAATTATTAGCATCAAAATATCCAAGAAAAATTGAATTTTTAGTCTCATCATAATTTGGTAGAAATTTATTGTTAGCTTTCACATGTCGAGTTACAGCTTGGGTTAATCCGCCTCGAACACCT
This sequence comes from Neoaliturus tenellus, assembly GCA_030545055.2. Taxonomy (NCBI): domain Eukaryota; kingdom Metazoa; phylum Arthropoda; class Insecta; order Hemiptera; family Cicadellidae; genus Neoaliturus; species Neoaliturus tenellus. The sequence continues at coordinate 188,982,057 of CM061531.1, read as the reverse complement.
GATTCTATCATTAAAACCATATCAATGTCGGTTAACAGCTCCAACTTGCACTCGGTGGATTTTAGCATGGCCTGCCATGCTAAGCCGGGAGATGTAAACGAATGAAGGGGGTCCAGTCCGTAAGCAGTGAAACAGGTGTTCCTAAATTGTTCCATTATGTCACACAATAATGTTACATCTAGTTTTACATAAAAGTCAGAATAATCACCCAAGGTATTCATTCCTAATTCATTCCAGACTTTCTGAGCATGATTATAATCTTCAATTGAAATTTCGGTTTCAGTTAATTTACTTTTAAACGCTTCGATTGGTGGCAAACATGTTTCATCAAATTTTTCTTGTCCAGTAATGTAATCATATGGAAACACACCTTTCCTTAGCACCAAGTCCATTTTATCTTCTGGCACAATTTTTCTTGTTTCTTTTAAATCCTGTCGTCTTAAATTTTTAGTTAGGTTGGCAAGGCTAGATGACATGAATCGAAAAGAATCCACGAATCGAAGCTTAATTTTGCCAACAGTCTTGGAAAAACTAATATAATTCTCTAAAGTGTTGGCCAATACATCAATTTTCCCATCATCCCTGCCCAATTCCGGAATAATAAAATGTGAATCATAACCACTAAGGTTATGCAAAACAACTGGAATGAATTTCGGAAGTTTATAATTAATATTACATGAATTGCAAGCAGCCCCTCTGTAATAACCAGTAAGGTGATCGTGATCATGGACTTTATGGTTCTCAACAGTAAATTCTTTTTTACACAAGTAACAATTAGTGGCATTGATATATTGAATTTCCTCCTCTTCATCTAGAGGAATCATAGGAACAATATTACTGTACACTTCTTCAACCTTATCAGCTATATAATACAAGTTATCTACAAAATGTTTAGCAGTATCCTCACCTCTGTACAAAATTGGTGTTGAACTTAAACCAAAATTTTTCAAATGTTCTTCTGACAGTGTGGATTTAACAAGCAAACAAAAACTGTTAGGTTTATGCAGCTGTATTTTGGTCCTACTGGTAATTTCCCCTTCTGGATGTTCTTGGGGTACCAGTGTGGACTCAAAGTCCGCATAAATTACAAATGGTACCCTATATTGATGGCTAATCTTTTCAAATTTTACAATAGAGCGAGTAGGTGCAGGCAAACTAATTTTACATTCAAAATTTCCATTACAGAGTCTTTGGTGTTCTTGTAGCCATTCCGCACCTCCTCTCCTTACATCTTTTGACACAAAACAAAAACATCGCTTACAAATGGTCATCCTTAATTCATTTTTAGTCAGTTGATGTTTTACAAGTCTGTTAAAATTCTTTATATATACATAGTGGGATATTTCACCTTTAGTTATTAATAACAAATCAGTATGGTTCCTAAGCTCAGTTTTTGCTACTCTTAAAGGGTATACATTATTTGAATCGTCCAATCCAAAAATATTTACACTAACACCTGGATTGTGTTTCTCAAACTTAGAAATATCTGAAATTTTTACAGGGTAAGATAGTCCTACAAAATTATACCTATTATTTACATTTACATAGTGTCTACTTACTCTAGAAGGGCGCTGCTCTGGCAAAATATATTTACACAACATAGCATACTTAAAACACTCATTATCTTCATTCTGTACATTTATACATGCTTTAGTTTGTTCAATTTTCTTTGGTAGCTTGATGTAACTGCTACCCCTCATACCGTAACCGTGCTTATGTACTCTTAAATCTAAACCCTCTACGGATGTAAACATCCAACCTGACCCTCTCCCCTCATGCTCCTGCATTTTTGTTAAGAGTTCTTCCAAACATTCCTCAACAATTTTATTCACATCAGAAGCATACACCAAAGTACGGTTTTTCGTTATAAACCCCCTCACTGTTGTTTCACCATCCGTATTAGTAAATAACGCATCTAAAACTAAACCAAATTTAATAATATTTAATGTTGCCAATTCTTTAGTTAAAGTTTCACAGATCAATGATTTTGCCTCGGTTACAAAATTTTCTAAATCTAGTTGCACATTATTTATTTTGTTATGTATTACCGTGCGTCCGGGAAAAGCAGTTGTGCGTAAGTGTCTGGTTCCTCCTTGTTCTGTTTCTATATCCAAATCCATCTCCGTGTCTAAATCTGTATCAGTGTCCGTTTCTTCTTCTTCTGGTTCCGCAACAGTTCCTCTTCTAAGTCCTGACGGTCCAGCACCTCCAAATTGGATCACGCTGGGTCGTCCCTGCTGCATTTGTTGCAAATAACTCTCCCAGTTGTCGAGCCGTTGATTAAATTCATCCAAAATGTCATCAATCCAGTCCATGTCCATTTCGTTAGCCGTTTCACTCGCCGGGTCTTCCATATGTAGTTCTTGATGGATTTGAAGAATCACTTCATCTGGGAAAAATTCCCCACAAATATGGCAAAGAAGCATTTTAACACTTTTTACCACTAGCGTCTTTAGATGTTAACTCCACAAAAGTTTACCAAAGAATGAGAGACGCTCTTGACCGACCTCCTTTTATAGCGGGTGGTGGGGGGTGATCTTTGGGAAAGACCCGTTCTGCGCATGCGCAGAACAAATCTGCACATGCGCAGAACAAAATGTATTATATTTATTTAAAATTTGCTATTTAGGACAAATATATAGGTCAAGGCCACCTTAAATCTGGTAAAAAAGAGGGAACACTGGATAAGAGATGGTAGTAAGATCAACTTTCTAACAAATACTTTCAATAATATGTCAACTGGTTCAAAAGTTAAATATTTTTATTATTTACTGCCCAACTTGTTCAAAATTAAAACTTTTAAATATATTTGTTTGAACAAATGCTTTTGGCACACTTACCACACGCCAAAACTCAAAAAATGTACAGAATTAAGACTGATCTCGCGGGGAAATACTAATGTGCTACCTAACATTGGTTATCTGACTCGAATAAGAATTGGTGATATATAACATATTGAAAAAAAATTTTATGTTGTATAAATCACCAATACTATGCGATTCAGATAACCAGTGTGAGGTGGCTACATAGTATTTCCCCGAGAGATCAGCTTAAATCCTGTACTTTATATGAGTCTTAGCGTGTAGGAAGTGTGGCAAAAGCATTTGACCAAAATAAAATATATTTAAAATTTTAACCTTAAACAAACTAGGTAGTATACAAATAAAAGATATTTCCTAACCATTGACAACCTGTTAACATATTGCAGTATTAAAGTATTTGCTATTGAGTCAATCTTACCATCACCTCCGATCCAGCGTTCCCTCTTTCTTACCAAATGAGACTGAGGCTTGACTACCCGTATATATGACGTTTCCCCCTCCACTAATGCTTTCCCCCACCACAATCAATTCTCAAAAGTGGGTCAAGGCCATCGGAAATTATTATTTTGAGCGGGGGATAGAGCATCTGCTGCTCTATCCCCCACTCATATTTTTTTTTCTTTTTTTACAGTTTTATAATTTTTTTGATTTTTGTAAAATGCTAAACAAAAAAAAAAAAATATTTACAAAGGTGAAAATTCATCACTGCTATCCTCGTCATCACTGGTGTCCAAAAATAATCTTCTACTACAAAATATAAGTCTTTTACACAGCAACATTCTGTCCAATATTGCTCCAACTTGAGGGGTGTTCTGATCTTTATTTCAAGAGGGTGAAGGAATAATTTTTTTCCCTCTCTGTTCTGCAAAACCTCAATCAAGTCAAAGTTCAAGTCCTACTTTAACACTTGGTTGGGAGAATTACATTAGTTTAATACTTATTTCTACCGTTACACTTGCTCCATTCTCAAAAAGATATAAATAATATAATCCTGGATACTGTTTTTTTTTTCATGTCCTGCATGTTCCTTAATAAAGTCAAAAGCCAATCTTTTTGAATATTCATTATGAAACACTTCTCTCACACAAACAAGAATTTTTTCTTCCAGAAACTTCAATTCAATTGATGATAGTTTGCTTACATCATCCTTGTCTATCAGGGGTAGCTTGTAGGTGAAGGTATTTGGCGGTAGTTTTTGCTTTCTATCAAGTAAACAACAAAATTTTTTATACAATTTCCGCTCATTGTCTGTAATACTATTAATACCAAGCAGATTATAGTACAAAAGATCATAAGGTATACGACAAGACATTTTTAGAACCAGTCGGCACGAGAGCTGGAGCTAAAATGAGAAGTGCATGCAACCCGGCCGCCTTATATCCCCACCGGGTGACCACGCCCAAGGTGCCCTAAAATATATATGTATATTTAAGGTAGCACTAAAACGGTGCTACCAATATTTTAAATAGTTAATTACAAATATTTTTTCCATCCTTAAAATTTCACAGTTTAAAACTTGTCAGAGACCAACAAACTGAAACAAATTTAATACTTTTAAATATATTTGTTTCATCACATGCTTTTTGACACACTTACTACATGGTAACACTCAAAAAATGTACAGAATTAAGACTATTTCCACGGAAAAAATACTAAAGTGTTACCTGCATATTCAATTTAGCTTAAAAATAATATAGAATTAATACCAGCATAAAAAATTTCAAAATTCAGATCTTTAAAAATTTTATATTTAAGGTAGCACTAAAACGGTGCTACCTATATTATAAATAATTACAAATATTTTTTTTTCAATCCTTACAATTTCACAGTTTAAAACTCGTCAGAGACCAACAAACTGAAAAACAAAATTTTATTTTGTAACATAATTATTACTAAAATACATACATGATACCACTGTGCTAAATATTACCTTTATACTTATGCTACATCTGAAGCGGTGGAACATCCATGTCAACCCATTGGCAGCCCAAGAGAGAATGAGATGAGTCAAACATGCTTCAGCGGCACCTCAATGGTAGACTGGTGGGGGGAGCAGTATGCCACTACTATTTTAACTTGTCATAGGAGTAACAATTTCATACTACTAGCTTGGCACCTCCACCCCCCCCCCGGCGCAGTTTTCGTCCGGAGCAAAAAAAATTTTGGTCAAGGTCAAAATCCCAAAAAAAAAAAATTTCGGGGGGGGGCGCAGTTTTCGTCCGGAGCAAAAAATTTTTGGTAAAGGTCAAAATCCCCAAAAAAAAAAATTCGGGGGGGGGGCGCAGTTTTCGTCCGGAGCAAAAAATTTTTGGTCAAGGTCAAAAAATTTTTCAAAAAAAATTTCGGGGGGGGGGGCGCAGTTTTCGTCCGGAGCAAAAAATTTTTGGTCAAGGTCAAAAAATTTTTAAAAAAAATTCGGGGGGGGGCTCACTTCTCGTCTGCCGCCGAGGGGGGGGGGGCTTCACCTACCCTTAGGACTTTAACTCTTGGATACCTGCTACCCTTACTCATGTGTGAACATAAAATAAAATTTGGTTATACCACAGTTTGGACAGCCAACACTTAGCCGCATCTCGCTCTAAGTCCTGAGCAGTCCCAGAACTCAGGCAAAAATCCGCCTAAGTCATGACTGACCTACATAACATGTGGAACAAAAATATTTTATTTTATTCACACATGAATATGGGTCAAGGTCGTTCAAGAATTAAAAAAGAAATCCCCCCGATGCCTAAGACCGCCGGCGGCCAGAGGCATCGGGGGGATCTCAACATTTAAGGGGAGGTGATTAAATAAACAATTATTTATTTAATTTTGAGTTTCCTTAAGGGAAACATGCTACAATAATTTGGAAAAGGCCATGCTAACCATGACCGAGGATCCCGTCTTAACCCGTAGGTACTGACTTTTGCCTAGCACACCGGTCAGTGTCAGGATCCGACGCCTCGTGCTAAAGGATGCCAACCACCCATCTAGAGTGATGAGGTCCAGTAGCGCCCCTGACCGAAAGAGGCCTAAGGGTGGATCCCCAGGGGCCTACCCCCGGGCTCGTTAGGCGCCATGCTATTGTTGGTAACAAATAATTCTTGAGGTTCTAAACCTCGAAAAATTTTTATTTTACAGAGACTGTAAAGTCTCAAAAAGCCTAACACTTTAACTGCCAATTTACAGAGGAGTACCTCCAAGATACGAATTTAGAAAAATTTCAACTTGGGGACAACCTGTGAAGATTAGTACAAAATAATATTTTTCAACACACAACACTTAGACTAAATAAATCCAACACCAAGACCTAGCAGAAGCAGCAAGCGCAAAATAAAATATTTCTTAAAACTACACATGCCATGCCTTAGACTAAAAGAATTCCCAATATAATGCGGCGCCAACATTACATTGCGAATCCTGTAGGGCAGAGCTTCAACCACTCAGCTGAAATGTTTGAAAGCAACTGCGAAGAAGCTAAGCCTCAGAGAATCGAAGCTGGGCCGGTCAGGAGTGGTGGAACCGGACCTGGTTACGTAAACAGCCAGACCTCGACACGTACTTGTTTGCGGCATTAGACAATCTCCAAGAGCCACACCTGAATACATTACTAACCGGATCTCATTATACAACACGTGTCAAGGTATGGCAACGCCTCGGGCTATGCCACCTCCTCCTCCCCCGGGGGGGGGGGGGGGGGGGGCTCACTTCTCATCCGGAGCCGAGGGGGGGGGGGGGGAGGGGGAGGGGTCTTGGGACTTAGAATATTTTCAGTCCAAGTCAGGTGTACTATAGAATAATATTTTAGCTTGCCGGATTCAGCACAGCCGGCAGAGACGGTTACATAATGCTTATATAACAGACTGGTTTATTTGTCAGCTGGCCAACTGTAGCTCAACAGAAAGTAAGTCAGTTTATTGAAAGCCAACAAACACGCCACACCTCGCCACCGCTCGACTTTTCTGTGAGTAAATTTTTATTTTTCCTTCTTATTAAACTTAGCAAAACAGAACCTAGCCTGTTTTGCACAAAATTAATTTTTGTTACACTGCTACAATTACATTTACTTAACAAATTATTTTCCACTCATTATTTAATATTTTATTCCTTACTTGTTAAGACTTAGAAACTGAAATTAAATGAAAAAAAAAAATTAATTAAAAATTAAATTAATTAATTTTTTAATTAATTAAAAAATTAATTAATTGAAATGTTGAAGACTGTTTGATACAAAATTAATTTTTATTTAGCTATACAGGTCTCCTAATATTTTCATACACTTGTATTTTGCAGGTGTGGCTAAATATTTTTCGCTCACAATTTAATTTTATTCCACACAAGTGGATTTTGAACTTTACTACAAAACTGATCCATACCCGTCTCCTACAAAATTATTTTTCATTTGGCTCTACCTCTTTTAGTCTTACATTAAATATTTCTTGGAGTTAAATTTTACACAAGTCTCTCGGTTACTTTTTCTGCACAGTACGTGTTGCTCCTTGGACAGTTCCCAGCAAACTGTTTCTACACTTGACAACAACAGTCCACATTACCCCTCCACTAGTCATTCCCCCACTATAACCCTGTTCCCCCCACTACTTCCAGCTAAGATCCAACACTTGACTGAGTGTTTCAGTTATATCCAAACCTTACTGTGAGACACATCTATGGCTGAAACTTTGCGAGAAAAATTATTAAGAGTAAAATTTTTGCTGGCCAAGCAAAATAATTCTGTTAAGGTGTCCAAGACTTCCACTTTAACAAAAATGAAACGTTGCTTCAAAAATAATCCAAAATTTTACTCAAGGGACACAAATATCACTATGGATGATAAAATGTTTCAGAAACTTTTAGACGAGCTAACTTTTGCCAGTAAGGTTACTTTGGTGACTCCAATTCCCGACCAAGTTCCAAGATCACCTGAGAAAGATAAAAAATAAATATTTCTCAAGAAATATTTCCAATCCGAGTTACGGAGGTCCGGTAAAGGACCGGCTGGGACGAGTTGTTTGTAAAAAATAAATTTTTCTTCCTTCTGACCACTTTACCCCCACCACCTCCTTATCCCCACCACTGGGCCGGGTACCTGGGGAACCGCCTGCACCCAAGTCAGTACGTCTTCGGACGCGGTGCTGTTCGGATCGCGTGTCGTTTGTCGCAATGTCGGGTGTTCGAAGAAATTATTCTTCGGCTCTAAGTCTCTCGGTGGGTAAGTAAAATATAAAAAATTATTTTTTTTTCAAGTAGGGCTGCTGGGACGGGTCAATGACCCCTGACGGATACATTAGGTCGAGAGTCTGATCGCTAGGGAATAAAAAAATTATTTTTTTGCACTTTTGTGGTTCCTCGAGAAATTTCAATTTCTCAGCAAAATTTGAGGAATCGCAAAAGTGCAAAAAAAATTTTTTTTGTACTCTTGCATGACCTTGACCTAATTAACGTCAGTGACGTCATCATGATGACGTCAGCGGTAATGACGTCACCATGACATCATGGGTGTGACGTCATGTGTCGTCTTTATGACGTCATTGGTGGCGTCATTAGTGACGTCATTGATGACGTCATCACTGCTGACGTCATCGTGATGACGTCACGTCCCAGACCCTACAATTTTACACTACTAGAATTGTCTATCAAATTTCAACCCCGGTGGCCCTAAAGTAATTTTAAAGTCCAGTGGGGTGGAGCCCTAAAGAGCTTAAACAACAATATTTTCAAACCCGTTTCCTATGAGTATCTATGAGCAAAGAGAATCGTCCTTGTCAAATTTCAGCTCCGGAGGTCCTAAAGTAATTTTGATGTCCAGTGGGGCAGAGCCCTAAAGTTCTTAAAAAACTATATTTGCAAAACCGTTTCTTAGTGAGCACCTATGAACAAAGAGGCACGTTCATGTTAAATTTCTACCCTGGTGCTCCTAAAGTAATTTAAAAGTCCAGTGGGGCGGAGCCCCAAAGATCTTAAAAAAACTATATTTGCAAAACTGTTTCCTAGTGAGTACCTATGAGGAAATAGAATCGTCCATGTAAATTTTCAACCCCGTAGGTCCTAAAGTAATTTTAAAGTCCAGTGGGGCGGAGCCCTGAATTGCTTAAAAACTATGTTTTCAAAACCGTTTCTTAGTAAACACCTATGAGTAAAGAGAATATTCTGTCAAATTTCAACCCAGGTGGCCCTAAAGTAATTTTGAAGTCCAGTGGGGTGGAGCCCTAAAGAGCTTCAAAAACTATATTTGCAGAACCGTTTCTTGGTGAGTACCTATGAGCAAAGAGGCACGTCCATGTTAAATTTCAACCCAGGTGGCCCTAAAGTAATTTTGAAGTTCAGTGGGGCAGAGCCCTAAAAAGCTACAAAAACTATATTTGCAAAATCGTTTCTTAGTGAGCATCTATGAATAAAGAGAATCGTCCATGTCAAATTTCACCACCTGTAGGCTTTTAGTGTAATTGTGAGCTTCCGTAGGGCGGAGCCCTGAAGACAACACAAACGTCAACATTATACCTCACGCCTGGTTACTTCTATGATTATAAGCATCTGCTTGAATGAAACTTTCAAATTTTTTAATTACAGCAGTTAATTTTGTAAACACTAAATTTCTAAAACCTGACACTGCACCATTGTATGCCCTCTGGCTCAGAGCCCTTTGGGCAGATTTGCACTAAACTTTACACAAACCATCCTTGAATAATGCTTAATAATGCCTGAAAGTTTCATTGCAATCGGCTGAGTGGTTTCGGAGTCTATAGGCAACAAACATATATATATATACATACTTCCTCTTTTATAGATATAGATGTACATTCAAATTGTATCAAGCTATGTCAATAAATACACAAGATAGAGGGTTTTTGTGTTTTTTCCCATAAGAAATACATGGGAAACATATTTTTTTATTTTCTATTTAACTAAATCATTAGGCTAAATAAAACATTCAAAATACTAAATTACTTGTATTTGAGCTCTTTAAACAGTTAAAGTTAAAATTGTTGAATTTAAAAATTAAGGTAAAAAAGCCAAACCATCATTTTTATTCCCCTTGAAACCCCATAAACTCCCTTTAACTTGGTCGGATAATTCTTGTATACAAACTTTATCAAGTAAATGCTACCATAATTTAATATCCTGTGTAAAATTTCATCAAAATCGGAGGTTGTGTTCAAAAGTTATCGTGTTCACGGATTTATAGATCAATAGATTAATATATACTAGAGATCGCCTCCTGATCGAAATTCGATCAAAATTTGAATTTGACCAACACCTGCTAATAAAACAAAGCCGGAGCGCTCTGACGTCAAATGCCTTGTGACGTCACCTAAAAGGCAATGTCAAAACAATCATTTGTTTTTGTTTATATTTACTTTTTGCTCTTTAGTTACTTGGTTCTAATTTAACTAGGGTAATGTAGTTTTTAAATACGGAAGTTTTCGTATATTCACCTGTATTTTATCACAATTTATTGAATTATGGTTAGTTAAACAAATTGTTCTTATTAATGTTTATTTTAAATGTTTTGATTTTATTTTTCAGTGTAACTGTGTCTATTTTACTTGTGCATTTTACGGCAATGCCGAACAGATGTGTTTTTAAAAATTGCAGAGAGAATCCGAAAAAAGAAATCCATGTAGGCCTGTTTAAAATACCGCAGGATCCCGTCGTTGCAACAAAGTGGTTGCAAGCGATTTCCAATGTGGAAGAACATAACATTCAAAACGTATTTGTGTGTGAAAGACATTTTCCTGAAGACGACGTCATTCGTGAAACTGTACGTTTCACACCAGATAACAATCCTGTAAAAAAACCTTTACAGCGCCTAAAATTGAAACCAGGTGCATTTCCATGCCGACTTCTTGAAAATGTAAGCAGTTTCAATGGTGATGATGGTACTTTGCAAGATTTCAATCAACCTCGGTGTTCAAATGAAGAAGCACAACATAACCCAATTACATCAGATTCAACTCACCAAGGATATGTAAGGGACTACACAGAATTATGGACCCAAATTAACGAATTAACATTACCATCAGGATGGCACAAAACATTTTCTTCAGAAAAGATATTAATATTCAAAATTGAATTCAACCCAGGTCCTGTAATAACATATTCCATTACGATTGATGACAACCTACAAATTCTTGCTTTTTATCTAGGCTTTGACATAGTTGCTAAGTTAAATAATGAGACTTGTACCCCATTCAAGCTGAAATGTTTAAGTGACATTATGGGTTTAGTTGATGTTTTAGAAAATAAATCGAACATCTTTGACTGTAGGAAAAGTCATGAACAGGCAAAAAGCGTGGTCATAGATCACGTATCAGATTTGTTAAAAGTTGTTCTTGATTGCGAAGAAGATAAGGATTTAGAATTTATTGTTGAACAGCTCAAATTGAAGCTTTGTAAGAAGGAAAGATATAGGTATAAGCCAAGTACAATAGTATTAGCTTCTATAATTCACACGATAAGTCCACACGCTTACAAGTACTTGAGAAATTCTGGGTATTTGATTTTACCTCATCCGAAGACCCTAAAAGCAATATGTAACAGGTTGTTAACAGATCCAACTTTAGAGGGAAAAAATGCGTTTTGTGCTTACGCGAAAACCATATACAAGTATCTCAGGGAAGATGAGAAACACATGATTCTTCTGATGGATGAAATCCACATACAGCCGTGTCTGGATTATAAAGGGGGAAACATTGTAGGGACCGCCTGTAACAACAGCACGTTGGCTAACGCAGCCTACGTCTTCATGATTTCAGCACTGAAATCAAGTTTTAAAGAAGTGGTCCATATCTCTCCTTGTTGTAATATAGACCATCATACACTTTTTACATTTTTGAAAACCACAATCTTGGTGCTGGAAGAAATTGGTTACAGAATTATTTGTGTGATTAGTGACAATAATTCGGTTAATTCAAAAGCTATGAGTCAGTTCTCTCCCAAAAAGCAATTGAGTATTGTATTCCCCCACCCATCTGATCACAATAGACCTCTGTTTTATTTATTTGATTCCGTCCACGTTCTGAAGTGCATTCGAAATAATTGGCTGAATTCAGGAAAAGACCAGATTTTATGTTTTCCAGACTTTGACAATCCTACGCAAATTGTAAAGTTGGCGCAGTTTAAAAACCTAAAGACCCTTCATCAACTTGAACAAGATAAAATACTAAAATATGGGTACACGTTGTCTTTGAAGTCCCTTTTCCCAAATAATTTGGAACGACAAAATGTTAAACTAGCCCTTCAGGTATTTAATCGTACAACTGCTGAAGCATTAAAGATTTATGTAAATGAAATTGACGGGGCTTTGGAAACTGCAGATTTCATTCATATAATAATTAAGTGGTGGAGTATAGTGAACGTCAAATCACCTCTAAAAGGGCAAAGACTAAAAGATGTTTTTCAAGAGCCAATTTGCTCAAAAAGTATTCAAGACCCTAAAGTGGAATTCCTTGAACAATTTCTTAATTGGCTTGATGTCTGGGATCCCAAAACCTTTCCATTAAGTCTTACGCCACAAACACATTTAGCAATAAAGCATACAACTTATGGCATTTTAGAACTCTTGAAGTACTCTTTTCAAGAATTGGGTCTGAAATATGTTCTAATCGGGAAGTTTCAAACAGACCCTCTTGAAGACCGATTCGGAAAGTACCGACAAATGGCTGGAGGGCAGTACAATATTTCCACAAGGCAGCTGTATGAAGTAGAGAAAAAACTTCGAATCCAATCTCTTCTTAGCCTTAGATCTAAGTGCCACGGTACAATAAACATCACTTCATTTTCAGAGAGTGAAGTGTCACTTGACAAGAACATCCCCAACTTCGATCATGAAATTGCTTCCCTGCCAGTGTTAACAGTTGATGAACATGACATCGACACTGTTATCAAAGAACTGCCAGTCATAACATACCTCGCGGGATACTGTTGTTACCGTGCAATAAAGCACCAAAAATGCGAACAGTGTAAAAACAACATGGTTCTACCACAAGAATTAGTAGTTGAGGACCACTACTGTTTGATAAAAAGTTTTAACCGTGGAGGCTTACTATTTCCTTGTGAGTCAGTTATTAAAATAGTACTAATTGCATACATTTTATTTAACAAAATAATTGAAAAACACGAAGAAGTCTTCCTTGACATTTTAATGAAGAGACAGTTCCTTGTAAATTTTTTTTGCAAATATTTAGAGGACAACAACAAACCTCTACTGAGTAATTTAAAATGTGGTCAACACAGTGACGATTTTGTGGTTAAAACAATTTTGACTTCAGTTGTTAACACGCTTTTAAAAAATTACTGTGGGAAAACAAATAACTCTTTAAAGAAGGGAGGTAAGAAGAGAAAACTGGACACTCTCAACTAGATCTCACACATGAATCCTAAAGTTTTCTTAGTCATAGTTTTTGTAAATATGTAAATAAATGGTATTTTTCAATTTATTATTTAGCCTTTTTCCATAAACATTACAGACCATGGAAAGGTTAACTAATTATTTAAATAAGTAATAAAATATATTATCAAACATTTTCAATTAATAATAAGTTTTAATTACACTAGTTATTTATGTGGTTAAATATTTTCACTATGAATAAATAAATTATTCATATAGGTAGGCTAGATTTTTAAGTTTTGAAACATAAATACGTAACTAGTGTTTGAAGGTTGAATTCAATCTCCAATTTTATAAGATGAACTTTGAAAAAAAAAAACAAGTCCGTGTATAATAATTAAAAAGAGTAGACAATATAGGTTAGCTGTTGCAAGGTTAAGGAGAAAAATGTATTTGTTTTCGTTATCAGCTGACGCTAAAAGGCAAACAAAAATGTCAGCACTCCGGCTTTGTTTTTTAGGTGGTGTTGATTTGACCCAAGAAGCTTAAAAACATTTCAGAACTAAAACATCTGTTCTTCCTAATTTGCTAGCATTTGTTTTTACAACAGCTGTCTAATAATTCATTCAATTCTCCTTTCTCCATAAGATTGACATTGGAACTTTGAAAGCCTGTGGGGCGTAGCCCTGGAGTCCGATGAGAATTAGAATGTGATTCTGCTCATCTACAGGACTATACCTTTCTAACGGTATGCGCGGATTTATTCTATGATGCACACGAGCTGAGAAAAAAGGAGGAAATGAAACATGCTTGCGTATTAATATATAGATCTACAGATATATGGATTTATTTGAACGAACGGAATTTTTTTTTCTTCTTGGGACCTCAAAAGGAAAAAATAACTTGGTCCCGGGCTCAGGTCCTACCGTACCTACTATTGTAATAGCTTATTCCATATAATATCGGGGAATTCGCTAGAATAAAATATTTTGCTTCCATAAAGGCGGCTACTACGAGAGAAAAGCTCGTTAACTACGAATCAAAACTTATTCTTAGTTTTGACTTATGACTTATAATGAAATATTATAGTTTCACTTAACCCGGAATCTTAATCGGGACGACATTAAAGACAAGTAACTCTGTAAGTAAATAATTCCCAGTGATTCACAAGCTATTTCGAAAGCAAAGTATTTCGTTTGAATTACTCCTTATCTGTCAATATTTAATTATAACTCTAAAACTTTGAACTCAACCCAATTAACTACATTGAATTTTCAATCATATTTTTATTCAATTTTACACCTAATTAGGCTTTGGTATTTTTATATCGACTTGAAATAGCCTAACCTGTATATCATAATTAGGAGTAATCTTTATGATAGTGTAATATTTATACCGTACAGTCTTAATAATAAACTTTCAATAATCTTATTTCTTTTAACTGATACTTGTAGATGTAAATTTTAGTTTAGGCCTACCTCACAATGCCATTTTTATAAATCTACAATTATTTAATATTCTTTTATTATTCCATAAAACAAATTGATAATAGTAGTAAATAAATATTGACTGGTATCTTTCAAGGCAAATGAACCCTTTATGTGAAAAGGAACTCAAAGATTACGAATCAATTCATGCAAATGAAGTTTTTATTACCCAAATTACTCAGCAAAGGCGTTAAAATTTCCAGTTAATTAGAATTCATACCTCATCGTTTAGTTACACAGCACCATACGTTACTCATTTAGACTCACTTAGACATTTTCAATCTGTTACAATAAATAAATGTTTGCTTATATATAGGGAATAATTTTACTTAATTTACTAAGTGTTTAACATAAGACAAAGAAAGCTTTAACAAGGGGAAAAGTTAAGCTTTTTCTGGCTGTAATTTCCATGCTGACAATCACGTAACAACTTGACATTCAAACTTTAACAGGTTCTTGACTTGACGTTTACATAAACAGCAATTATTCTTCTATCTTTAGCCCTTTTAGTTTGTTTTTTACTAAACGATAAATTTGTCATACAGTATTTTTTTAATAACTCAGCAAGTAATAGCTATTTTATATTCTCCCTGGCTTTATTTTTAGTCAGATTCCACAGAAGTGTATGAAATATTAACGTTGACTATATACGAAAACACTTTATATACGAAAACTTGGAAGTGTCTGGGAATGTGGGGATATTAGTGATGGGTGAGTCAGTCAGCAGACATTAGGGGGCTTTGCATTTTATGGGAATATAAAATATGACGGATTGGATGTACTGACCTGGTTTTCCAAATGTGAATTTGTAAGCTTCAATGTCCTCTTCTGTGATCGGAGAGGGGTTTTTGGTGGTTTTCAAGTAGTTCTTTATCTGAGCCATATCGCTGATTCTCATGTACAGCTCAGGTAAGTAAGGAAGTTGGAAGAAGAATATGTACCTAAAGGGAGAAATCAGTGTCTTAGCGAGTCCTACTTTTAAGTAACTATGAAGGAATTAATACGGGATTTTCACATAAACTGAAACTTTCAGAGAAAATTTGTTAGAGGAGGAAAAAAACTTGTGGCATTCAAAGTGTATTGTCATTTAATTTGTTCACTTAAGATTATTATTCAAGGGATGAATTTTTTCACCAAAACTAGAATCAATGTATACAGAACCAAATAAGTAGGGACATCCTATGTTAAAAAATTTGAGTTTTGCAATCGAAAACCAGACGAAAATAAATTGCTGATGCCAGGATTACTTCTCCTTACTGTCATGGAAAGAGCTCTGTCTACCTCTCAAATGTCAAAATGAGCATATTTGTTTACAAAAAAATCAAAACAATAACAAACTTCTGTAAAATTATTTTAGTAATCTGCTTCCATTCAAACAATCAACATAATACCATAATACTTACCATCTTGGTGGTGCTATCTGTGTTTCGGGGGCGGCATTCTCACTTCCCCATAAGGATGTCCCAACTTATTAGAATACATTGCTATATAGAATCCTCTACGGTAGGTAGGTGACAACTACAGCTGATTCCAAGAAAAAAAAAACGCAAGGTATGTGTAATATCTGTTACATATCTTTGACAGATATTATCAGCTGAAGCACCTCTCCCACCTTTATCAGACTTGAAATAAATGCGCGAAATGGGAGCAGGTGGAGCACTGCATGACGTTCTGAGAGGGGCCTTTTAGTCCCGTCTTAAGCACTTGCTAAGTAGCGGTTTATATTTTACATAAAAACAACCTCCTTAAATGAAATGGATTTAACGTGTAAAATTGAATGTATTGTGATAACTACTCCCATTACATCAATTGTTCAGAGAAAGTACCAACTACATCGTAAAAAGGTAAGCTATAACATTAAAAAAACTCCCAATGATAGGTAAATTTCTTTGCACAGCAAAATATTTTGAAACATCAGACTAAAAAGTAGCTGTATTTGGCATGTAACATTGAGACAAAAAAAAAAAAAAAAAAAAAAAAAAAAAAAAAAAAAAACAGACAAAGATCAGAGTATTGGGGACTTCTCCCGTTGAAGTTGGCTGAAAACGTTCATACCACAATTAAACTCTACAAGTTTGAAAAAGACCAATTTTGTCGCTTACATTGCTATGGCCACGGGCAATCACGTCTAAGATCACCTTGGTGTCAATGATCCGACAAAGGTTTGCCAGTCGTAATATAAATTGATCTCATTTACAGTTGACGTTTTGTTTTGTTATTTCTACGACCTTTATCAAAGGATCTTTAGTTATAAATATTTCTTTATTATTTTTATTTTTGTGGTAAAATGAGTAAGAAACAACTTACTGGTGCTTATTATTTTCTCCCTTCTTGGCATTGTTTCGCGGCGTATAAAGTTGGGAAATCAGTAATAAAATTTTTTTCCTGTTAAAAGATTACGACATTTTTAAAATTTACCTTTGTCTTTTTTATTCTCTACTTCATTCTGATGTTAAAACCACCATCCCTCTAAATGTAAAGAGAAGTCATAAAATAATTAAACATCAAACTTACCAAGACTTGCGAAACTGGCTGAACCTCTTGATCAGCATTTTGCGGAAGACGACGGGGTGTGGCGCCCCCACGACTATGTAGGAAGTGACGAACTTGGGGTAGATCATGAGGAAGTACCAGGCCACCACTCCGCCCCAGCCGTGACCCACCAGCACACACTCCTCTCGACCTGGGATCACACAGCTCTCGGTGGATAATCGACAGTTTACTGACCAAAGGGTCAGGTTATCACACAACAATAACCGCTAAATTATTTGAAGAGTTTTTAAGGCTTTTCTGGTACTTCAGCTCCAAGTGCTCTTTCAGCCACAGCAGAGCTTTCTTGACGCCACAAAGATATGACACAATACCTCTCCTTACTCGAGGAGCTCATAAACTTCCCAATAATGAGATTTTGACCAAAGTCTGAACCAATGCATGTTCCGAGGAACTAAATGTTTGATAGTTTTGAGTTAAAAAGAATCATTCAACATAGAATTGTGTATACGATTTTGAGTCTAAGTATATGTTTTGTCGCTGTTAAGATATAAGTATGTACATTTTAAGTATTTGTTTGTTAGTTTGGTGAGCCACCAGTAAGTGGTGGTTACATTTTCCCTTACCCGCAACCCACTACATACTTTATTAAGTTAGTATTACCGAGAGCCTCGATGAGGTTCTTGACGTCGTCCACCAGGTACTTGAGCCTGTAGTAGGTACGACCCTCGGGCTTCTCCGAGTCTCCGTAGCCTCGCATGTCCACGGCCACCACCCTGCACACACAAGTCACATCATATATAAGGTGCTTTGCGCCTGCCCGTTATTGAACATACGTATGAAACTTCTTAATTCTTAACCCCTAGGCTGTTCCATGTACAAATCTCTGAACATAAAAAGCTGACAACTCTTTTCAAAACTCTCCCAGATGAGCTATTATTTTTTAGGTGTTTTGTTAGTTCTGGGTGTTCTCAATCTTGATTTTTTTCCAATGGAAAAAGCATCAAACCACCCGTTAGTCTTAAAAGGGGTTCACACACTATCGAACATGCTCGTCCAACATGTTCGACAGTGGTTTGGATGCTCGGTTGGGTGGTGTGTCGGGCCGGCATAGTTTTAATCGAATTTGTCAGGTCCGACGTTGGGTCGAGCATGTTTGATTCTGTGTGGACCCCTTAACACGTCTTTTCCCCATTCAGAATCACTGGTGTTAAAGTTGACATAGGCGTCGCTCACATGTGTTTACTCTCTCTCCACAACAATCACTGTTACGGAGATTCAGTTACATTTAGTATTTTTGATTCGTATACTCTGTATATCGCAAGCGATTGCCATGGCAAAATCGTGTTTTCAAAACACAACATCCAAATGAGGTTAATGTGATTAATTTTCTCGGATACAAGATACTTACTTAAGATCCAGGATCCTTTTTTGCCTTAATGTCTCAGAAAATTTATTGAATATTTTTATACGGAATGCAAATTACCAGTAATCGTTGGAGAACTCCTTGAGCTGATGTCGCCAAGAGTACCAGAACTCCGGGAAGCCGTGCAGCAGCAGCATGAGCGGCTTGGACCGGTCCCCATTCTCGACGTAGTGGAGTTTCACATGCTAAAAACACACAGGCACATTGATGAATAGATCCCATATTTTTATGATCAAAGTAGTGAAGAAATAGTGCTGCTATGTCAACCTCGTATACGGTTCTTGAAACCAATATTGCATAAAGTGCTACTGTGTTGGTTTGTACATTATGTGTTTTGAGAAAATAAAACACAGATTTTCTTCTTCTTTTAGTACTGCTGGCCCTCATTAAATGTGGTCACGTACGGATGACGTTACGACCTAGGGTTGATGATGCTTGAATTGACGGTACAACCTGGTGTTAATTGTCCGTTACGATATTGCCTTAAAAGGCCACCTGACGAGGGCATAGCTTGAAATGTCAGCCTTTTTAAATCCTACATAGGCCTTAAAAAGGAATTTATAATGCACATAAGTTTGAAGTGGGAGATGTTGGGCTCTGTCAGTGCAAAAGTTGAATATCTTGGCCTGTGATGGCCATATATGTATAATGTAGTCGGTGACAAGTAGAGTATGCCGGTCAGTGCGGGGCCTACGATGTCAGTGTCACTTATTGAAATATTTCAGCTGATTATTTTTGTCATGTTCATTGTTTTCACTTTTGCTAAAGAGTTTTAGTAAAAAACGGGTTTTCCTGGTGTAGAGGCTGTTTCTAAACTTATTTTGGACCAAAATCCTGTTACCCGCTAGATTACGAGATCGATGGAAAATACATCGCCACAGACACTCCTCGTATAAAAGTATTGAATAGAAATTTTGAACTCTGTAGGCCCTAGCACTAGATGGCCGATGTGAATTATTATGGGATTCTGCTCATCTACAGGAACCGCCTTTTTGGCGGTACGTGCGGATCTCTCCTATGATGCACACAGTCTGAGAAAAAAATCACGCGGGGTTATTAATAGATTAGAAGGAGTGAAAAGGGATGTTGTGGGGAGAAACAGAAATTTGTTTATGCGAGTACTCATGTATGCGGGTACTTCAACATACAAGAAAACTGCTAAATTTCATAAAAATTGTCATCATTGAAAACCATCTTCAAATTTTAGCTTAATATTTTTTTCACGTGACGAATTGAAATCTGAAGACATTACGGGGAGTCAGCACCTTAGTAAATATAATTCTATCTTTAGCTCTTGCAATGTCAGGCCCCACTTCAAAGTTATTTTTATTGAAACTATACCTGCTAAAAGTTTTCTCATTGAAAACTTTTGCTTAAATTATGGAACATCCTAAATACTCCCGTTGTAGCAGACCTGCGTACTAAGCGATTTTCCATATATGTTTTTTAATCGACAAACAAT
Source organism: Neoaliturus tenellus (assembly GCA_030545055.2). Lineage (NCBI taxonomy): Eukaryota > Metazoa > Arthropoda > Insecta > Hemiptera > Cicadellidae > Neoaliturus > Neoaliturus tenellus. Next base: position 188,962,064 of record CM061531.1, on the reverse strand, counting down.
GTTGGTGATAATTTTATAATAATCATCACAATAAAATATCAAACATTTCAGTGCATTATATTTTTTAGGCTAAAAAACCTACATTTTTGCATACAAAATTCGTTCAGTACATTTTAGTTTTCCAGTGTACATTGGCTACTGCAGTCAGAGGGCATTGACCGGGCGAGTGAGTGGCAGTGCAGTTCTGCAATAATTGTACACATCATGACAGAGCGCGCTGGATGATGTTGCATTTCTCGCAGTAGCGGCGCGGTGGGTCAGACGGTGACTGGCTACACAGCCATGCCACGCACGAGTAGGCTACTCAGCTATTGTCATACCTCCAGAAGAGAGTCACTGACACAGAAACACCTATAGAGTGTTGGCTGTCTTGGCTGCAGTTAAGGACCATTACAAATGTTCACAAAATGCTTAGTTCAGTTTTTTTTGGGCCAAGTTTTACTACTAATGACTAGTTTAATCTTCACCCTTGTAAAAACATTGAAAACATGCATCCGCATCCCCCTGTTTCGGATGGTGTTTTTGGATATTTATTGGTGAAAAATATGGTTTTTTTATAGTAAGGCCAGACCTAGGCCCCTCATACCTGATATATCGGTAAAAATAAATGGTGTTAGTAGAACAAATCTTAAAAGTATGAAAAATTCAGTTAGGTACTAAGAGTTATATTCTTACATTTTCAAACTTTTAAAGTATGAGGGACCTAATAAAACTATTCAAAAACTTTAAACGATTGCCAAGTTTAAAGAAAATCTGTCGAAAAACGGCATCCGAAACGGGGAAATAAAATACCATGTTTTGCCCAAAATATTACATTATATTACAGTAACCCTGATCATTGGAACAGAGTTAGAGACCGGAATTTCCGTTACAGGAGCCCCTCTATGAACTCAAGACGACTGTAGTATTGTTACCTACAACTTTTGCCAACGCTGTAGGACAATATTATCGTTTGCGTTAGACATTGTTTGTTTTCACCTTTATTCCAGTAAGGTATAGTACCAGGAGGACCGAGCGTTGCTCGGTGAAATATTAGTAAATTTAAATATCAGAATAAACTTTATTGACATTTAATATGCAGTACATAAACAGCTGTTACATTTCTTTTTGAAGTTCTGAATGTACTTCTTGTTTATATGTTGTTAATTCGTTGCCAACATGGCAACCCATAAGCCCAATGTTAAAATTTTGTAATTTTAAACTTTAATTTTTAGCAAAATTAGATTTTCCCTGGGGGCGAGACCCATCTCAATCGTATTTTTAAGGTAAAACTAAGTTTATTCCAAAATTTGAAGGAAATCGTCGGAGCCGTTTTTGAGATAATTGTGCAAGCAAGCAAACAAGCAAACAAGCAAACATTGCTCGTATAAGAGTATAGGATAAAAGTACACAAGGATATGATTTATGGTTGAATATTTACTCTGGTTCATAATTTATAATTTAGGTTTCGTTTAAAGTGAATAGTGTTGTTTAATATTAGCGAATTTCCCTATAGGGAATACGCTATTACGGTAGTAGTCATGGTAAGACCTAAGCCCGGGACCACTTTACTTTTTCATTTTGAGGTCCCCAGAAGCCAAAAACACCATTCGTTCATTTTCATATATATGTATATATCTATCTATCTATCTATATATATATATATATATATATATATATATATATATATATATATATATATATATATATATATATATGTGTGTGTGTGTGTGTGTGTGTGTGTGTGTGTCCGTGGTGCCGATAACTTTTGAAGGGAACCTCCGATTTTGATGAAATTTGGTATGAAGGTGTAAGACCAGGTCTATTTTCATGAGTTCGCGAACCAGCATTGTCGGGTTATGGGAACGGGGTTTTATGGGGTTTCAAAGGGGGTCAAAAATGGGTTTTTGGCATTTTTTGACCTCAATTTTCAAAATTCATCAAATTTAACTGAAACAATTTAAAAGAGCTTAAAAAAGACAAACAATTTGGTATTTTGAATTTTTATCTTAGCATAACTGGTTACGGGGAAAATCCAAAAATGTGTTTTCCATGTTATTCTTATGGGAAATCAAGAAAACCCTATATCTTGCTTATTTATTGACATAACTTAATCAAATTTGGTATGTACATTATCTAGATAGGGCTTAACTTATAATTGCTTACAAAACCCATAAGGCGGCAAACCTACATACTCACCCCCATGGGGTTTATGGGGAAAATAAAAAAATGCCAGAGCTTAATACAATTTTGTGTTTACATTCACCAATTATTGATTAACTTAGATTTTCTAACAACACCCCATGGCAGCAAACCTACATACTCGATCCTACGGCGTTTTTACGGGGAAAGTAAATAATCTGAAATTCCACTGGAAATTCGCTGAGTTCGCAGGTCTGCTGCGACGGGGGTATTTTAAATGTATAATGAGAATAACATGGTAATGTTAAATATAGTACTCGTGACAGCTTGCTTCATCCGCTCATTCAATCAGCTGTGTAGTGGTAGATTTGTATTGATTGACTTCCGTTTTCACGCTTCATATCCGGAACACAAAAACGTTATGCAGCAGACCTTTTCTGTTACTTTTTCTGTTATTTATTTTTGTTAATTTTCGTTACGGTTTCTGTTGGGTTTTTTACTTTTTAGAAAGCAGTTAAGCTTCAGTCGGCCACCGATCGTGCCATGAACTGACCTTGAGCTGGACGTAGGCGTGGTTGCCGAGCGCCGGGTCGTTGAGGCACGTCGGCGGCACCTCCCGGGGCTTCACCCTCCAGAAGCGGTCCGAGGGGGCACGTGCCCAGCGGTACAGGAAGCGCACCAGGAACAGCGTGCCGTAGAACAGCGAGATGGAGTAGAGGACGGTGTAGGTGAGGAAGGGCACCACCCACAGCCGCAGCAGCCGGCCGACGTCCATGGCGAGGGTCCGTGTCGCACTGCCGCAGTGCCGGAGGTGGAGGGCACTGCCCCGCCGGCTCTCTCCGCTCCCACAGCCGGTGCCGTTCTCTCCGCCCCGCCGGGGCATCCGCATAGCTGGGGGACGCCAGCTGGATGTGGCAGATACGCCAGAACGCCTATTTCTATTCTGGACAACGGCTTAACATTTATGAACTTCTACACGAGACAAATAATTCACCTTAAGAGTCATCTTCACCCCTGAGCCAGTGGCCCATTGTTGCGCAGTCGGCAATGTTAACCATACGGGTTTTAATGCAAAACATGGTATTCTATTCCCCTGTTTCGGAAGCCGTTTTCCAACAAAAAAATTTTCTAAATTTCGAGGTATGAAGGACATAATATAACTATTCAACTAAACACTTACCAAGTTTAAAGAAAATCGGTTGAAAAACGGCGTCCGAAACAGGAGAATCAAATACCATGTTTTGCATTAAAAGCCGTATGGTTAACATTGCCGACTGCGCAACAATGGGCTACTGGCCCAGGGGTAAAGATGACTCTTAATAGTGTCACAAATATTTCAGGTATGGTACCATAACAGTAGTATGGGAAAGTTATTCAAATTTAGTTGAGTTTCGTTTGAGTTGAATACATGTATATTAAGTAAATGTAGACACTTTTGGGCCCAAAAGCAAAATCTGTTGATAAAAATGTCCTAAAAAGCAAAGGAAATTTTATTTGAATGCTATTTTTTCTCAACTGTTTATGTAAAAAAGGGCTTTTACAGTATTGAAATTGAAATGTTATACCATGACATAAAGTTAAATAATCCTCCTTTTCAATAAGTAAATTAATCTCTTTTAATACGTGCTGGAAATTATGGTAAAATAGTTCAATTTTATCTTGAGAAAGTCCGCTAATAATTAATAGACATAACAGCTCCTACGGAATTCTATTATAGGGAAATTCGATATAAAAGTACCATTGGCTCAATGGGATGCCAGAGCAACAAGGAAAAATAGAATGTAAACCAAACATAAGAAAGAGTACAGGTGGATGGTTTTATACAATTTTATTGAAAAGAGAAAAACAGCTGTTGACATCAAACCAAACCAAGTAGCGGAGAAGTATCAACGTTTTGTTTGAATATAAATTTACAAACCTGCTTGTCGTGATGCTATATTAAAATACAATTGATAAGTTTTTGTTCAGCATGACTCAGTCCATTAGATAAATGTGTAGACTTCTTGAAATCAACATCAAATTAGTATTTTGAATGAGATAAAAACTCTACCATAGTTCAAAATCAGCTTGTTGCTCTGGCTCTTTGCTGAACAGATTTTCGGAGAAAATACAAAAATAGGTTTCCTATGCTAATATTCCCATGATAATTTGAAAGTATGGGAAATCAACCAAACCCTGCATGTCGCTTATTTATTGACATAACTTGGTAATTTGTAATGCTCATTCACTAGGTAGGGTTAAACTGATATTTGCTTCCAACACCCAAAAGGCGGCAAACCTACATACTCACCCCATGGGGTTTATGGGAACAATAAAAAAATGCCGAATTTTGATAATATTTTATATTTACATTACCCAATAAACATTTCCTAACAAACAACTAACATTTTCTAACAATATCCAATTGCAGCGAACCTACATACTCGATACTATAGCGTTTATTAGAAAATCTCACATTCCTTTGGAATTTTTTTTCTGAGTACGCAGTTCTGCTGCGACGGGGGTATTTATATACGTATCAAGTGCTCGTCCACCAGCTGTTGCCAGTGATCACTGCCACTGGTATGTGACCAACCAACTATTCTTTAATCACAACAAATCACGTGGCATTATTGTGATCAGCTGTTACGTTACTGTTGGAAAGAAAGTATTTGTTTACAAATATCTTCGACGATTAGACGTGAGTATCCAAACAATTTTGTATTTGTTTAAATTAAATTAAATTAAATTAATATTAAATAGTTTTTAATATTTAGTAGAAATTTTCTGATTACCCAATAAGTAAACATAAATAAACACTTTGGTAGTGTACTTCAAACCATCGGCCTCTGAATGTGTGTGATCTTTATGCGAATCAGTTATTCCCAGGGAAACATGATTCCTGCAGCAATCACTGTATCTAACATTGAATACTGCAATATTACTGCACTTTTATTGCCTTTCTTTCAATGATTTTTTGTCAAATACGTTCGGTACTAGAATTTATAACAGTTTAGGCTATATAATTATTATAATTTTAACTATTCATTAAACTGTTAGATTCGAAGTAAATAGGAACTTCGCAAGAGTTACATTTCGAAAAATGTAATAAATACCATCCAACAATTGGATTTTTTAATGGGTACAAAATGGAATATTTTGAAGTGATTGGTTTACTTCGGCCTATAGGTTCTAGGGGACCCAAACCAAATTTTTTATATATTAAAAAAATAAGTTATATATTCAAATTACTCATATTGAAGTTAAATGATATGCTTACAGCGGGAAACATTTGATAAACATGTTAAGAAATAATTTGTACAGTTATAATTTTGTGGTTTCCTTATATATGCAACATAAAATTGCAGAACAATGTACAGTAATTCATTTTATGAAAAAAAAAAATCATCAATGAATAATGACATAAAATTATTCTAACGCTAACATACTCCAGTTAGGTTCCAAGTTTCTTGCAAGTTGCTGATTTTGTTGGGCTTTAAACTAATAACTAACTTTACACTGTTAATGAAATATAGCGTGGTGTTTCTGTAGTTATGCTCTCACAGCACCATCAATGCCTTATAAAAGCTAAAACTGTTCCAAAACTATCCGCGTATTTTTTCTTATGACAAATACAGTATAGGTTACTTACGCTAAACAAATATTATCTGGTTTTATCCATTTTAGACTACTAAATTTTATTTATCGATCTTGCTTTTAGTTTGAAACAAGCTGTATTATTTTATATAATTTTTTAAGTAATTTATATATGAAAATTCCAGTTTTACATTTAGACAAACGAGAAAAGCCGCGAAATGATAGTAATCTAAAATCAGGCTAAAAAATTAGAAATAGATAGGGCAATAGGTAATTTTTACATAAATGTTACCTAGCCTATATTTAAAAAAAAGGTTCTATCTTTATCGTTCCATCCGTCTAGTTTCTGTAGGCATAATCTACTACTAGATTTATTAAAATTACTGTGCCAATATTACTAGTTTATCTTTACTTATCTGGCAGTACAGTAGTCTTGAGGGTACGGTATTCAATCATTAGTAAAATGAGTTATACAGGATGTTTAAGCACATACCTCTTTGTGATACGGACGGTCCTTAACTCTTTGAGGGTGGATGCGTGGAATTTATACTTGTATGTTGTGTTGTTTTCATCTTATTTTTTCCAAGCAAACATATTTATTTTGCGTCATGGACGCTGCGCAAAAGTTTTCTAATGGTCGCGGGTTTGTGAGTAATTCTCGTTCCATATTAGCCGTATGATGGCAAATAATTTAGTAATGTAGGCTAACGTTACATGTTTTGTAAAACTGTTCCGAAAGTACACTGATTTATTTTCCATATTATTACTCTTATCAGGTACAAGCTATCATTAAGACGTATGTGCACCAACTAGTTGAAGAAAAACTTATTTCGCTTGCCTAACACTAAAATATAGTAATACATTTTAAAATATTTATTGAATTTGTTATTTTAGTTACAAAATTAATTTCCTCTTATTTGATTTTAGAATTAAAACCCATGTGTGGTTGGTGGTTTATAAAATTCAAATGAACGCATTGCTTGATTTGTGTTTCAGTATCGTTTTCATCTTAATTTGTTTGTTTAGGATACTTTACGGTGTACGGGGCGTGAGATTCATCATGTCAATAGAAGATAAACAGATTGACATGTTGGAAGACCAGAAGGAGGAAGAGTTGAGCATCGGAAGAGAGATTCTCCATGTGACAGAAGATCGTGAATGCGGAAAAGTTGACACAGAACCTGAGCGGGAACCGGATTCAACCAAAATAGAATATTATAGGTGCAATTCGACCACCAATACCGATGAATGTTCGAATTTAGAAATTGATGAGTCCTCACAGGATTCTACTCTTTTAACTCCTAATGAAATTCTTCAACTGAAACCAATCATCCCGACTCCGAAAAAATCCCCACAAACACATCCGGTTAACCCCAGTTTGCTGAAGCCTTTCGAGAGTGGTTGGAAGAGGGAGATGGTGTACAGGAACCCCAGCGGCGACAACAAACGCAGGGTTGACGTTTATTACTACACTCCTTCCGGTAAAAAGCTCAGGTCTTTGAAGAACATCGCCGAGCATCTCGAAGGCACCGGTCTGACATTGGACAATTTTTCTTTCACGAGAGCACCACTTGGTATCGATGACCCTGATAAAGAAATTGTAAGGAATGCGAAGAGATCGAGTTCCTACGACTCTTTTGGATCCTCCAAAAAGAAGAAGCAAGGCGGTAAGTGCTCTCCAGATTCCTCAGGGACTCCTCGTGTTGTCTTGAAGAATGGCGAAGAAGGCGGCGACGGTGTTCTTCAAGGGCGTGAAGATCTTGACGAGGAGACTTGCAGCTGGCTGCCTCCCATGTGGAGCAAACTTCTCAGTATCTTGAACAGACAATCATGAACAAAAGAGGACTGTATTGGTAAAAAGGTAGTCCCTAGGATTATAGTCAGAGTTAAACGTGTCATGTTTCACAGTAAATAAAACGTATAATACAACTTTTATTTTATTTCGGTTGTGGATTTTTTGCTAGGTACTGTTTGGCCTACACGGTAAAAAATCATTTTTTACTAACTTATAATGATACAGACACTGGTATGTGTTTAGCAGTAACTACCTAGATTAATCTCATAATTTCAAATCTATTATTATTTAATACATTAAGGGTTTTTTGTAATTGGAACTCCTCCTCAAATTTCAACAGATTTTAAACTTTTTGGTGTCGTTGGATAGGGCTTGGTCTGGAGTTCTTTTTTATAAAAAAAGTCTGAGAATCGGATTTAAAATAAAGGCATTATCCATCATTGAAATTAAAAATTTTCCAATTAGAATAACATTGGGATTAGGTTGAGCACTTTAAACTTAACTATTGTCCGTTTTTTTAAAGCTGATCCTTCCAGGGAGAGATGGTGGTGGGGGTTTGTTTATCTTTGCTAATATCAAATTGGCTAGAGCCCTTTGGTTTTGTTGTTGTTTTTGTTTTATTTCACTGTTGCATACCAGCTGGTAATTTTACTTCACAACATATTGTGTATCTGTTTTACAATATTATTGGTAGCAGTTGTTTTTTATCAGTTTATTTTAGAACTGTTACTTTTTAACAAGGAATAGGTTTGGCTTAAAAATATAACAGCTGACTTAGGAGTTTCTGTAAGACATTATAACTTATTTAAAACGTTATTTGAGGAAATCTGATACTCGAACATGTTTGTCACGAGTTTAAATGTTTTGTTTACAGTTTACATTTTTTGTTTACAGTTTAAACCCCTCCCCCACCCCAATATTCTCGCGAAGGATCAGGTTTAAAAAAACGGACTAGTATATGTGTTGCTCGAAATCGAGCAATTTATTTTAATACAATACAAATGTTACTTTTAGCTCTAAATCAATGACATCAGACCAATCCAATATTGTGAATATCTTTCATCACCAAAACTACAGGTATTTACAGCTGATTATTAACAGATTTTTAAAATGCTTAATTCAATTATAATGTTATTTAAATGGGAAATTTTGGGATTCCAATAGTGTATAGTGCCAACACCACTTAGCAGGTGTTGATAGTGCCTTTATTTTCAGTCCGATTCACATCAGTTTTTGGCGGAAACAACTGCAGACCAAAGCCTATCCAACGACACAAAAAACTCGAAAATCGTTTGAAAATTGTTGGAGGAGTTCTCAACATAAAAAGCCCTAAGCATATTAAATATGTATAGATGTTAATGTACAGCTTTAAATAAGTGTAGTTTTTTGTTGATTACTGATAAACCATGGAAGATACCTGGATAACAAATTGAGCTCAAAGAGCGTAATGTTAAAAGCATATGTATTTCAAGTTTAATTTAAAAAAACAAACTAAAAAATTATCCTTGTTTTTTAACAACGTTTACACTAGTAGGATATTTTTGTTTGTCAACTTACCATATTGGAATGTTTTGATTGCGTTTTAGGCATGAAAAACTGATTGGAGAGTAACATGATTCATTTCACACTTGTAGGGAATGTCCCACTGAGGCAGTCTAGAAAATTTTTAATGTGCGGTTAGCATAATTTGATATGTGACAATCAAATAGGAACATAAAATTAGGTCTTAATGAGTAGAAGTGGTAGAAGACAATGCCTCATACCCAGCCTTGAAATGATAACCGAGTCCAAACTAATAGGCGAACTTTGCAATTTTAACAGAAATTTTAAAATTAAATTACTTTTAACAAGGGTAACCATTAAGGTTGAGTCTGTAGCATATTAATCTGAATTTCAAAGACCTTCAAAATCACGGGCGATATTATATAAGCCACTAAAGCTTCCTTCAAAGGAGGTCTTTGAGGAATTCGTAGGAAGACGTATTCCGGAATTAGCTCTCATTTCAATTACCTGGATACTTACTGGTTATTGATTTTCATGCTGAGTGATAATTTAAAATAATAGTTAGTTTATACTTAATGCTAAAAAAAGTTTTGACCTTCATCTTATTCTTATTTTATACTCTAAAACAAGCTCCGTTTGTACGGGCAAAGTTTTTTTTCGCTCCAAGGATTTTTGGTTTTTTGATTGAATATGGGGGTTTTGGCCACCAGAAATCGATTATAGCTGGTCCCATAGCTTGGAAAAATCCCGTTTTCGCGCTAAAGCACTTCAAAGTTTCCATGTTATCGTTATGGAGATTTTATTAATTGAACAAAAATCAGCTGATAACTGTAGATATAAACCAATGTGTTACATATTTAACCTGGGGTTTAGGAAAATTGTACCAAAATACAGCACCCTATAGCCTGGCGAGTGAGCGAAGCCGCGAAGCGAACGAGCTCGTCTTAAAAAGGAAGAGGGTAAGTGAGCGGAGCGAACGAGGTTTGTGTGAGAACGAAAGTAATAATTTTTACCGAGCTTAAGCTCGGTCCCCCTGGTTCTGAGGCTTAAAATGAGCGTCCCTAGTGGAGCTGTGGCGAGCTAACGTCAATATTTATTTTTCATCTCGTTGACAAAAATGTTTGAAAATTAAATTTTCAATAAAATAAAAATCCAAGATTGCCTAAAATAATAAGTCATGCTAGATTTTTACAAGTAGCTATTAGTCGATCTCGGGCCGTTAACCCCTGATTCCAACCCTAGGTGCGAAATATACTTCACTCGTATTTCCCCTGAACCGTAGACCAGAGCGGGCCATGAACGACAAACATGTTGGTAAGTTGATACCTTAAACCTAGTGAAGAGCAGTCAAGTACGTTAAGCGCAGCATAATTATGTTATGCTTAAAACTTCTCACATTTATTCTTTAAATGTAAATCATAAAATGAATCGTAGCTTGAAAGTGGGCTCTCAAGTTTGGTATCGACATGAAGTAGGTCTATTACTAAGAAAGCAATCTCTTGACATAACTTAGACAAGTTGAGTTGAAGTTAGGTACTTACTTATCAGGTACAAACAAGCCATCGTGAAGATAAAGCCCCAACTAGTTGCGTAAAACTTTTTAATCTTACTAAACTCGTACATGTAATGATAAATTTATTTATTTAAATACAGTATCAAACATAACTTTGTCGATTACGTTTCGTTTTAAAACCAGGGAAAATTAAAGAAACTCTTTGGCGTCGACGTTGAATTTGATAATATTGGTTACTTTACAATTTTGCAATTTAAAAAACATTATTTGAAATGCTAACCAGTATTTTCTCATTAAAAAAGGTACATGAATTTGCCCAGGTCGGTTCTTTTTAATTTACTGGTCCAAAACGGTACAAAATTAGGGGTTTTCTTATATTTTTCTGAAGCGTGAGAGAAAGTAACCTTTAATCGAGTTTAACCGACTGTTACCGTAGATTGTCACAACAACTGATGCCAGTTTCCATCCCGTGATCTGGGACTCGGTAGGAAGCGTTAACTCGGAGAGATCGGCGTGACGGAGCGATGTTACGGTTTCCCATACACAGAGCAATGCCGCGTCACAGGCTGAAATCTCCCATACACACAGCAATGCCACGTCACATGCGGACATCTCCCATTCACAGAGCAATGCCTCGTCACAGACTGACATCTCCCATACACACAGCAATGCCACGTCACAGGCGGACATCTCCCATACACAGAGTAATGCCACGTCACAGGCGGACATCTCCCATACACACAGCAATGACACGTCACAGGCTGACATCTCCCATGCACAGAGCAATGCCTCGTCACAGACTGACATCTCCCATACACACAGCAATGCCACGTCACAGGCGGACATCTCCCATACACACAGCAATGCCACGTCACAGGCGGACATCTCCCTTACACAGAGCAATACCGCGTCACAGGCGGACATCTCCCTTACACAGAGCAATACCGCGTCACAGACTGATATCTCCCATACACACAGCAATACCACGTCACAGGCGGGCATCTCCCATACACAGAGCAATACCGCGTCATAGGCTGACATCTCCCATACACAGAGCAATGCCACGTCACAGGCGGACATCTCCCATACACACAGCAATACCACGTCACAGGCGGGCATCTCCCATACACAGAGCAATACCGCGTCATAGGCTGACATCTCCCATACACAGAGCAATGCCACGTCACAGGCGGACATCTCCCATACACAGAGCAATGCCGCGTCACAGGCTGACATCTCCCATACACACAGCAATGCCTCGTCACAGACTGACATATTCCATACACAGAGCAATACCGCCTCATAGGCTGACATCTCCCATACACAGAGCAATGCCACGTCACAGACGGACATCTCCCATACACACAGCAATGCCACGTCAGAGACGGACATCTCCCAAACACAGAGCAATACCGCGTCATAGGCTGACATCTCCCATACACAGAGCAATGCCACGTCACAGACTGACATCTCCCATACACACAGCAATTCCACGTCACAGGCGGACATCTCCCATACACAGAGCAATGCCACGTCACAGACTGACATCTCCCATACACACAGCAAGGCCGCGTCACAGGCGGACATCTCCCATACACAGAACAATACCGCGTCATAGGCTGACATCTCCCATACACAGAGCAATGCCGCGTCACAGACTGACATCTCCCATACACAGAGTAATGCCGCGTCACAGACTGACATCTCCCATACACAGAGCAATGCCACGTCACAGACTGACATCTCCCATACACAGAGTAATGCCGCGTCACAGACCGACATCTCCCATACACAGAGCAATGCCTCGTCACAGACTGACATCTCCCATGCACACAGCAATGCCACGTCACAGGCGGACATCTCCCATACACACAGCAATGCCACGTCACAGGCGGACATCTCCCATACACACAGCAATGCCACGTCACAGGCGGACATCTCCCATACACACAGCAATGCCACGTCACAGGCGGACATCTCCCATACAGAGAGTAATGCCACGTCACAGACTGACATCTCCCATACACACAGCAATGCCACGTCACAGGCGGACATCTCCCATACACACAGCAATGCCACGTCACAGGCGGACATCTCCCATACACACAGCAATGCCACGTCACAGGCGGACATCTCCCATACAGAGAGTAATGCCACGTCACAGACTGACATCTCCCATACACACAGCAATGCCACGTCACAGGCGGACATCTCCCATACACAGAGTAATGCCACGTCACAGGCGGACATCTCCCATACACACAGCAATGCCACGTCACAGGCGGACATCTCCCATACAGAGAGTAATGCCACGTCACAGACTGACATCTCCCATACACACAGCAATGCCACGTCACAGGCGGACATCTCCCATACACACAGCAATGCCACGTCACAGGCGGACATCTCCCATACACAGAGCAATGCCACGTCACAGGCGGACATCTCCCATACACAGAGTAATGCCACGTCACAGGTGGACATCTCCCATACACACAGCAATGCCACGTCACAGGCGGACATCTCCCATACACAGAGTAATGCCACGTCACAGACTGACATCTCCCATACACACAGCAATGCCACGTCACAGGCGGACATCTCCCATACACAGAGTAATGCCACGTCACAGGCGGACATTTCCCATACACAGAGTAATGCCACGTCACAGACTGACATCTCCCATACACACAGCAATGCCACGTCACCGGCGGACATCTCCCATACACACAGCAATGCCACGTCACAGGCGGACATCTCCCATACACAGAGTAATGCCACGTCACAGACTGACATCTCCCATACACACAGCAATGCCACGTCACAGGCGGACATCTCCCATACACAGAGTAATGCCACGTCACAGGCGGACATCTCCCATACACAGAGTAATGCCACGTCACAGACTGACATCTCCCATACACACAGCAATGCCACGTCACCGGCGGACATCTCCCATACACACAGCAATGCCACGTCACAGGCGGACATCTCCCATACACAGAGTAATGCCACGTCACAGGCGGACATCTCCCATACACAGAGTAATGCCACGTCACAGACTAACATCTCCCATACACACAACAATGCCACGTCACAGGCGGACATCTCCCATACACAGAGTAATGCCACGTCACAGGCGGACATCTCCCATACACACAGCAATGCCACGTCACAGGCTGACATCTCCCATACACAGAGCAATGCCACGTCACAGGCGGACATCTCCCATACACACAGCAATACCACGTCACAGGCGGGCATCTCCCATACACAGAGCAATACCGCGTCATAGGCTGACATCTCCCATACACAGAGCAATGCCACGTCACAGGCGGACATCTACCATACACAGCGCAATGCCGCGTTACAGGCTGACATCTTCCATACACAGAGCAATGCCGCGTTACAGGCTGAAATCTCCCATACACAGAGCAATGCAGCGTCGTATAGGCTGACAACCCCCATACACAGAGCAATACCAGGTCGTAGGCTGTTATTTCTCATACACAGAGAAATGCTGCGTCGTATTCCGTTGCATCCTACACACAGAGCAATGCCGCGTTGCAAGCTGACATCTCCAATTCACAGAGTGATGCCGCGACGCATTCTATTATCTCCCATACACCGAGCAATGCCTCGTTTCAGGCTGTTATCTCCCATATCTAGAGGTCGTTTTCTGTTATCTCCCAATACAGAGCAATGCCTCGTTGTATTCTGACATTTCCCATACACAGAGCAATGCTGGGTCCCAGGATGTTATCTCCCATACATAGAGCAACGCATTGTTGTAGGCTGTCATCTTATACACACATATCAATGCCGCGTCGCATTCCGTTATCTCCCATACATAGAGCAACGCATTGTTGTAGGCTGTCATCTTATACACACATATCAATGCCGCGTCGCATTCCGTTATCTCCCATACATAGAGCAACGCATTGTTGTAGGCTGTCATCTTATACACACATAGCAATGCCGCGTCGCATTCCGTTATCTCCCATACATAGAGCAACGCATTGTTGTAGGCTGTCATCTTATACACACATATCAATGACGCGTCGCATTCCGTTATCTCCCATACATAGAGCAACGCATTGTTGTAGGCTGTCATCTTATATAGACATATCAATGCCGCGTCGCATTCCGTTATCTCCCATACATAGAGCAACGCATTGTTGTAGGCTGTCATCTTATACACACATATCAATGCCGCGTCGCATTCCGTTATCTCCCATACATAGAGCAACGCATTGTTGTAGGCTGTCATCTTATACACACATATCAATGCCGCGTCGCATTCCGTTATCTCCCATACATAGAGCAACGCATTGTTGTAGGCTGTCATCTTATATAGACATATCAATGCCGCGTCGCATTCCGTTATCTCCCATACATAGAGCAACGCATTGTTGTAGGCTGTCATCTTATACACACATATCAATGCCGCGTCGCATTCCGTTATCTCCCATACATAGAGCAACGCATTGTTGTAGGCTGTCATCTTATATAGACATATCAATGCCGCGTCGCATTCCGTTATCTCCCATACACAGAGCAATGCCTCGTTGCATGCTTTATCTCCCATATAGAGCAAGGCGTCATTGCAGGGCGTTGTCTCCCATACACAGAGTAATGCCAGGTTGTAGGCTGTTATCTCCCATACAGAGAGCATTGCTGCGTCATATTCTGTTATATCCCATACACAGAGCAAAGCCTTGTTGCAGGCTGTTAACTCCTATACAAAGAGCAAGGCCGCGTCGCATTCTGTTACACAGGGCAATGCCACGTTGCAGGCTGTTATCTCCTATACACACATTAATGCAGGGTCTTTATAAATAATAACGAAAGGCCTAGACATAGATTGAACCAATTTTGGATTTTTGGGGTTGTTAGTTTAAAATTACTACTAAACTGTATTTGATTATGTTTCTATAAATATTCAATAAGGGTTTTGCTGTTACATCCCTTCATATTTACTTTGTTATTTGTCATCCAATCTTTATATTTCAACAGTTTTATTGTGGTTTTGTAGAAAACTGGGCAAGTGTGTTAGTTACAGTTAAAAATATTACTCATTTAAAAATTACTACATCACTTGTTATTTTCAAGTTAAACGGGTTCTGAATCCGATTGATAACTATTAAGTTATAAACACATTAAGTTATTAGATATTAACTTGAGAGAGGAAGCTTTGTAGGGCCCTCCATTTACAAGTGTTTTTCTTTATTTTCGACGAGCGTTTACTCGTCACCGCTGTACTGAAGTCCTGGATTGTATTTCTAGACTCATCACCGACGGTAGGCGCAGGTGAAGACACGGTGCACAGCGCGGCGGCGGCGGTATGGGGCCCGGGAGAGAGTGACAGCTGGCGGTTGTTGTATCGCTACTCGCCAGTCATCTCCTCTTTGTTGTCGACTCTCGCCCGGTCCACTTGCGACGTGTCTTGCCGATTTGGTGAAAGCCACAGTGAAACTCGTACATGCTATTGATTATTGGCTGAAATTCGAAAAAACTCCTTGATTCTTTCCTTGTTCCGCTCGAAATCTTCCTAACTCTCAAAGTTAAAATTTTCTCCCCGACGTCATAAACTGAATTTAAATGATTTGAACGGCTGTGATTTGAATAATTACCTGATTTAATTTTTGTCTTTTCATAGTCTTATCAGATACGGTATTTGATCTAAGTCAAATAAAGGTAATGATTCCTAGATGATTTCACGAAATGGAGCTTTACGCCAGGCACCGAAGTAATTAAGAAAATGACAAATCAATGATTTATTTTATAATCAGTACAGGGAAACTGAGCTGCACTCTAATAACTAATATAAATAATGTTAAATGTTTGAAACAATTAAATTAGTGGAGGAATATACAAAGTCAAATGGCACTTTAAATAAGGATGAAATATCAGAGTTAATAACGTTATTGAAAGTGGTGTCGAAACAAAACTGTTTAGTTTTCAATACAAAAATAAAAGCAATAATCGTATAGAAGAGAAACCGGAACCTGAAAAATACGCCACAATGGAGTTTTGCCCCTTAACACAACATCTGGCTTCCCGCACTTTTAATAGACACAAATATGGTTGTAGCTTATAGAACTAGTAACCACCTCCAGCGTGAATTGTCAAATGCACAGCCTATGAAACCCGTTCAAAAAGTAGAGAAACCTGAAGTATATAAGTTGAAGTTGGTGAATGTGACGCCTATATCGGCCAAACTGGGAGGTGTTTAAAAAAAGATATAGAGAACACATAAATGCCATAAAAAAACAAATCCTGATTCAAATTATGCTGAACCCATCCAACAACACAAACATTATTATTCGAAAATAGATTAATCAGAAATTCTCCATATCGGCAATAAAAGCAAAAAATTGAATTGCATAGAGAATGTTCACATTTACCAGAGCACAAGTAAAGAGCCTCTAATGTAGTCATGAACTCTCAGATCAATTCATCTATCCAATATTTGACGAAATTATAAAAATCAAAGATGTGCAAGTCTAATATGATCGAGGGTTTGGCACACTGATAACATCAGCTGTCCAGCAGGCATACGTCACAGCTCCAGTGATAACCAAGTTCCGGGCCGTAGTTGGTCGCTGTCGTCTACAGCAGTGCACGTGCTTCAATGTTTTGTTCGTGTCGTTTTAAATGTAATATGTGTTTCGTGTTTATTTTTAATCGAACTGACACAGCGAAAACTAAGACAATTTTAACTAATGACATGGTTTAAGGTGCTGCGACGTGTACCCGTCGATGGAGTAAGCTCCGAAACGGCCGTCGTACAAGGACATAATTTGGATCGTGTTTGACGGTAAGCAGTAAAATTACATTATTATATCTGCACACGATTCGCCACACTTGAGATTCTAGCTAAGCACCTCGATCCAAGTTAGGTGTCATAACTTTTTAACACGACAGAACAAACTCTAATATTTTTAGTTATGACTATTTAGAATATGGTTGGTAAAAGCTTTTTGGTTGCACGGAGTGGTTGATGATTTAAGATGCAGTTTCTTCTGAAAGAAGCGAGTTCCCTTCTTTAACAGCATGTAAGTTTTGTTTATATGACTTTGACTCTTGAGTGATCTCTCTTAATATGCCTTTGGCTATATTTTTTATAAAAAAATAAAAAATAAACTTTCACTGTTGCAGACGCTTCTTAGATTGAACTTGTAAGCTCAAGTTTACAGCAAAAATAGAAGTTAAGTTTATAACTTTTTAAACTGAAATATAAACTGTAGTATTTTTAGATATGCCTATTTTGAATGTGGATATTAAAAGTTACTTGGTTGCACGGACTTTCTGCAGTCTTAGATTGAAACAGTATAGAAGATTTTGGTTGAGGCGATAATTCTTTCACTATTTTAACTTCGCCACCAAAGAACAAATTCAGGTTTCATATTTTTCACACGTGATTTTCAGGCCTAACTGTTACTAGCTAATCGCCCATGCTCCGCTACTGGAATATCAGGAATAATAAATTATCAGCTTACTTACTTACCTATTATTTAAAGTAGGTAGTACTTGTTGTGTTTGTTTTTTACACAAAACAATGTTCGTCAGTACCGTAATGGTAGTAATGATGGCTTAATTTAAAAAAATGAGTTAGCCTATTTTTGACGTTCCAAAAATTCATATTTTTTTGACATCCTGGTTTTTTTTTAATCCTAATAACTAAAACTAAATGCTACTTAAATAAAAATTTTCAGTTCAAATACATTTTTCAATTATTAATATTTGTATAGAAAAAATATAATACATGAAATGGACCGTTGATTATCGAGAAGATTATTTTACTAACATTTGTTTTGCCCCTGGGCTTGTAAACTGTTAATCGTGGTTTTAAATTACCTCTCGTCACAGCTCTTATGTAAGTTGTTCCTAAAATTTGGTCTGACGGGAATTTG
This sequence comes from Neoaliturus tenellus, assembly GCA_030545055.2. Lineage (NCBI taxonomy): Eukaryota > Metazoa > Arthropoda > Insecta > Hemiptera > Cicadellidae > Neoaliturus > Neoaliturus tenellus. The sequence continues at coordinate 188,943,640 of CM061531.1, read as the reverse complement.
TTATGAATACGTAATCAAAACTAAGCTTCCGCATCACTTTCTGTAGTGAATATGTCGCCAAATAATAATACCCCCGTCGCAGCAGACCTGCGTACTCAGCGAATTTCCAAATTAGTAATATTAATTTTGACCAGCTAAACTTGTAAACAAAATTTCATCACGTGCTCATAAATAGGGAAATAAATGTCTATTCTCCTTAAGATAAATATAGGGAAAGAGTATGCAGGTATGCTGCCATGGGGGACACTAAAAGTAGGTTTTTAGCATAGAAAAAATTTATTTCGACCATATAAAGACACATAGTAAGTTTCATCAATATCTGTACATAAATAAAAGAGTTTGCCTATTCTCCATATGATTAACATGGGAAAAGAGTATGCAGGTTTGCTGCCGTGATAAGTACAAAAACCAAGATTTTTTACCTTAAATGGATGAATCTCAACCAAATGAAGCTAAATACCAAGTTTCATCCAAAAATATTGGTTAATAAGTGAAATATTAACACATCCTTATTCTCCATAAGATTAACATTGGAGCCCTAAAAGACAATGTACTGTCTTTAGACTTTGTAATATCTCGGTAACCAATGGAGATAGAGCAAAGCTTCAAAATACTAAATTGTGTGTTTTTTTGAGCTAAATCCAATGGTCAAAATAAAAATTTAAAATATTTAAATTTTACATATGAAAAATGCAAAAAACCCATTTTTGGGGTACAAAACCCCCCAAAACTACCCCTTCCGGTAGGTCGATATGTCTGGTTTTCGAACTCATCCGAATAAACGTAGGATTACACATCTCTACCAAATTTGGTGTCGATTGGACCATTTTTACGAGAGTTATCGTGTCTAGGGACACATACATATATACATATATATATATACATATATATATACATATATATATACATATATATCTATACATATATATATACATATATATATATATAAAATTTTTAATGACTATTATTTTTGGTCTCTGGGCACCTAAAAACGAAAAAGTAACATGGTCCCGGACTTAGGTCTTACCATGAGACCTACGGTAATAGCTTATTCCTTATGGGAAATTCGCTAAAAGGTAAAATATAAACACATACACATAGAAATCCTACACTCTAATACGTTTAAGGTATATTTGTATGTATGTACGTATGTATGTAAGTATGTATGTATGTATGTATGCACAAAAACGGCACTAACGAATTTCTTTAAACTTTGGAAATAACTTAGTTCAGTGATAAAAGTAATATAGATACAGGTCTCTATGTCAGGAAAAATCTTACTTCTTATAATATTTAATTGATATATAAAAAAATTTAACATTGGTCTTTTGGAGTTAAAAATCAAGACAAAGAAATAACGAAAACAGCTCACTCAACTGTCAAAGTACTGACCACGTGTTACAGTATAACCATTTGGTTTTGCATGGCAGCCAGTTACTGAATTATTAAATAGTAATGCTGTATAATAAAAATAATCATTTTAAAATCATTCTTCATACTGCTGGTTATGAATGTTTAGATAAATAAGTCATGTAAAGGCAATTATTCTTCAATTTCTAGTATAGCCTACATGGCCAAATTAGAGGTTAAGTTTATACCGGGATGAATAACTATAATGGCTCAATGAACAAACACACGTGTTTCCAGTTTGGAACCCTGAAAAACTACTGACTTATCCCAGTATCGAACCGGCAAATTTTTGATTTTGGTAATTAGACTTTCTTTTTTTATTCAACTAGTTATATAAATTAATAGCAGAATATTTAAAGTTTTAATGCATACAGTGGAATTTGCAGTTTCATGCTGTAGGTATAATTTTAATGTTAAGTTGAACCTTTTCTTTTAATTCCGAGTGTGTTAAATCTCTGGTAATATGATGCGTTGTTTTGTTGTGATTCGCTGATTTGCTAGGGTGTCATGGGATCGGACCCTATTGTCACTCAACGAACTCCATATTTCCTTATTTTAGTATTGTGTAGCAGCGTAGGCTCGAAATGGACAAAACTTCCTATGGTTAAAATATTTTCTGACAGCCATAAGTTTTCTTTCTCAGCAAGTGTAAAGCCGCAAAAATTAGTATTGGAACTGAAAGGTGGCTAGAATTAAATTAAAAATATGACAAATAGGGGCCACCTTGTCATTTTTGGTGGAACAAATGATATTTTAAGTTCCGAACAGTGTAGTGGATTAATAGACGAGCTGGACGGGGTGCTGAGAGCAATAACGGCTTACAAAATGATAACCGTGGTGGACATGCCTATGAGGTATGACCAACCACCCCTGATCGAAAATATAAACCAACTGAACTGCCAACTTAATGATCTCGTGGCGGGTTATCCTAGAACGTCGCCGAGAGCGTGCTACCTCGGCTAGTGCCTCGCTGGCCTCCTTGACCCCGCTGGATCGCAAGTGTTACACCAAGCATGCCCTCCACCTGCGGTACCGGGGGGCAAGCGGGGGCTTGCCTGCTTGCTGCGGGATGCGTTTGTTTATTTATTTATACACTAGCTGTTGCCCGTCACGGCTTCGCCCGTGATTGAGCTTATTTTTTAGGTAATAAAATCTCTTTAAAGAGCAACTGAGTCTTTTTCAAATTCCGTTGAAACAATGATGTAGTGTGGGCGGAGCCCTGAAGGAATTATACAAAACCTTAGCTTAATGAGCACCTATGACTAAAGAGGAACGTCCGTGTTAAATTTCAACCCCGTATAGGCTCTAGAGTAATTTTTAAGTCCAGTGAGAGCCTTAAAGAACTTCACAATTTATATTTACAAAGGTTTTTATTAGGCAGCACCTATTAGCAGAGAGGAACATCCACGATTAATTTCAATCCTTTAGGATTTATGGTGATTTTTATATTCTGTGGGGCGGAACCCTAATGGAAATTTGCAAAACTGTTCCATAGTGCGCACCAAAGAGATAAAGGAACGCCGACTACAAAGTCCTATAGTTTCTGAGATCCATTGTTTCCTTGATTCGCATTTAAAACTGGCCACAAGGATGAATAATTATAGTAATTTTGAAGTCCTGTGGGGTGGAGCCCTAAAGGATTTCAAAAACTATATTTGTAAAAACCATTCCTTTGTAAGTACCTATGATGAGCAAAGAGGAACGACCATGTAAAGTTTCAATCCAACAGGCCATAGAATAATTTTTAGTCCAGTGGAGCGAAGCCCTAAAGCTTCAAAAAAAAAAAAATTATTTGAAAACACTTTTTTTATTAAAAAACTATTAGCAAAAGAGGAGTCCTTGCCAAATTTCAACTCCTTAAGCTTTATAGTAATTCTGAGGTTCTGTGTGGGGCGGAGCCCTAAAAGAAACTTGCAAACAGTTTTTATTAAGCACCTATGGACATAAAGATCACTGCAATTTTCAAATCCGCATTCCCTATATTTTAGGAGATGCGTCGTTTCCTAAATTTGTATTTAAATTGGCTATAAGGATAACATAAAATATATTGCATTTTCAAAAGAATGTGGGGCGGAGCACTGAAGGAATTGTGCAAAAGTGTTTCTTGGTGGGCACCTACGAACAACAAAGAACGTCCATGCCAAATTTTTAGCGCCACAGGCCCGAAAGTATATTTGAAGTCCTTTGAGGTGGAGCCCTAAATAGCTTTCCAAAAGCATCTTGTAGTGAGCACCTATGGGCTAAGTGGATCTTCCATGCCAACTATCAATACCTTAGGTCGGTTGGTGTTTCAGATTCGTTGTTGACCCTGGGTTATTTCAACTGTAAACTTGAATATTTTTATATTCACTGCTTGTCCATATGTATTGCCAGTTAACACTTTTATTAATAAACACTTCAAATTGTCATTGTTGATTTCGGCCGTAATTTTTAACTCAAATGAAATTCCATAGATATAAGAGCTCGACATCGTAGATAGGCCTAATTTCCTTCGGTTTTGGTAAGGCATACACTCTCTTTTCATGAAATAAATATGCATCAACCTGTCCCAGTTATCAGAGGCATGTTTGACGATTTCGGCTCGTATATTGCAGCAATCTGTGATAGACCCTTTCATAGCAAAGGATAATGCAGACAAAAGGCAGGAACAATCACCAGGCATAGTTTGAACCCTATGAGGGACGAGAGCAGAGCACTGTAAGTTTCTAACAGTTCAAGGTTCGTCATCACCTTTTATTGTATTAACTTAACCAATAAACATTTTACATCATCTAAATTGTTTTCAAAGAGATAAAAACCTTGTCATATGGCTATGTCGTCTCTTAAATTTATTATTTCACTAACAGCTGATAGCTTTGAATCTTCAACAGTAATTACATCAAATCTTTGAAGTAGTGTGGGGCCTAGCC
>CM061531.1:188841679-188939221 GCA_030545055.2 Neoaliturus tenellus | reverse complement strand
GCTTTCTTTTGAATTAAATATCTTGAGACATTTTTATCCAATGGTGATTAGGTCATAATATATATTATTTATAGATATTTCATAAAAATGTATTATTGTTTCGTAACTGTTGAAGTAGATATATTCCTTCATTACTATACACACCGGTATTGAACAGATCCAAAATGTATTCTTGCAGCCATCATGTAAACAAACTTCAAAGTAAGGTACGGTCATAGCGGTTTCCTTCTCGTATGCTGTGCTTCCTGTAACCTTGTTCAAAGTATGGTTCATCAGATACATCAATAATAAATTGGTATGTTTTATTGATTCATTGATTTGTGAAATATACTTTTTACATCTTATAACTAACACTGGAGATAGCCTAATGATCGAAACTCGATCAAAATTTCAGTTGATCTGGACCTAAGAAGTTAAAATCATTTTATAACTGAAACATCTGTTCTTCCTGTTTTTCTAGCAATTGTTTTACAGCTGTCTCATGTTTAATCAATTCTCCTTCTCCATAAGATTAACATTGGAATTTTGAAAGCTGTGGGGCGTAGCTCTGGAGTCCGATGAGAATTAGAATGGGATTCGGTTCATCTACAGGCCTACAGGCTTTCTAACGGTATGCGTGGATTTTCTTCTACAATGCACACGAGCTGAGAAAAAAGGAGGAAACAAAACATGCTTGCCTATTAATATATAGACTAGAAATCGCCCACTGGTCGAAATTCGACCAAAAATTCAGTTGATCTTGAGCCAATCAGTTTTAATATGTTCATAACTAAAACATCTGTTCTTCCTGATTTGCTAGCATTTTTTATTTACAACGGCTGTCTATTGATTCAATGAGTTTATCCCTCCCCCATAAGATTAACATTGAAACTTTGAAGCCTGTAGGGCAAAGCCATGGGGACCGATGTGAATTATAATGTGATTCTGCTCATCTACAGCACAATACCTTTCTAACGGTATATGCGGGATTTCCCCTACGATGCACAGAAGCTGAGAAAAAAGGAGGAAAAGAAACATGCTAGCCTATTAATATATAGATTACAAAAGACATAAGTATGACATAAGTACGAGTAAGTATGACCGCATGTTACACGTGTTTTGCACAATGTTATAACCTTGTCACACTTAAAAGAAAGTCCTTATTAGGAACAGTGGTCTTCATCATTTTAGGCAATATAATTGGTTTCATTATGTTAGTCAACCGAATCACTGTAGTTAAATAAATGGTTTAAATATCTCAACTGTCATTGTGATTACAAACGTAGTTAAATACTACTGCCATTTTCGATTCCGGAATCAGAGAACATACATCTGACTTTTAATGACTTTGATGAATTCAGTTGAATGAAATTTTTACTAGTCCTCGACACCTGAAAAAGATTCCCCGAAATCGAAACGGCAGTAGTATTTAAATACGTTTGGAATCACATGACAGTTAATTGGATGTATTTAAAAAATGTATTTAATAAATTGGCGTTTAATTAGGCAATCACAAAATGTAGAAAGCAAAGTTCAGACTTAATTAATCCTATACTTGTTTAATATGCTAAGATATTTTTGTAATGCAAACTTATAAAATTTTCAACCGATTTTCAAATCTTTTGTGTCGTTGGATAGTGCTTCACTGTAGTTGTTTCCACACAAAATTATTCGAATCAAGACATAAAATAATTTAAGAAATAAATTAACAGACATAAGGACGCTATCTATCATTGAATTTGAAATTTTCCTTCAGAATAAAATTAGGATTAAGTTGAGTATGTTAAACATCTGATAATGTACAGCTGTAATTACCAAAAATCACAACATTTGGACTGTCGTTTGCAATTGATTTAGAACTAAAAGTGACATTTATTTTTAGCAATGACATGTAATAGTAAAAATAAAACTGTTTGATTTTGAGCAACAAGTAAATTACTATTATTTTAATACTTCGCAAAAACTAAAACAGGCATGAACCTAATTGTTCATAGAATTACTATTTTTTCTTTCTTTATTCTTAACAGCAATAAACGCTATTATTTTAATCCATATTTAATAAAAGTTCATTTATATAAAGCTATTGGAAGATTGAAATTAGTTTGCAGCCACAAATACCTCCCTCCGGCACGGTCTACAGCTCTCAACTCAGTTTTGTTTTTAAAGTCAAAATACAATCATAAAACTAAACTCTAAGCTTCCTCAGAATCAGAATTTAAGCGGTTATTATTTTATTGCACAGCTATTGAAACTAATGAATAGCTCAGAATTCAAGGAGAACAAGTTCAGTATATAATAATTTTTTTATAAATGCTAGTACAAAAAATTTCTCTTTGCAATAAAATTATAAGGAATACAGTAACAAGATAGCTTCAAATAGTTTGTTATGGCTCAAGGCTGAGTGACTAACAGGGCGAAGGACCAGCCTAATAAGAGTAAAATATGATGTTGAAATTTGTGTGATGTAATTTGATCAGCAAGTGAGGAAAGAAAGACTTCAAGTATGATGATAAAACATAAATTAAGAAAATGATATAATAAATACAATAAATAATGATACAACAAATTATTAAATATATTTGTGTGATACACTTATGAGGCTGAAAGATATCAGTAATTGTAAATATAAATCTTAGGTTTCACAGTTTAAGTGCTGAAAGTTATTGTAAACAAATCTAAATTCTCTGCACGCACAGGTCATCTTTAACATAGAGCTGACACCCATCGGTAAAGTTGTGATGTTTTTAAGCAGTTCTGTTTAGGATTCTTCATGATGTTTATTTTCTTTTACTTATTTATTGTTCAAAACTGACTACTGTCACTGATAAAATGTAATATTGTGTTAAAATACACATATAAATTGATTGAAACGGAATTTTGGTTGTTTAAATTCAATTAGATGATTGTAGGGCAAGATAAACTAATATCAGTTGCGGATTTGAATCAATAAAAGGGATCAAAGTTTTCATATGGAAAATTTGAACAATTGTTGAAATGAAATGGGACAGTATTTTGATGGAAGAACGATGAGTAATATTCTATACCATAATAAATAATAGTTATTTGGTCTTCTAGGGCTAAAGTACAACTTTTCTCCCTGAAGGGTAACTGTTGTCGCCCGAAGGGGAAGCCGAGGGCCGACAATTCCCCTGAAGGTGAAAAAGTACTTAAGTCCCTAGATGCACACAAAATTGTTCCTCCTCCTACACGAATAACAAATACCTAGGCCTATAACCATAACAATTTTACGTTCATATGATCCTTTGTTCTAACAAGCTGGATTATTCACATTAACTTTAAACACACGCTTACAAGGTATGATATATCAATTTTATTGACCACATTATAAAGAACATAACACAATTTAGGCCATAGTCAAAATTATCACAAAAAACATTTTTAACCTAGTCTCACGTCTGAGAAATAGTCCTTGACAGTTAAACCATCGCAGTTTTTTAAAACTGTGTTCGGGAAATTTGATGTTACAATATCTGCCCCTCATGTTTGACGGAGTAAATACCCCCCGTCGCAGCAGACCTGCGTACTCAGCGAATTTCCAAATTAGTAATATAATTTTGACCAGCTAAACTTGGTAAACAAAATTTCATCACGTGCTCATAAATAGGGAAATAAATGTCTATTCTCCTTAAGATAAATATAAGGAAAGAGTATGCAGGTATGCTGCCATGGAAGACACTAAAAATAGGTTTTTAGCATAAAAAAAATTTATTTCGACCATATAAAGACATATAGTAAGTTTCATCAATATCTGTCCATAAATAAAAGAGTTTGCCTATTCTCCATATGAATTAACATGGGAAAAGAGTATGCAGGTTTGCTGCCATGATAAGTACAAAAACCAAGATTTTTTACCTTAAATGGATGAATCTCAACTAAATGAAGCTAAATACCAAGTTTCATCCAAAAATATTGGTTAATAAGTGAAATATTAACACATCCTTACTCTCCATAAGATTAACATTGGAGCCCTAAAGACAATGTACTGTCTTTAGACTTTGTAATATCTCGGTAACCAATGGAGATAGAGCAAAGCTTCAAAATACTAAATTGTGTGTTTTTTTGAGCTAAATCCAATGGTCAAAATAAAAATTTAAAATATTTAAAATTTACATATGAAAAATGCAAAAAAACCCATTTTTGGGGTACAAAACCCCCCAAAACTACCCCTTCCGGTAGGTCGATATGTTCTGGTTTTCGAACTCATCCGAATAAACGTAGGATTACACATCTCTACCAAATTTGGTGTCGATTGGACCATTTTTACGAGAGTTATCGTGTCTAGGGACACATACATATATACATATATATATATATATATATATATATATATATATATATATATATACATATATATATATACAATATATATATATATATATAAAATTTTTAATGACTATTATTTTTGGTCTCTGGGCACCTAAAAACGAAAAAGTAACATGGTCCCGGGCTTAGGTCTTACCCATGAGACCTACGGTAATAGCTTATTCCCTATGGGAAATTCGCTAAAAATGATATTAATCCGAACTAACACTCCATAAATAATTAGCTATCCACACCAAAATCCATTTTACAACAACAACTTAAGACTAAAGCGAAATGTAAACAAATAAACTGCTTACAAAACAGCTGACACTTCAGATTATATTAGTAAACAAAGAATAACGAAACGAATACAATAATTGACATTTGACTGTCACCCATGTTCTTCTTAATCTCTCTTTTAATGTTATTTTTATGTAACTAACTTTAGCCCCGTGGTGCAAAATAGTTAAGTTTATCCTAGGTAAAAACTTTAGTAATCAAGTCTCATGGGATAAAAACTGGTACTTTATAACTCTATCCAAGGAGTAAAATACGACTTTAGATAGTAGGTGGAGGAAAAAACATTTTATTAAAACAGGTGATTAAAAGTTATATAAAAAGGTGTGGTAGGAAAATCAAGATATGTAGAAGAGGGCAGTCACTACCCCACATAAGTGAGATGTAAGGCTTGTATAAAATTAGTTAAAACGTATAACCACATTTTTTGGTTTGGTGTTTTAATTCAAAGTAATAAATATTAGATATTTCGTTGAATAATAATTTATAACACCTAGTCTAAACATATTAGAGAACACACCATGTTCTTAACTAAACAGATCAGTATAACTCGTTGAATGTTATGACCTAAATTACTTATATAATGTTTTAACTCTTTACATCTAAATGGTTGATATAGTTAATAGGTATTTGTTCATTAAAAATTGTTTTATTTGTATTTTTCAAATATTGAGTAGCACCATTGTATTTTTAAGTGAATTTTTTATCGGTATTACCGGATGAAACAGGATGTTTTTTATTTATGCTAGTAATTCTTTAATACTCCAATATTTGTTTCAGAACTAGATTTTTATTAAACTTGAAATTCACAAAAATATTACACTAATTATAATAAGATCCCTTTAAACACGATTCTCTAAAGGATGAGAACGGAAAGATAAGAAGAGAAATCAATTTTCCACCCCGTCAGCTTTTCACTTGAAAATACTCTTTCAGGTATCAATATGCAAAAAATGGGGCGAAAGAACAGGATATTTTCTGCTTTGAAATTATCTGTGTTTTTATTTATTTTTTTTAATTACATAAAACAATAGTATTTTAGGATAGTTTTTAAGTTGACAATATTCAGTTTAATGAAAAAAATGTATTCTTTTTTAAGTATTTACCTTTAGTATACGAACAAATTTGTAAATAGTTTGAATATGTCAAATTAATAACAAACAAAATTATTTTCAACAGACTAGTCGTATTGCATTGGTTTTAAAAACCTTATTACGATATTTGAAGGAGAAACAATCGCACAACACGTTCATTAATAGGGTGGTTTGAAAAGTAACTTACATCCCCCCTTACCTTTTTAACTATTTGAGATATTTGAAATCAGTTTGTGGCAACCTTCTGAGAGGTTACAATAATGATGGTTAGTTTAGTTTTCAAATTTTTACTTTTAGGGGTATTTGGCGTAGGGGGTAGCTCAACATTTTCAAATGGAAAGTATGGTCCGACTTTGATATCATTTTATAGGTCTTGATGAAACCAAACAACTGACATAAAGAAAATAAAAATCGGACAACTAATAACAAAAATGGCAACTAAAAATTACTTTTAATAACCCGCTTCTAAAACAGCACTGTATTGTGGTGGTAAACAAAATGAACAGTCAAATTTTCCAAAATGTAAGAAACATGTTTGAACAGAAATTGTAGTACTGTATGGAGGTACAAGGAGAGCAATTTGAACATTTGATGAAATAAAAGTTACAACAATGGACTTCTTTAAATGAAGAGATTATTTAATGTAATTTTGGTTAGTAAAATTTGAGTAATTTAAGGGCACCATTTTGTTATTAGGGGTCCGATTTATATTTTTTTTCATGTCAATTGTTTTGTTTTAACAAGACCTATTAAATGATATCAAAGTCGACCAAACTTCCCATTTGAATATTTTGAGCTACCCCTCACCCCCACTACCCCTAAGCGTAAACATTTTAAAACTAACCATCATTATTGTAGCCCGTCATGTCAAAGAAGATTGCCGGAACAGATTTCAAATATCTCAAATAATTAAAAAGTTAGGGGAGGGGGGGTGCAAGTTACTTTTCAACCACCATATAGTGTAGTGGAAATATAATCATTATTTCTGTGTTACAATGTTAATATCTATTTTTTTTTTACTAAACCAAATTAAATGAATCAGCCAAACTTTAAATAATTTGTATTGTAACATGTATATTTATTATCTATAAGAAGAGTACGAGTTTGTGGACATGAAAGTGTAAACATTTTGCAGTTTTAAGGTTAATAACAATTCTTAGAAATCAAATTAATAAAGTAAATATCTAAGCTCACGTTGCTATTACAAGTTCATATTTTAATAGAAAGCATCTTATTTTTTGCTATCATCATTTACACTATTTAGTATCTTAAACACGTGGCGTTTTTGTATAACTTCCTCGAGGGATCTCTATATTTTTAGTCTTTACTAAAGCTCGCGTTGAATAGAACGACTCCCTAAAGGAAGAAGTCGTCGAGGTTTAATTACTAGCCCTGGGTATCTTTGTAATCCGTCTAGTTCCCTTTATAACTACTGAAGATGAAATATTTTATTCAAATGGTATTTTATCTACACGATTCAAGTTAATAATAAAAGAGTTAATTCTTTTAAATATGAATAGTAATTACATATGGTGCACCTTCATTTCAATGAAATATGACTACTACCGAGGTTGACTGGTTCCTAATACAACATTTATATTTTAAATAAAATAAAACTAGAGTTCTACATTCATTGTTATTGTTATGTAAATCAACATGTAGTTTTGGCTTATAAACATAAGAATAGCTTTAATAGCCGAGAGGAAGGATCCTGTCAAATAAACATGCGACCACACGCTGTCTTTCGTTTTATCATTTAAGTTCAGAATATACTTTAGGTTAATGCTGCAGTCTCGTGCGTCAACATTTTTTCTTTGTAAAGTTAGCTGATTAGCTATTCACAGATAACTTCTGTAACATTCCTAGAAAAATATTTTGAAAATAGGTGATATAAGAAATACATGGAGCTTTAACGGTATGATTAAACGATATTTCCAAATAAGCTCCAAATAAATATTTAAAAATAAATGAGAATTTAAAACATAGATTTCATAAAAAGTGATATACTTAAATAAATTCAAACAATAAGTATAACAACTATAAGTTATTTTATATACTTCAATCATATTACAACAAAATGTCAACGTTCGACTCATCTCAGAAACGTTTGTTTACTCTATTTATATTTTATCATCAAAGAGTTTATTCAAAGAAAAAGGTATCGGACTGAGATTCTTTTTATGATCTGACGATTTCCTCTTCAATAATTAATCAAAGGTATAAATCGAATGACTTTCTATCTACAGAGAACTCTTTTAGCTATATTATGTTTAATTTAAAATTCATCCATGTTTCTTCATGGTGGTGAATGGCATGTAACGTCTTTTAAAATACCTCCAAAGGTGAAAACACCTTTTTTTGTACAGTAAATTGTAAGCTAAATTATATGTGAAGATGTCTAGATGCCTGTCAGTTTTTTTTCACAGAGTCGTTTTATAGCTACATGGGTATGGTAGGCCTAATGTATAATATGAAAATCTTATAAGACTCTGACCACTTCGTATGTTGCTGAAGGATTTGCAACCACGCTGCTTAGGACATGTTCCAAAATCACCTCACAGTTCATTGCTTGATATAAATACCCTATAGATTGTTTTTTTTTTTATTTATTTTTTTTATTCTAACAAATACACTGCACTTTGGAAAATTTTACTAAGCAGAATCTAACTAAAATATAAAATTAAAATATGATTTTAATGTAAGACTATATTTCAAGTAGTCTCTTCCATAATGCATTGGTTTCCATTCGTCAACAACTGACGTATTTATTTACGAGTTCGATATAGAATTGGTTGGTATCCAAAGACGTAAATTTGTTTTTATCACCTCTTAGTTACAATATTTTTACTACTCAAACCACCTATATAGATTAATAATGTAGATTTTCTAATTGTAAGTTTAAATTAAGTTACATTACTCATATTCACTAAAATAAGTAAGAATCTTCTTAATAAGAATAATATACAAAACGGCATAACTTTACAATGTTTTATGGTTTATGATTTTTTAAGTTTGGTGAAGTTACGATGAAGTATGAGATATACTATGAGATATAACAAGTATATAAGTAAGATATAAGTAAGAATAAGTAAGATTATACCAAATTATTTTTATTTTTAAATCATTAAAAATATTTTTTAAATCTTGTATTGTTCTAAGCTTACCTTATGATCCAATATTTTTTTCTATTTTGAAGACATAGGTTTTAGAGTCGAAAATCTAAGATCATTCCATTTGTTATTTAAATCAGTCCATTTGTTTTTAGGACTGATGATAGAGTTTCGGCTCTAAAACCTAGGTTTTCAAAATAGAGAAAATATTGGATCATAAGGTTAGCCTATAGAATAATACAGTGTTGAATAATGATCCAGAGGGTATAACTTCCAATATTTTTTTAAATAATTCAATTTAATATTGATTGTATCGGTCAGAAAATAACTATTTCATCACTCTGTATTGAAAGTAGCCATTTGCGATGACAGCTGATATCAACGAAAACAACTCTTTCCGGGCCTCTAATTTAGAGGCAGGGAAAAACGATCAGCTGATTTTATCTGCCTCTAAATTTATTTTCGATCCTCTTAATTAGTTCTCCATTTGCCCACTACGCACGCTCGTGTTTCTTTGTCGTTTATTTTTATAATATAAATCATCTGTTGTTCCTGTTTAGTGATTTAAATGTAAACAGAAGTAGGAATATTCATTTTTGCTGTAATGTTAATTGAGAAATAAAACAGTTTTAATCTAATCAGAAAATAAAAATTACTTTCAAAGACATTTTAGAAAATAGTTTCTAGGCATGTACAACATTATGTTAAGCATACTATTAAAAATTATAATAGACACTACAAAATTAATTTGACAGCTTATGTTTTTTTTCTGATTTTAATTTTGGTACAAATTAAAGTTACAAATATTAAGATTGAAGATGTAATAGTTTTCGTTCATTAATAACGAAGCAATAACTTGAGTGTATAATATAGTTACATCCATTCATCCCAATAACTTTGAGGATTTGAATAGTTTACGTAGATTTATTTAAATAATAATATAATAATATAAATAGTCTACGCCCTCGTATTATTGATGGTAAAATGAAGTTAAAGGTTAAGAGCATATCAGTCATAAACAAAATATTATATTTAGTTTTTGTGTGGACCGAGACCGAGTAGAAGACTAATATCTGAAGAAGTAAAAGTTTCCCGGCAATTTGGTGAGACAATTTAACGCTGCGTGGTTTCTGCCTCATGAAAAGTCAGGCTTACAACATAACAAGATGGAATCAAAATGTTCTAAGTCTTAAAATATGTGTTTTCGTTTCAAGGAATTTGATTCATAAAGAAGCTTTTTAATTATGTTTTTATAATGAAGGACTAACAACTTTAATTAATAATGTTATATAATTTTCTTAACTTGTTTATTCATACCAACGAGGATATATTAAGGCATGGAGGAAAATCTGGTTACCGAACTACATTAAAAGAGCTTAAATAGTAAAAATTATGGAAACTACATGGCTCGATTTCGAGCAACGAGTACACTAGTTAGTGTTTATTAGTCCAGACACTGTGTCAGCACGTGTAGCGATATCTCCCATTATAGGTGATCAAATTACTGAAATACTGGTAAAACTCCAGCTTCGTGTTGTGTGGTATACTATAGTAGGATTCACGAAAATAGTCCGATGGGAGTCAATACATTGTTGCCAAATTTACTCTGAAACACATTTTCATACTGTATTACACATTGTAAACATAAGCACAAATGACAACATTGCAGGGTGAGAGGGGGTGAGGGGGGACACAGCTGTTTAAATTTCCATCGGACTATTTTCGTGCATCTTACTATAAGCAGGTAGTGAAGTTATACATTCTGTTGAACTTTTGTTCGAAATCAGGACAAATTTCTATCATTGAACAGAACCATGATGTCTAAAGCAATGTGGTCAAATCACTATATTGAAGATCTTTATCGAAGAGAGTAAATAAAGTGCGTGATCTTGGGATCATTATTTGGAAGTTATCCAAGCCAATTAGGTGGAGTGCAACTAATAACTGTGTTGATTGTGCGTAACTGCCATCGTCCTTATAAGATGGCATGTAGTTCCATCAAAACGATTTGTTTCTTATGGTATAATTTTTGGTTGCAAATAAATACGCTTCATTCTTATTCTTCTTTATTCTTATTAACCCTAGCTTCAGTCCTCATGAACATTTTTTAAATATCTATAACAAAGCTAGTTTTATTTTGAGCTTTGTGACAAGCGCTTAGCTTGATTTCAGATCTCCAGGACCCTCGTGACAATATATAAACCTTTGATTCGTCATATTCTTGAATATTTATCCTTAATCTATTCTCCTTACTCTTTGGGTCATATTGAAATGATCTCCAGAACTCAAAGTAGACTTTTTAGACTTGTTGGCCCTAAACTTGTGCTGAACTATCTTGATGATCCTGTAAGCCCTGGAGAGAAGCTTTTTAGTCTTCAATCTTTGGCCCTGAAGAGACAAGTATTTTATCTTGTGTAGCTTATTTTCAGGTTGAGCCTAATAATTGTGGTTTGCTGGCCA
Organism: Neoaliturus tenellus; assembly: GCA_030545055.2. Lineage (NCBI taxonomy): Eukaryota > Metazoa > Arthropoda > Insecta > Hemiptera > Cicadellidae > Neoaliturus > Neoaliturus tenellus. The sequence continues at coordinate 188,927,958 of CM061531.1, read as the reverse complement.
ACAGCGACATATCCTTTCTCAGACGTTATTCTCCTGCTTCCTACCTCTCCGTCTCCAATACTGGTACCAACACTTTGTGAAGCAATACTGCGCACAAAACATTCAAAAGAGTTCATACTCAACGACCCCCATCAATAATTTGCGATGGCTTAAGTGTTCTACTTGCATGAGTTTGATCACCTAAGTAATCAAAACAAGTCGTAAAATTTAACATTCCAACTTTTAGCTTATCGGGAGTAATATCGTTAACGGAAAGAAGAGTTATGATGTCACAGTTGATGTGTTCAAAATATTACGTACTAGTTGACTTCAAGCAATTTAGAGTGAATACTGATAAAAAGTTCTCATTCACTATACCAAAGAAATTTTTGTTAACAACAACTAATAAACATTTATTTTTGTACAATTTGTATTATAGTGGACTAATCCCTGGTGATGCCGAAACCCTTTATTAGCTGTCATATTTGTTCAAGCAGTAAGAGCTGAACGCCCGTGCTTCACCGTTAAATATTATGAGATAAATTTTAATTTACTAACAATATTTAATTTAGTGAGCTAATTTGCCTCAATCACTCGCCTCCGAATCCAAAAGCGATACAGTATATTTGAGAAAACATAAATGTAATAAGTAAAATCTATTTTATCACAATACTTGATTGAAAATAACTTATTAATACAACCAATATAGTGGAAATAAATAGAACATGTGACTGGCACCAATTACCCATGTCACAACTAAAATACCCCCGTCACAGCAGACCTGGTTACTCGGCGAATTTTAAAGTAAATCAAATTAATTTTTGACCAGATGAAACTGTAAACAAAATTTCATCACGAGCTCATAAATGGAAAATAGATTTCTATACTTCTTATGGTAAATATAGAGAGAGAGTATGCAGGTATGCTGCCATGGAAAACACTGAAAGTAGGTTTTAGCTTAAAAATTACTTCGACCATATGAAACCATATACTAAGTTTCATCAATATCTGTCCATAAATGAATGAGTTTTCTTATTCGCCATACGATTAACACTCGGAAAGAGTATACAGGTTTGCTGCCATGATAAGTACAAAAAATAAGATTTTTTAACATAGATGGATGATCTCCACCAAATTAACCAAATACATAGTTTCATAAAAAAATATTGTTTATGTGAAATAACACATCCTTTGTCTCCATAAGATTTACTTGGATCCCCAAAATATAATGTACTGTCTTTAGACTTTTTAATATCTCGGTAACCAATGGAGATAGAGCAAAGTTTCAAAATACTGAATTGTGTTTTTTTTTCAGATAAATCCAGCGAAGAAAATCATAATTTTAATTCAATCATCTTATAACTCACCATAACCAAAATTTAGGTTAAAATATTATCAGTTTAATTTTTATGTAACCTTTTTCCTAGATAAAATATACTTACCGCATTTCTTATTTTTAACCAAATTTTCTTTTCTTTTGGTTATCGTCTGAAGTTACGTAGACATTTTTTTAGATACTTTTTTACTTTCTTCTTTAGTCAATATTTAAACATATTAATAAATAAAATCACTTTGAAAACATAAAGTGGATGGTGGTTATTTTTGTGCAGAGTTGGGCCCGCACATGGTAGTGTCATAACATCCTTAATAGCTCTCGATAATAGTAGGCTTAATCCACATCATAGTCTGAATCAATCAACCAGACTTTGAGAATGAAAGGGAATTAATGGTGGGATACTAGTCCCTATAAGTATCCCATTTTTCGTCGTAGCTAATTTTCATTGAATAAGATAAATTTTGAAACAGGCCTACTGTAGTGGAAAATTAATTCTTAACATTGATTATTTACAGTAAAAATACTTTAAATAACAAATATATTTTCGGAAAATATATTGAGGACAATATATATTTATCACGATTATTATCAAATCGATTATTCTTGTTAGACTCAGTGAATAACTCTAAAATCTAGATTATTACAAGTCTTGGAATAATAACTCTAATTTATCAAATCGATAATATTAAGGGATCAACTCAGCATTAAACTGATTTTCATCTTGAACTGACGGTTGAGTCTTAGGTGAAGATAAATATAACCGTCCAAATATATTTAAGGTCAATCAATATAATACTAAATTAGGAATTCAGTGTACTTCAGATCCCTCCTTTTAGGCCTACCTGAATATCCTGGCGAAGAAATATGACAGAGTGCATAGGGAAAATGTTTTTAAACATATTTTTAAGATTGGTGTACCGTTACTATCAAAATTATAATTTTTAAAAGACATAAAAAATCTGTTATTGATAAAAGTATAAATTGCAAATGATAGTTCGTAATCGACATCACCGTGCAAGGTAATATTAAAACTAACAGGATTCCAAGTTTTTATTAAAAGTTTATATAGTTGTCACTTGCATAACTTTAAGGTACCTAATTTTATCCATCTTTCGCTTAGAAAATTTTTGACAACCTTATTTCCCTATCAGCTTTTCTGTAGAGTATTATATAACCTTCAATCTCTAGAACAATCAAATATTATTTAGGAATAAATATGGAAAATCTTTGTTCTTTACAGATTTTTATACAATAGAAGGCATTCCTTATAATAATTAGTGTGAAATAAATGGTGCTTTAACAAAATAAACCGAAAGACAGAAATATAAATCACTGTTTTAATGTTGTAAATATTTTCTACCCTTTAATAGCTTCAATAACTAACAGCTTTAAATAGCTTTAAATACCAGTTACTGTACTTTAAATTTAATAATATGTAAACATGAAAGTTTTTTCATACATATAAACATATCAAGTAAATATTATCTTTTCAGTAGTGCACTAAAGTTTCTACGCCGGCCAGGTGTGTCTCTCTCTATTGTTTGAAGTGCCATTCATCAGTTACGATTGAACAATCAGTATCAGACTCTATGTAGGCTACGATTTAATCTCCATCCTATTCCAATCAAAAAAATTATTAGGTTTATTTTACGTTTTTTGAACCATAAGTAATATTCTAGATTTTTTAGGAGTGCTTTTTTTATTCAACAATCCCACGTAGAAAAAAAGACAGCTACTCAAGCATGAAAAATTAATAAACTCAAAATTGGATACTTTATATATTTATTTATTTTTATATTCAGTACCAGGGGGACCGAGCTTATTGGTGAGTTCATTTTGGTAAATTATTGCTGACATTTTTCATCACTAATCAGATAAAAATTAGTGATGGACTAATCAGCGATGGAAAATGGCCGCAATAATTTTCTAAACAATAAGGAGTGCATTGATTTTTGTTTCCCTATCAAAATAACAGTGCTAAACTTAAAGTAATACCATTAACAAAATAATGTAAAAACTATGATTATGAATTTTTAGCAACACGTTAAAAATTAAAATGTTCTTTGTAACCATGTAGTAATACACAATAAGTGGAATTTAATAAGGTGACACATATACCTTTCACAAGCAGTAAAGTACACATTATAAACACATTATTATTTATGTTATTTATGATGAATTAATAAATACATGATTTTATTAACAGTGTCGCTTATAATTATGAACATTGTACTCTTACTTTATGTACTTTTGGAGCACATTGTTACCCGTTGTATTAACGCTGCGCCGCGGTCGCGACAGATCCAAACAGTTATGGTAGTAATAACCATCATCATCCCCCGGGGAACTGCTGAAACCTCTCTGTCGGTACAAGCTCGCACATGTTAGGCGCTTACTAACCTTCAAACTGCTGTAAACGCCATTCATAGCCATAAAGTAAATAAAATTGGACTGCATTTTTAGAGTAATATTTAAGAAGAAGTTTTTTAATCCTTTGTAGAAAAAAACACACAAATATGAAAAAAAAACAATAAAGATCATTAGAAATATAAAAAAAAGAATCGTGTGCAAATTTTAAAGCCAAAACTAATTTCAGTTAATTAATAATGATATATAAAAAGTTTGTATGAAATATTTAACTATGAAATCTTAAGAATTTTGTTAATGTTTGTAAACTACTTATACAATTTATTAACATTAGAGAACGTTTAAATTATTTAGTAAATTACATATAAAATAAATAAAAAAATCAACAAATGATCATTTAAAAGGTAAACGTACCTTAAAAGCCAATATCTTTGGTCTTTTAACTTGATATAGACTTTTAGAAATAAATGAAATGTTTTGGTCCTAAACACTTACAATAAAAATATTTTAACTGAACAAATTAAAAGCTTGAAACATATATAGTTCTATAAGTAAATACAATACATGTAAGTACAAATAAAACATTTTATATAAAATAATTGTAAGTTCAAATTGAAAATGGTTCTCTTTTGGAATATATACAACTGTATTCATCAAGTTTTTTTGTATTCAATTTGAGACTTGTATAAGGGGAAGAATTTGTTTTAAAATACTTTTCATTCACAACTATGATGATGGACGTTCCATTTAACTTTCCATTCAATACCTTTCATTCATGGTTATAAAATACTGGATGTAATAATATATTTCGTAACAAGGGCCGAAAATGGAATTTTGCAAGCCTTAAGTCGAGAACTTGAAACAATTGAGAGCTGGCTGTTACTTAACAAAAGTTATTCGTAACATTTTTGGCCGAATTACGAATGATATTTTTCATCATACTGTGCAATTATATTCTTAACAAGTGATAGAATATTTATATTCGCCCATAAAAAAACATAACCTTAACTAACCTAGCGTGATGCACTGATTATGCTTCTGGTTGCTAGGCAACCACTTCACATCAGCTAACGCCACCGAAACTAGAATACTCTAATAGGTGACAACAACAGCAGATTTCAAGCGAAAAGCACTAAGTTCCCAAGTACGTCATAATATCTACTTCACAGTTAATATCGGATGAACTACCAACTATATCACTGATTTATTATTCGTTGTTGTTGTTGTTGTTTTTGTTGTTGTTGTTGTTGTTGTCACCTACCATATTATTATTTTTTTCTTGGCTACCGTTTCCATTGGGGGTCTAGGGCCGATAGTTTTAGGTCCTAGACCTCAAACACTTGATTTTCGTTGTTATATGTGATGGTTGAAAACAGGTGTTATTGATGTAGTGTGAAGAAAAAACCTTTTTTAGTAGTAAATTTATTATTTATTGTTGAAATGATTTTTTTAACTCAAGCTTATTTACAGCCGAATATGTTTTTAACAATGTAAAACAATGCGTTGTATGCCGTTAAAAAATATATTTTTTTTAATGTCGGGAAGTGTTTATACAGGGTAAGATGTTGGTACTAAGGAGTTATCTGTCATCAACAATGTAGGCTGATCACTTCCTTGTCCATCCAAACTGTCCTATTGAAACCGGAAATAGAACGCAGGACAATAAACGTCATTTCCCCATCTGTATAGTACTGGAACATCACAAGGCTATATTTAGTGAAACTTGATTCCGAAAAAAGTTTAGCCATCGTCTACTTGGAGTAAAGTGTTGGAATTAAATTTTAATAATGAATGTTGAAAACGCCACAAATATTATTTAGAGTAAAATGAAAGTTCTAGATTCGTTTAGTGATTTTTTGAACAAGATTGAATAAGTAATACGCGTTAGTAAATGTTTTTCACTCTTAAATATGTTATGTTATTTTATTGGAGAACGACCTCTTAGAAGTGAAGTAAGGAAAAAATCTCTAAGATAATTAATTGTGGGTTGATTAATACATAACATCTAAGGCTTGCCCTAGAAGTTAACCATGCCTCACACAAGTCACACATAGTAAAATAGCCGATTCGGAAATGTCAGATGATAACGTTTATCTAAGACACATTATAAAAAATTTAAAATGCATTAAAATTGTATAAATTTCTAAAAATAGATTTCAGTACAATTGCTTGGAATAGATAAACCTTTTAAAATATGTACGAACTGTCAGGCACGTATAAAATTTCAACTTATAAAGTCAACTTTGTACGGCTAGATTTTACTTCACATGGTACTTCACATTGAGTTCCCTTTTTTAAATTCCTGTATAAGGATAATTAAATAGTTTTGTATTCTGAGCAAATTTCCTTAAAGCCGACAACAGATAGTTCAATATGTCAGAAGTTATTTCATTTTAATGATTTGTTTATATCATAAACAAAATTTATAATAGGCCTATCGCATTCCAATTCAGACTCAGAAGTACTTGAGTTTATTTTGGGTTTGATTGGGTTTATGGCTTTGTTCTCTTTCAATAGAAGGCTTCACTTTAATATCGGCTCTATTAACAAAGTGTAAAGAGTATATTTCTATACACTATAAACATCAAACCGTTAATGTTTTTTTTTTTTTTTTTTTTTTTTTTTTTTTACTTTACATAAATTATTAAAAAAGGTGAAAAATTACCGTATCTAATCATTTCAGAAACTTCGATGTCGTATATCTAAATTTATAACCGTACCACATTGTGTATTTGTTAACATAAGTTAGGTTATTGTATTAAGTTACCTTCTCTACACAAAATAAATAGGCCTACATATACATTTAATTTTGAACAATTTGCATTATAAATTCAAAATACTAAATGTAATTTTTTATTTAAGCTTAAATACATAATCCTAACATTCCAGAACGAAATGTCTAACCCAGTACTTACTCGCGCTGTTGATTCCAACCAGGATTGAGATGGCTTAACCCGCTTATAATCGTGCCTTACTCACCCCTGCTAAATGTCATAATCTTTGTATTTCGTAACCAAAAGTAACACAACAATATTCTCAAATAAAAAATGATAAACCGTAAGAACTTGGATATCACCAAAGGTACTGTATTGTTTTATGACAATCTTATGATTTTTTTCTTCTCTATGGCCTTTGGTAGGTACTTATACAAATATGCTATTCACAAAATCAGTCTTTTAGTAGTATGACATTTCTAATTCCAAACGGAAACAAAATAATCAAATAATTATAAACCTTGATCTGCATAATAAAAAATTAAACATTTTCAAAGAGGCATTTAACTTTAACGTAAAAACTAAAATAGTTCGAAGTATAAGAGTCAGTAATAAATCTTAACGTCTGATTAATGCGATGTCTTTCAGTTTTAATAATCCTTAATTAATTCCATATATCTGAGTTTTGACATCGAATCATTTGAAATGCCTACAGTATTGATTTGTAATGTTTAAGGATTTTATGAAATGTTTAAATAATTTTATTATCTAAATGTTTAATTATTACCTGAATCTGTTGATTTGATTCACTGTCTCCACCTCGGAAAAATTATTACGAAGTATAGTCACACTTGGTAAAAAGTGTAAAACCACTGCCAAGACGTCTATGTCTTTCAATCAAAATATATATTATCATAATCTTCTTAAATAACGTTCTATTAGGAATTTTAATGATACAGTATTATCATTTTGTAATAAGTCTTTTGCAAATACAATAGTCTAAAGAAATAGGTAATAACAACTATGTTTCTAAATGCAGTCACAATTCATAGAATGAACGTTTAAAGCAAGGTATAATGACTTATTTTATACAGTAAAACATTAATATCGCGCCAAGTTTGCAATGGAAGAGTCTCCGCTCTCATCTGACACCACGGTACCGTCAGACCTGACAGGGGTTTCAGTTTGAACTCCTGTCTAAAGGAAAATAAATACTTTTATTGATTGTTTTTCCTATATCGTGTTTGTTCTATAGTCGACTAAATACAATTTAATGTTTTGAAGCATTGAAGTCCTGCAACACATTTTTCTAGGAAAAGCCAATTAGATTGTTAACAGTAAAACAAAGGTTACTGTAAATATACCAATCTGTAGTATTTACTCTTAACCTTATTAAATGTTAAAAAAATTTGAGAGAGATATTGTTTTATTTACGTAAATAAACTATAACCCTTATATCTAAAGTTGTTTATGTATTCATTTATTTTGTTTTGTCGGTCCAAAACAAAAAAACATGTTATCAAATATTATTACTAATTTAAGGCAACTTTGAACATAAATACATTGTACATTGAACATTGAATATGGTACATTGTCAGGTAAAATAAAAATATATTTTGTTTGGTTTTTAAGAAGTAGAGACTATTTGAACTCTTTAGTCTTACAATGAATTTAAATCATGAAATGTCCGAATTGAAACTAGTATGATGAACAAAACCATTGATTTTAATTAATATAAGACTTTTCACTCTCGTGCGAAATTGCTTCTTTCCCTACAAGTCTTCCGTTTATTCATAGCACTTAAGAGTCATCTTCACCTATGATCCACCAGCCCATTGTTGCGCAGTCGGCAATGTTAATCATACGGCTTTTAATGCAAAACATGGTATAGCATTCCCCTGTTTCGGACGCCGTTTTTCAACCGAATTTCTTTAAACTTGGTAAGTGTTTAGTTGAATAGTTATATCATGTCCCTCATAACTCGGAATTTTTAAAATTTAACAAATATTACTCTTTGAGACGTCACAAAGTAACTCGATTTTCCTTAGTAATATTTGTTAAATTTTCAAAATTCCGAGTTATGAGCGACATTATAAGCTTAGGGGCGTTCCTAAGAAGGGAATGCTACTGTAAACTCGCTAAATGAGAGGGTACTGGAATCAAAGCCTAAATAAACTTTAACCAAAATGTATTTAAGTGAGTTCAATAACAATCTCTAACAATCAAGTATAAATTGCAGCAATAACAATTATATTAATTTATATTTACATTACCAAAACTAATATTTACACCAGCACGAGGGTCTCAATTAAATTGCATTTCAAACAATCAATTTATAAGTTTAACAAAATTTGGATTCTTGATTTAATATAATGAATAGCAGTTGGAGAGAGAGATTGATTGCAAAATTCTTAACATCGTTAGTTAGATGTAATCATGAAGGGTTTTGTACAACCATCCTGAAGGGATGGTACATAATAAATGAATTAATTTTGAAAGTAAAGATTGAGGAATTTAACACCGCCAGACAGGCCCTATCATTACAAAAATTAGAAAGAATATCTTACTCTAATCACGCTGGATCACTCCTTATTCACATGACACAATAAAAAAGAGGCTTAAGGCCACAAGCCATGGAAACACAACACTTCACTACACTCGCGTAAGTGGCGTCGTCCCCGAGCTTAAATAAGACCGTCTTCCGCCGAATTTCCCGAGCTGACTTCCCTCTGTCCACAGTGCTCCTCATTTTGTCTTCATTCCCCTTCCACTCTATTATTGGCCAATAGGAGAGCGTGATTTAATTTTGGATGATAATGATTGGTGGGAATATTCTGGAACTTTCTAGAGTGTCCACGACCGGCAATGGAGACAATAAACTTCGATGACCCCGCTGACTTGTCATTGCGCAGTTAGATTGAATTGTAGAGTTATTGCTATGGTTGCTGGTTTTTGCTATGTGGAACAAACAGGAAATATGGTGTGGGCTTATTGCGTTGTACTTTTTTGTGACTTGGTTACATCCCCCGGTTTAAGTCGGTGCAAACTGGTTTTGTACCGTTGCAGAAATTTAGAGAGAAGTATCTGAATTGTTAAAGTTTCTTGGTGGTAATGAGGGTGGTTTCAATTTTAGCTTGATGTTTAAGATGTGAATTTTGTAGATTGCTATTGCCAATAATATTGTCAGCATGCTACACCATAAAAGAAGAAAATACAGCATAATTCTTTTGTCGTCCACTATATCAGTCCAGGTTGTTTCTTGATGAATATGTTTGAATAATTTTACTTCGTCTAGTGTTGTAGAGATGAAGGTCGGTACAGTAAGATTCCATTTTGGAAGTAGGTAATTTGTGATGTTATAGAATTCAGTCTTGTCTTCATTGAAGGGGTCCAATTTCAAATGATCTAAGTTGGTCCAAGGTAGCGGAACTAGGTGGTATATGGAAGGTGAAGAGAAGTCTCTAGAGTCACATGGGACTATTGTATTGATAATTGTTTTTGAAGCATCCATGAGTTTGCAATTACATGGTAATTCTATTTCTAGAGTTCCAAGATTGACTTCCGGGATGCTGTCCTGAAGCATGTTATTGTCACAGTTTAATTGCAGAGTTTTCCCAAAATTTGTAATAAGAAATTTGTTTACTTGAAGTTGTGTCACAATAGGATGTTTTGGTGCTTTGATGCAGTGAAATTGACAGTGTAGTTTAAGTTCTGATAAGTTATTTCCATTTAGAAGATATTTCGCACATGTTGAAGCAATGGATGTGTAAGAAGAGTATCTCGGTATTAGACATAGGTTTGAAGAGTGTAAATTACAATTGGGATTATCTTGTGTGTTGATTATGTAAGTTGAGTCGGATGATGATTTTATAATAATGAAGTCGTGTTCTGCTAGTTTGCATATGTTGTCTTCCCACAGCAAAGGCAAAGATTCGTATTTGTAAGCTCTATATGTTGTGTTTAATTGTGCTAGTGGTATCTTAATTTGCAGTATAATGTTTTCATTCTCGTAGTGACACTTTGATATCGGTAAGTTGTACAACTTGTGCAGTTTATCTAGAGGTAATGCAATCGTTAGGTTGTATGATTTTAGTTTCATTGATAACTGGAGTAATTCTTTTTTCAGTGTCGGTATACTGATCAAGTCTTCGGGGATGTAGTTATGCTGACAGTCATGTTCGACTTTGTAGAGAGTGTGATAATGTGTCATCAGATAAATGTAAGAGATAATTTCAAGGTTATTGTGTAGAATTTTGTTGTCTATAGTGGAACTGGTGTTGTTTATTTGCAGGTTGAGGTTTGTTTCATACTTCGATAGTGAAGAATGCAGTTGTCTTAAAATGTGGTCTACGTTGCTAGTAAAATTGTTCATTTTTTGTTCAGCTGATGTAATGTCTATGTGTTCTGCTTTCACGTAGTCTAGAAGATCATTCATCTTGTCATCAACCTGTTCTTCGTTTTTTGAGAGGTCTTGTAAATTTGTCATGGTGGCGGTATTGCAACACCAAGACAAAGCTTTGGTCCCCAATGAAGTCGATGGCTCTTCTGCTCCTGATTTTGTCAATTGTATTTCCTAATTTATATTGGGGGTCTAAGTTTAAATCGTTAGTGTTGAAAATTTTGTTCAGTTCGTTTTGAATGTTTAATAGATATTCTTTTTCAGAGCAAAATATGTTGGGTGTTTTCAGTGAGTTATGACATGTGGAAGTAACTGTGGTGGTAGTGGGTAAACTGAATTTAGATTTCTTGTGAAAGGGAAACTTGAAGAGAAGTTGAGTTGAAGAGTGATACGGTATCAATGTATCAATTTCCTTAAACTGCACTCCAGATATAATATGTATTGGTATGTTCGCACTGGTGGTCGACATCAGTAGCGTGAACAGAAGAAGGGAAGTTGCTGACATGGTGGCAGTGTCAGTTGTGTTATGGCTAGTCGGCAGTTCTGCAGTGTAGACTGGTGGTGTGGTGTTGCATGCTGGTTGGGTACGATGCTCTCTCAGTCGCAAGGTCGCTGCGATGTGTCGTCTTCTCCTGGAATATCTTGCTGAAATTGACATAATTAAATTTTGCCTATGCCTGTCCGATTGGTGCTCATGCTGGTGTTTACAAGTTACCATGTGTCGTTATTGCAATAAATTTTATTATGTTTACATTTTTATATGCATTCAAAAACTGGCTTTATAATAATAATTCCTTGCTTTCTTACGATTTTTCTTTGCCTTATAACTATTATATTTTTCCTTGTATCTACAAGTTAATGAATATCGGTATTAAATCATAAAATTTATACCTTACTTATTATAAAATGCATGTATTTGTATATCAGCGACTTGTTTAAAGGTATATACATGTATATGTCTGATTGTATGGACCTCATACTGTTCTTCACACGAAAAACTTATTGTCCTTGAGAATTTTTCTGGGCCATACCTCAGATATATAGGTCACAATCATGGATTGCGCAGAGTTGCTTTATCACGTTCATAAGAGCAATGTTCATTATTGTCATTAACGTCCTTATGTTTGGCCAAACAAAGTGTTAAAGCACATTTTCTAATACAAGGTGATCAGTCTTGTATTATAGTGCGTAATCAAATATTATGTCACAATCGTGTTGTAATCGTAGTGTTAGTTTACCACAATGGTTTTGTTACACAATTATACAATGACACTTATACTAAATTCAGATCATGTTAAATCCTCTATTTTAAGAGTCCGTAAGATAATGCTAGAGCATTTTTTCTCTTTCACAACTTAATTTCTTCTAAGTGAAATTCATTACATTACACTTCCTATTCTATAATTAAATTTTAATAAGTCGTTAATATGAGATTCTTAACCTATTGTGTGCGCACACTATTTACAAAATATATTACAATGGTTTCGTCAAGCTCGGTTCGACACGACCTACGCTAGCTTTCTGTAATTGTTAATTTGTTTGCAATATTTCTTAATTACTTCTTGTTTCTTTGATTACGTTTAGTTAAGAATGAAGGAATTATTATTATTATTACTTTAAAATTAGTATTTTATTTAATAAGATATCAATAGAATTAATGCTTACGTGAAAAATAAGCTTCCAATGAAACTAAGAATGACTAAGATTACTTCTTATTAAATTTGGCGGAGTTAAGACCTGTAATTGAATGCATATCAGGTATTCAATGAAAGTTTAACTTATCTTATAACTATGTACAAATGTTGTGTTTGCCTGCTTCTGCAATTCAGTCCCTCCTATAGTAAAGTTTTAATCTTTGTACATGAACTACGTCACGAATTAATTTTCCATTGGAAAGTAATTCAATTTCATACGTTACAGGGGAAACCTTTCTTGTTATAGTGTAAGGTCCTTTGTACTTATATGCAAATTTAGTTGAATTGTCCCTGAGGTTCTTAGGATACCATATTAAAACCTCGTCACCTGCCTTAAAATCAAAGTCAGTTCTATTTTGGTCATAGTAATACTTTTGTTTTGCTTGCTGTTGTTGAATTAACTTAGGTATGGTTTTACGTACATTTTCAATTATTTTCAATCTTTCCACTAGTGTTGGTTCAGCATTAGGTAAAACTAACAGAGTTTCACTTGGTAATTGGGGTTCAAATCCTAAAAATAAATAACTAGGCTTATGTTTATGGGTAGAGTGGTGTGTGTTGTTGTATACAAATACTGCATACTGCAAATAGTTTGACCATTTTGAGGGATTTTCAGTTACATAATGCGATAAGATGTTTACTAATGTTTTGTTAAATGATTCTACAAGTCCATTAACATTTGGTGTGTAAGCTGTACTTAATATTTGACACATACCTAGCGCCACATGTAAATGGTGAACCACTTGAGCTGTAAATGTAGTTCCCCTATCTGTTTGTAGAACATTAAATACTCCATAAATACTTATCAATTTTAATAAACAATTTGTCACAGAGATAGCATCAGCATTGATCAATGGGAAAGCAAATGCCATTCTTGTTGAAACACATGTTACGCATAAAATATATTTATATCTATTACTTGGGCAAAGTGGACCAACAATGTCAGCTTGGATTCTGGTGAATGGTTGTAAGGTTGGGTATATAGGTTGTAAGTAGCCAAAGGGTTTTCTGGTAGGAGTTTTCCGTTTATGGCAAGTATCACATGTCCTAACATAATCTTGAATATCTCTCCTCATTCGCATCCAGTAATAGCGATCTTTAATCTTATTGTATGTTTTGTCTGCATTTAAATGTCCTCCTGATATTTTATCGTCATGGTAATCGTGTAGAATTTGTGCTCTTAACTTCTGTGGTAATACTAGAGTATAATTTCTGTTGTTTCCAGGTTTGCGTTTATAAAGTGTGTCATTGAATATCCTGAAGTGAAGTGATTTTTTTATGTCTCCTTTGGAGCTGTTCTGGGGATCATTAATAGCATTTATAATTTTACGAAGATTGTCGTCCTCTCGTTGAAGTTGTGCAACATCGACATGTACTAACGTATTAATCGTTTCTCGGTCTATGTCTGTAGGTATGTTGTCATCTTGATTATCGATTGGATTCCTGCTGAGAAAATCTGGGAGTGTTAGGGTTTTTCCTGACTTGTAGTGTATCTCAATGTCGTAATCTACTATATGTAATGCTAATCTTGTCAGTCTTGAAGATGACCCTTTGAAATTTTTGTAGAATTGGAGTGCGGAATGATCCGTATAAACGTGAACCTTTCGACCTAAGCAAAATTCCCTCCATTTGTTTAATGCTGTAACTAATGCTACAAATTCTTTTTCAGAAACACTTAATGAACGTTGAGTAGGTTTTAACTTCCTACTAAAATATTGCACTGGGTGTTCCTTTCCAGTTTTGGTGTCAAAATTACAGAGAACAGCGCCTACAGCAAAATCACTAGCGTCTGTGTATATGCGTGTTTCCTGGTTAACATCAAAGTGGGCCAGTACTGGGGCTGTAGTTAGGATAGTTTTTAACTGATTGAAAGCGTCTTCACATCTTTGAGTCCAATTAAATTGTTTCGTTTTATTGTATTGTTTAATTAAATCAGTTAAAGGTATTGCTATTTCAGCAAAATTCTTTATGTGCTGACGGAAAAAATTAAATGCCCCGAGAGCTGAACGTACTTGCTTTATTGTTTTTGGTCTTTCAATACGTCTTATAGCATCGACATTTCTTTTGAGAGGTCTGATGCCATGCTTTGAAATATCATGACCCAAAATTTCAATGTTTTCAGACATAAACTGTGATTTATTTGTATTTAGTTTAATGTTATATTTGTCTAGTTCGCTTAGAATTGTCCTCAAATTGTCGAGTTGGTCTTGGAATGTGCTACCAAGAATAGCTAAGTCATCAATGTAGCTTATGACTTTGGAAAACAAATGCTTAGAGAGTATTTTGTTAATAACCCTTTGAAATATTGCTGTACTGTTGCAAAGGCCTTGTGGTAGTCTGGTATATTGGTATTTTCCTGTCTGTGTGGCAACTGTAAGTATATGTCTGTCTTGTGGATCAATTTCAATTTGGAAGAATGAATTTTTTACATCGACTTTGCTGAAATACTGCATTCCAGATAAACATGACAAAACAGTGTCAATAGACAACAATGGATATTGTTCCGGGATTATTCTACTATTTATTTGTCTCAGGTCAGATATTAGTCTACGTGTTTTATCCTTATTCATGACCAAAAATATGGGTGATTGGAAGTCTGTAAATCCTTCGCTTTCTTCCAGGACTTTTGACTTTAATAATTTCTCAATCTCTTCTTGTAAAGCATTTCTTTCTGTGAGTGGTTGCTTGTATGGTGGAATGTGAATAGGTTTCGCATCTTCTTTCAATTTTAGTCTCACCGGCGAAACTTCAGCTTTCGTTAAATCTTCCGTTTTGTTAGTAAATAAATGTCTGAATTCATGAAGAACTTTCGCAACTTGATTGTGTTGTTCAACCGAGAGATTTGGGTTAATGGAAAGTCTGTCTCCATTAAGGTCATATACTTGAATTTTGTCAGGATTATAGTAAGTAGACTTGGTGTTAGCGTGGTTGGAGTTTTGAGGACTGTGTGTCTGAGAGAGTTCCATTCCTGCTGGAAGTAATTTCTTAATGGGTTCAATCTTACTGTTATTTGAGTTTTTTAAGTAGCCTAACAATGAATTTTCTTTAATTTTCTTCGGCGATGTTCCTGAATTATAGATTTGGATGCATTTTATGTTAGAATCAATGTCACTAGCAATATAAGCATGTAATTTTCTCTTATCTTGCATATTCAAATTCTGTTCAAATTCCAGATTATCCGAATTTATTGGCAATTCTAGTATCTTGAGGTGTTGTTTTGGTTTGACATAATATTCTTTATCTGCTCTTACCTCAGTTAAATTATTTGATGTGCTTAAGTCCATTATAACTGATAGGGTATTGGCATTTTGCATATTGATTACCCATGATTCGTCCATAGGGATCAAGTCATGTGTGTTCGTGTTCTTGTTAAATATACGAATGTGCTTATCTTTGAATGAGATCTCCATGTGGTTTTCTAATAAAAACTTGTTTCCTATAATTATGTCTAATGCAAGCTGTTTAATTACTAAAAATTGCACTGTATATTGCCTGTTGCAAATTAACAAAGGCAATTGTATTCGACCTAATACTGGTAGTATTTCATTGTTTGCGGCAGCAATGGTTGGAAGTCTGTCTTTGGAAAGTGGTAACCCTTTTACTAACTTGTGGTTAATAAACGAATAATTAGTGCCAGTATCTATATAGCATTTTAAGGTGTCGCCTATTCCTTGTATTTTAACATTAAAGTTTAATGTTGGTTGTGGTGCTTGCTCAGTAGTATTAAACAAAATGTCGTAAATTGAGGACAACACACTTTCTGATTCCCTACTATTAGTTTTCAGTAAATTTCTTAACTGATAGGACTTAATCTCGTCTAACCTCTGCTGTTTGTCAATAGTAAGATATAAATTCTGGGCTTCATTAACCGAGAGTAAACAGTTGTCGCTCTGTTCCTCTGAAATTAAAACCAAATCCTCTTTGGACTGTTGCGGTGATGTTAAAGTTTCATTGTCTGAAGTGGATTGATTCGTAGTTGTCGCTGAAGTACAATCAGTAATACAGCCTATATTGGGATCCGAGTTTGAAGAAGTGGCTGAGGTTGGCACTTGGTAGGCTGCGATTGTGTGTCGCTGTGACGTCACTTGCGTACGCGCTGGCGACTCGGGAGTTGACGTGGCA
Organism: Neoaliturus tenellus; assembly: GCA_030545055.2. Taxonomy (NCBI): domain Eukaryota; kingdom Metazoa; phylum Arthropoda; class Insecta; order Hemiptera; family Cicadellidae; genus Neoaliturus; species Neoaliturus tenellus. The sequence goes on along the minus strand of CM061531.1, from coordinate 188,911,347 downwards.
AACATGACCGGTGCATTCTGAGGCGTTAGGTTTCCGGCAACGTCACAAGGTCGATGCTTTTGCTTGCCTCTGCATGACGCATTTAGAGGTGGAAACTCTTCATCGTAGCTTTTGTTTGGGAATAAAACCTGATTTTGAAAATTTTTGTTGTGATAGTATAATGTCTGGCCGTTAAATGGTTCCTCATCGTCATCAATTACATGTTGTTGAAAGTCAGATAACTTAGAGATTTTAATGTAATTTCTTTTATTTGGGATAGTTTTGCCATGAGTGAAATTGTGAAGATTATCGTTTTTATTTCTCATAAGGTAGTGAGATTTTGTGTTGTTATATTGTAAATTGTAGGAAGCTACATTCCTAGTACTTACATAGTACCTTTTTTTGTTGCAATGATTTTGGGTTTTAACACTGTAATTAGGGTGAGAACCTCTGTTAATTTCGACTCTGGGTACCCACCCATAAACTAGTTTTTTCTGTAAGAGTAATTTGCATTAGATTGTCGTTGATTATGATACTTAGTATCATCAGGTGTTGATTGGTTCGCTTTGTTTGGGGAAAATTTAGATTTTAATTCTTTAGAAGGTTCCTGTCTGTTTTGGTTCCGAGCACGAGGGTTTCTCATGTTAAAATAACATTCCCTTGTCATGTGATTGTCCATTTGGCAGATGTCACAATTGTGACGTCTAGTCGTATAATTTAGGTGATTATTCTGGCGCTGGTACATGTTCCTACCTGGTGAATAGTAGTTCCTTGGAGTTGAGTTTACATTCCCATATGACTGATAGTTTCTCCTATTTAAGTATCTATTTGGTGATTTAGATTTATTGCGATATTGCACTGGGGATTGGCTCCTATCTCTGGACTGGCTCCTGTCTCTGGATTGGCTCCTGTCTCTGGATTGGCTCCTGTCTCTGGATTGGCTCCTATCTCTGCGGGTTCTGGAGTCATCCCTCCGTGAAACATGACGCCTATCGTTATAACCTTTCGCCGTAGATTGACTTGAAGTCTTTATGTCTCGAACCGCTTTAGTTAAATCCGAGATTGCATTCAATAGATGGTGTGTTTTATCATCAGTTTTGGGAGATGAATGACGGAAACTTACTGCTCTAGTGTTATGAGAAAATGTTGTTGGTGTGTTGTTTTGGTCAATTGTTTGAACATAGTCGTAACCATAATGCAAATTATACTTCCTGGAGTTTTGTTGTTTTAACTGGAGTCTTGTCTGCAATTTCGATAAGTTGTCTTGAAATTCCTTAAGGTTAGAGTGTTCCATACGGACGATTTCATCGAAATAATTCGGCCTCAGTCCTTTAATTGTATAGTTAATAATTTCTTCGTCCGGCATGTTTGGCTTAAGCTGTCTACATAGATTATGGATCTCGAAAAAGAAGTTTAGAGGGGTCTCAGACTCATTTTGGATTCGGCTATCTAATGTATTCTGAATGTCAAACAAGAATCCTGATTTCCCGAACGATTTTTTGAAATTATTCTGTAAATCTTCCCATGATGTGCTTGGATTTAGGTCCATAAAATCCGAATACCATTTGTATGCAATGCCCGTCATATACGTTCCAAACAAGTCTAATTTAGTTCTGTCCGACCAACGATTGCACCTAGCAGCAAGTTCAAATTTCTTTAAAAACCCTAAAGCGTTTTCATGCGGTTGGCCACCAAAAATAGTTGGTTTCACTAAAGGTGAATTTTCTGACTTCGAATCGGCCATTGCGGTATTCAAGTTAGGTGTGATAATTTCCGGTGACTTAACTTGTATCGTCGTAGTGTTGTTGAATTTGGGTACTTCAATTTGCGTTTTTGAAGATTGCTGTGCTGTAATTGGTAATTGGGTGTTTACAGATATAAAGTCAGTCAGTGCAGTAGTGGTTATAGTATTCTTAGGTTCCGTTTCTTTGTGAGTTGGAAAATTTGAAGCAGCCCCTAGATGCTGTATCGGTTCATTAGCATAATTGTGGCATGGTTTCTCATTACCACCGTTATCTTTTGATTCATAAACTGAATCGTAAATTGGATCAAGAAGTTCAAAATATGATTTTAGCTCTGGATACTCCCTTGCATTAACCTCTGAAACTTGGTTTTCCTCAATGGATTTCTCTAATATAGCCCTAAATATACTATCTCTTTGAGCTTTACGAGCAACCTCCTTAACAAGTGATAATTTTTGCCTTAATTCATGGACAGTTATGGACAAGGGATCAGAAGGGATTCTGACATTGTAGTCACTGGCTAATTGTAATAAACCCTCCTTTTTGAGATTATAAATGTCAACGTCAATTATTGATTGATCCATAAATACATTAGAATTTTATTTAAGTATTAAATTATATTGTCTAAATTAATCACCCTATACCTTTTAATTTTATTATAATTTTAAATCATATTTCACCGAACTTTATTTAAACTTAGTTAATAAGTTTATTTAAACCTCGTAGTAATTTAATGTGATATAGTGTAGTGTATCATTATGTTCTATTGTCTCTTTTTTTTTAGAAAATAAAGGTGCCTGATAAAAAACAGTAACCTAAACCTAACTTATGCTACCTTTGAGGGAGTGAATTGTGCCTGTCTAGCTTCGAATTTAGAGTCATCTCTCTCCAAAGGCTATAATCGTCCCTAAAACGGAATTTAGCGTCCTCCACCATATAATTAATAAAATTAAATTCCTAAGAAGGGAATGCTACTGTAAACTCGCTAAATGAGAGGGTACTGGAATCAAAGCCTAAATAAACTTTAACCAAAATGTATTTAAGTGAGTTCAATAACAATCTCTAACAATCAAGTATAAATTGCAGCAATAACAATTATATTAATTTATATTTACATTACCAAAACTAATATTTACACCAGCACGAGGGTCTCAATTAAATTGCATTTCAGACAATCAATTTATAAGTTTAACAAAATTTGGATTCTTGATTTAGTATAAAAAATGAATAGCAGTTGGAGAGAGGTTGTTTACAAAAATCTCAACATCGTTAGTTAGATGTAATCATGAAGGGTTTTGTATAACCATCCTGAAGGGATGGTACATAATAAATAATTAAATTATTATCTTAAAAAATAAAGTAAAATATAAGAATTTTGCAATCAATCTCTCTCTCCAACTGCTATTCATTTTATTAAATCAAGAATCCAAATTTTGTTGAACTTATAAATTGATTGTCTGAAATGCAATTTAATTGAGACCCTCATGCTGGTGTAAATATTAGTTTTGGTAATGTAAATATAAATTAATATAATTGTTATTGCTGCAATTTATACTTGATTGTTAGAGATTGTTATTGAACTCACTTAAATACATTTTGGTTACAGTTTATTTAGGCTTTGATTCCAGTACCCTCTCATTTAGCGAGTTAACAGTAGTATTCCCTTCTTAGGAACGCCCCTAAGCTTATATGGTATGTAATGATAAGTGTTCAGCTTGGATTCTGGTGAATGGTTGTAAGGTTGGGTATATAGGTTGTAAGTAGCCAAAGGGTTTTCTGGTAGGAGTTTTCCGTTTTTGGCAAGTATCACATGTCCTAACATAATCTTGAATATCTCTCCTCATTCGCATCCAGTAATAGCGATCTTTAATCTTATTGTATGTTTTGTCTGCATTTAAATGTCCTCCTGATATTTTATCGTCATGGTAGTCATGTAGAATTTGTGCTCTTAACTTCTGTGGTAATACTAGAGTATAATTTCTGTTGTTTCCAGGTTTGCGTTTGTAAAGTGTGTCATTGAATATCCTGAAGTGAAGTGATTTTTTTATGTCTCCTTTGGAGCAGTTCTGGGGATCATTAATAGCATTTATAATTTTACGAAGATTGTCGTCCTCTCGTTGAAGTTGTGCAATATCGACATGTACTAACGTATTAATCGTTTCTCGGTCTATGTCTGTAGGTATGTTGTCATCTTGATTATCGATTGGATTCCTGCTGAGAAAATCTGGGAGTGTTAGGGTTTTTCCTGACTTGTAGTGTATCTCAATGTCGTAATCTACTATATGTAATGCTAATCTTGTCAGTCTTGAAGATGACCCTTTGAAATTCTTGTAGAATTGCAGTGCGGAATGATCCGTATAGACGTGAACTTTTCGCCCTAAGCAAAATTCCCTCCATTTGTTCAATGCTGTGACTAATGCTACAAATTCTTTTTCAGAAACACTTAATGAACGTTGAGTAGGTTTTAACTTTCTACTAAAATATTGCACTGGGTGTTCCTTTCCAGTTTTGGTGTCAAAATTACAGAGAACAGTGCCTACAGCAAAATCACTAGCGTCTGTATATATGCGTGTTTCCTGGTTAACATCAAAGTGGGCCAGTACTGGGGCTGTAGTTAGGATAGTTTTTAACTGATTGAAAGCGTCTTCACATCCTTGAGTCCAATTAAATTGTTTCGTTTTATTGTATTGTTTAATTAAATCAGTTAAAGGTATTGCTATTTCAGCAAAATTCTTTATGTGCTGACGGAAAAAATTAAATGCCCCGAGAGCTGAACGTACTTGCTTTATTGTTTTTGGTCTTTCAATACGTCTTATAGCATCGACATTTCTTTTGAGAGGTCTGATGCCATGCTTTGAAATATCATGACCCAAAATTTCAATGTTTTCAGACATAAACTGTGATTTATTTGTATTTAGTTTAATGTTATATTTGTCTAGTTCGCTTAGAATTGTCCTCAAATTGTCGAGTTGGTCTTGGAATGTGCTACCAAGAATAGCTAAGTCATCAATGTAGCTTATGACTTTGGAAAACAAATGCTTAGAGAGTATTTTGTTAATAACCCTTTGAAATATTGCTGTACTGTTGCAAAGGCCTTGTGGTAGTCTGGTATATTGGTATTTTCCTGTCTGTGTGGCAACTGTAAGTATATGTCTGTCTTGTGGATCAATTTCAATTTGGAAGAATGAATTTTTTACATCAACATTGCTGAAATACTGCATTCCAGATAAACATGACAAAACAGTGTCAATAGACAACAATGGATATTGTTCCGGGATTATTCTACTATTAATTTGTCTCAGGTCAGATATTAGTCTACGTGTTTTATCCTTATTCGTGACCAAAAATATGGGTGATTGGAAGTCTGTAAATCCTTCGCTTTCTTCCAGGACATTTGACTTTAATAATTTCTCAATCTCTTCTTGTAAAGCATTTCTTTCTGTGAGTGGTTGCTTGTATGGTGGAATGTGAATAGGTTTCGCATCTTCTTTCAATTTTAGTCTCACCGGTGGAACTTCAGCTTTCGTTAAATCTTCCGTTTTGTTAGTAAATAAATGTCTGAATTCATGAAGAACTTTCGCAACTTGATTGTGTTGTTCAACCGAGAGATTTGGGTTAATGGAAAGTCTGTCTCCATTAAGGTCATATACTTGAATTTTGTCAGGATTATAGTAAGTAGACTTGGTGTTAGCGTGGTTGGAGTTTTGAGGACTGTGTGTCTGAGAGAGTTCCATTCCTGCTGGAAGTAATTTCTTAATGGGTTCAATCTTACTGTTATTTGAGGTTTTTAAGTAGCCTAACAATGAATTTTCTTTAATTTTCTTCGGCGATGTTCCTGAATTATAGATTTGGATGCATTTTATGTTAGAATCAATGTCACTAGCAATATATGCATGTAATTTTCTCTTATCTTGCAAATTCAAATTCTGTTCAAATTCCAGATTATCCGAATTCATTGGCAATTCTAGTATTTTGAGGTGTTGTTTTGGTTTGACATAATATTCTTTATCTGCTCTTACCTCAGTTAAATTGTTTGATGTGGGTAAGTCCATTATAACTGATAGGGTATTGGCATTTTGCATATTGATTACCCATGATTCGTCCATAGGGATCAAGTCATGTGTGTTCGTGTTCTTGTTAAATATACGAATGTTCTTATCTTTGAATGAGATCTCCATGTGGTTTTCTAATAAAAACTTGTTTCCTATAATTATGTCTAATGCAAGCTGTTTAATGACTAAAAATTGCACTGTATATTGCCTGTTGCAAATTAACAAAGGCAATTGTATTCGACCTAATACTGGTAGTATTTCATTGTTTGCGGCAGCAATGGTTGGAAGTTTGTCTGTGGAAAGTGGTAACCCTTTTACTAACTTGTGGTTAATAAACGAATAATTAGTGCCAGTATCTATATAGCATTTCAAGGTGTCGCCTATTCCTTGTATTTTAACATTAAAGTTTAATGTTGGTTGTGGTGCTTGCTCAGTAGTATTAAACAAAATGTCGTAAATTGAGGACAACACACTTTCTGATTCCCTACTATTAGTTTTCAGTAAATTTCTTAACTGGTAGGACTTAATCTCGTCTAACCTCTGCTGCTTGTCAATAGTAAGATATAAATTCTGTGCTTCATTAACCGAGAGTAAACAGTTGTCGCTCTGTTCCTCTGAAATTAAAACCAAATCCTCTTTGGACTGTTGCGGTGATGATATAGTTTCATTGTCTGAAGTGGGTTGATTCGTTGTTGTCGCTGAAGTACAATCAGTAATACAGCCTATATTGGGATCCGAGTTTGAAGAAATGGCTGAGGTTGGCACTTGGTAGGCTGCGATTGTGTGTCGCTGTGACGTCACTTGCGTACGCGCTGGCAACTCGGGAGTTGACGTGGCAAACATGACCGGTGCATTCTGAGGCGTTAGGTTTCCGGCAACGTCACAAGGTCGATGCTTTTGCTTGCCTCTGCATGACGCATTTAGAGGTGGGAACTCTACATCGTAGCTTTTGTTTGGGAATAAAACCTGATTTTGAAAATTTTTGCTGTGATAGTATAATGTCTGGCCGTTAAATGGTTCCTCATCGTCATCAATTACATGTTGTTGAAAGTCAGATAACTTTGAGATTTTAATGTAATTTCTTTTATTTGAGGTAGTTTTGCCATGAGTGAAATTGTGAAGATTATCGTTTTTATTTCTCATAAGGTAGTGAGATTTTGTGTTGTTATATTGTAAATTGTAGGAAGCTACATTCCTAGTACTTACATAGTACCTTTTTTTTGTTGCAATGATTTTGGGTTTTAACACTGTAATTAGGGTGAGAACCTCTGTTAATTTCGACTCTGGGTACCCACCCATAAACTAGTTTTTTCTGTAAGAGTAATTTGCATTAGATTGTCGTTGATTATGATACTTAGTATCATCAGGTGTTGATTGGTTCGCTTTGTTTGGGGAAAATTTAGATTTTAATTCTTTAGAAGGTTCCTGTCTGTTTTGGTTCCGAGCACGAGGGTTTCTCATGTTAAAATAACATTCCCTTGTCATGTGATTGTCCATTTGGCAGATGTCACAATTGTGACGTCTAGTCGTATAATTTAGGTGATTATTCTGGCGCTGGTACATGTTCCTACCTGGTGAATAGTAGTTCCTTGGAGTTGAGTTTACATTCCCATATGACTGATAGTTTCTCCTATTTAAGTATCTATTTGGTGATTTAGATTTATTGCGATATTGCACTGGGGATTGGCTCCTATCTCTGGACTGGCTCCTGTCTCTGGATTGGCTCCTGTCTCTGCGGGTTCTGGAGTCATCCCTCCGTGAAACATGACGCCTATCGTTATAACCTTTCGCCGTAGATTGACTTGAAGTCTTTATGTCTCGAACCGCTTTAGTTAAATCCGAGATTGCATTCAATAGATGGTGTGTTTTATCATCAGTTTTGGGAGATGAATGACGGAAACTTACTGCTCTAGTGTTATGAGAAAATGTTGTTGGTGTGTTGTTTTGGTCAATTGTTTGAACATAGTCGTAACCATAATGCAAATTGTACTTCCTGGAGTTTTGTTGTTTTAATTGGAGTCTTGTCTGCAATTTCGATAAGTTGTCTTGAAACTCCTTAAGGTTAGAGTGTTCCATACGGACGATTTCATCGAAATAATTCGGCCTCAGTCCTTTAATTGTATAGTTAATAATTTCTTCGTCCGGCATGTTTGGCTTAAGCTGTCTACATAGATTATGGATCTCGAAAAAGAAGTTTAGAGGGGTCTCAGACTCATTTTGGATTCGGCTATCTAATGTATTCTGAATGTCAAACAAGAATCCTGATTTCCCGAACGATTTTTTGAAATTATTCTGTAAATCTTCCCATGATGTGCTTGGATTTAGGTCCATAAAATCCGAATACCATTTGTATGCAATACCCGTCATATACGTTCCAAACAAGTCTAATTTAGTTCTGTCCGACCAACGATTGCACCTAGCAGCAAGTTCAAATATCTTTAAAAACTCTAAAGCGTTTTCATGCGGTTGGCCACCAAAAATAGTTGGTTTCACCAAAGGTAAATTTTCTGACTTCGAATCAGCCATTGCGGTATTCAAGTTAGGTGTGATAATTTCCGGTGACTTAACTTGTATCGTCGTAGTATTGTTGAATTTGGGTACTTCAATTTGCGTTTTTGAAGATTGCTGTGTTGTAATTGGTGATTGAGTGTTTACAGATATAAAGTCAGTCAGTGCAGTAGTGGTTATGGTATTCATAGGTTCCGTTTCTTTGTGAGTTGGAAAATTTGAAGCAGTCCCTAGGTGCTGTATCGGTTCATTAGCATAACTGTGGCATGGTTTCTCACATCCCTCATTATCTTTTGATTCATAAACTGAATCGTAAATTGGATCAAGAAGTTCAAAATATGATTTTAGCTCTGGATACTCCCTTGAATTAACCTCTGAAACTTGGCTTTCCTCAATGGATTTCTCTAATATAGCCCTAAATATACTATCTCTTTGAGCTTTACGAGCAACCTCCTTAACAAGTGATAATTTTTGCCTTAATTCATGGACAGTTATGAGTAGTGGGGTTTTGCCGGTTCTGGCCCATTTCAAGGCCAAGCGGTTCGAACCGGCAGGTGTGGTTGACAGTGATGGGTGTGTTTTGTAAGTGGGTCAAGGCCATCCGGAGGGAGTTTTAAAAAAGCGGAGCCGCGAGGGGCTCAGTCGGGGCGGGGACTCGGGACGGGTCGGATCGGAGCGGGAGCGGCGGGCCGAGGGAGGGGGTTTTTTTTTTTAGTTTATTTATTTTAATTAATTTAAATTAAAATAGTGTCGTTGTTGTTGTTGTGCAGAGAGGCGTTGGAGCGTCGTGCACCGTTGACGCAGTGGTAGACGCCGAAGGTGATGGCGAAAAGGAGGTAGACGCACAGCATGCACAGTACGCATTTGAACAGTTGCAGCAGGCGGACCATGCCTTGTTGGTTCGCCGTTTCCAATTGCAGCCTGTTGATCTCCAGTCTGAGTCTGTCCTCCTCCAATCGTGATCTGAGCGTAACGTCGTCCATCATGTCTGTGTGTGCGTGTTTTTTAGTTTGTGGTGGGGGAAAAAACGGGAGCGGTGTTGATGGTAGGAAAGTCGGCGATGAAATGAGAAGCGAAGACGAATGCAGTGCATATTTATTGTAGAGTGGTGGGGGGTGAAGAAAAAAAAAACAGTTGTCTTCGACTAAACCTCATCGTCAGCTGTGTCGGAAGGTGCAGCCTCGGAAGGTGGAGGAGTGCCGCCTGCAGGTTCGATGTCCTCGCTCTCCATCTCCTCGCATTGTGGACAATTGTAGGAGATCTCCACAGTCATGGTGATGGTGTTGTTGGGAGCGCTGACTACGTCACTCAAAGTTTCAAAAATATCCTTCAAGTCTTGTTGCGACTTTACGGTAAATGTATTTGTACTTGTCGCTAAAGAAAAGCCGCTCATCGTTCGGGAGTCGGCGAACAAATGGCGAGCGGAGGTGAGGCGGCCGCCTATATTCGGTAGGGGTACCGTGGTGGGGGAAGAAAAGAGTGGGGGGAGGACAGCGGTGGGGCGAAGCCCGGGTGGGGGAAGAAAAGAGTGGGGGGAGGACAGTGGTGGGGCGAAGCCCGGGTGGGGAACGAGGGAACTTCGGTCATCGCAGTTCGCCGCGAAACGCCGTCGGGATAGGTTGTGGGAGCCGTACGAAGATAAGCGCTAGCTGTAACACAATGTAGAAAATAGTAATACTTTGTTTGTAAATTAAATATTAAATTTATATTTAACCAGAGCTTGCATTTCTTGTTCCTCGTCGTTTAATTCAACAATTTTAACACCATTAGTAGTCTGTTCCTCTTCCTCTGCACTTTGCGACGATGAAGACATGGAGGTGCCAGGAGAAGATGACGAGGATGAAAATATTGTGGTAGGATTGACATATTGCACCGTGATGTTGATCCATCTTAAAGGATAGCTATCAATGACTGTCAGTAAGTTTTGGAATAGTTCTTCCATCTCTTCTCTGTTGGTAATTAAATGTTGAAAGGAAATGAATTTATCATCCATGTTGTTGTCAGTGCGAGTAATGAAATAAGAATGAGAAGCGTATGGAATGATCCGTAGAATATATGTTGTAAAAAAAAGTGGTGGGGGTAATCTCAAGGTCAATCAAATGGAATTTTAAAAAAGGGCTGCAGTCAGTGACTACAGCTATACATCTGAAGCTTCAACAGGATCAGAAGACCAATCTGATCTGTACTTGCACGCACTTATGATGCATGTACAAAAGTCGTCTTTATAATATGCATTGCACTTTCGACAAGTGGCAAGTTTTTGCGGATGAAATTTGATACACTTCTGGGGACAGCAAGTGTGGAAGTATCGTGATTTATAAATCTTGAAGGTTCGCAATTCTGGTGGCGGTAGTTGCTTTGTCTTGCACTTGCAGTAACAGGATCCGAAGAATTCGCACTTTGTACAAGCTAATCCGTCTACCATCCATCTTCCTAAATCTGTGCATTTCTGTTCACAACAGTAGCGCGGTGCGTCCTCGTTGTTCTTCTCCTCCATGTTGCCGCTTCCAAGTGTTGGCAAGAAATGAAGTTGTACAGTGTAGGATAGCGTGTTTTATAGATCAATAAAAGTGGTGGGGGTAATCTCAAGGTCATCCAAATGGAGTTTTAAAAAAGATCATCTTACAAATGTAAGATGTTTTTTTTTTTTTTTTTTTTTATTTATGATGCTGGCTTGTCCTTTTCTTCTTCTTCTTCTTTAGGTTCTTTCTTAATATTCTGTTCCTGTTCCTGCTTGTTCGCTCTAGCCATGGCGATGAGTTCTTCAGTGGATAGCGGGTGCACTTCTGGAAACTTCAGGATCAGTTTTGGTTGGAACCCTTCTCTAGTCAATACACTGAGATCGGCGCTCATCTCTTCTACGGTTCTATAGTCCTTTCCGTAGATCTTTCCATTGAATTCAATCATCATTCGGTATAACATGGCGGCAGTGGTTGTTATCGCTGCGACCGTAGGAGAGCAAATGATGATTCTGTTGGAGTTGATCCCTCGTTTTATAGCGAAATTTTACAGCGAACCCTTGTTGACGTCATGCTTTGTCATTTAGTAGTATTTGTGGAATTTGACATTGGTTTGAGTAGATGGAGCGGATGTTGTCGCCGCCTGTGTGGGAAAGAACAATTCTTCATCGCAGAAGTTCTGTTTGGAGAACATCCTCTTGTTTGTTACATAGGTGTCAACGTTCAAGTGATAACCACCGGCAAGAAGCACTCGCAATTCATTAGTGAAATTGTCGAGCTGTTCAAAAGTTGTAATAGTGGAGGTATCGTATGATGCACACTTGATCTTGAGAGACATTGTGCAATCACCAACGGAGATGTGTACAGCACTGAAGGTAGTCGTAGACTGAGGGAATTCTTACGGACATTGCTCCATTTATATAGTTTTTGAAACTAGGTCAAGGTCACCCGAAATTGTTTTTTATATAAAGCAGCATACCGATATGTGTACAAACACATACCGATATGCTGCTTTATATTTGTTTTTTTTTTTTATTGTTATTCATTTATTTAGAAATATTTTACAAAAGTTTACAAGAACAATATGAAATTACAGATTAACTGTTGGCGTTAGGCATGACGTGAAGCGTGAGCTCTGTAGAATTACTTCCGCTCGGACCGTGGGACGCCAAGTAGAGAGCTCCGGGATGGATGAGGCGTAGATCTTCGTTCTGCAGAAGTTGGACGAAGCGTTTGGGAAGAAAGATTTGAAACTTCGGTTCATCACCAGGCGAGTAGGGCGCTTCACTCAGCGTGCAGTTGATGGCGTCTCCGACAGTTGTTTCCATCTTCTTGATGGTGTGGATGATGTAATGCTTTTCTTCCTTCAATTCCGAACATCTTTTAGTGGGTAGGATTGTGGACTTGGAATGTTTGTTGAACTGATCGACAAGCGATTGTAAAAATGTTTGCGTTGCCATTTTTTACTTCTTCTTTTTTCGTTGATAATATTCTTAGTCTTGCGAATCTGCGTGTGAGGTGTTGACTGCTCGGTGGCTAGAGTAATACTCATGCCCGGTCATGGTTGTCCCCTCGCTTTTATACCCTTCCCATCCCCCACCACTCTGTTGGAGATACGCGTTCAAGCGATAAGCGTTCTTCAAGGCGCATTGCGATTGACGATGTTTAAAGTTTTTCGATGAAATACAAATGTTGCCGAAATGACATTGGAAATCCCTGTCCACCTGGACATTTAACACTTCGTGGTTTGTAAACTTCTGTATCCAACTGGCTTTTTCCACTCCTTTTGTGTAAATAATTTTAAATTCTTTACAGTAATGATTCATGATTTGCGGCATCATACTGTAGTGTACAAAACCTTCATCCCATCTCAAGTTGTGAAAGTATTTCATCAACCACTTGTTCGTTACTCTCGCTTTGGTAGTTAATCTGTTAAACGGTAGTGGCGGTTGGAATAAATAGTGATAAACTACAGATGTGTTCATATCTAAAACTACTAACTCTTTTATGATAAAACTTCCGTCGTTACCGCGGAACGCTTGGAATTCAATTATACCTCGTCTCACTTCCATTACTTCCGATTTGTTAGAAAACGAAACTCGTTTGTTCATGACGAAGGTTGGTAAACGACTGTTTGCAAAACCGCGGTGCACGCTCTTTTATACCCGAGGGTCTACACTTATCAATTATTGAATGAGCCTTCTTCGTTCACCTCTTGGGCTTGCTCATCTATACTGTAGTTAGTCTGATAGTTGTGCAACTGTCTCCACATGTCAACTTCATGAGGTATCCTATTGAAGATGGACGTATCTACGGGACCGTACAGAATCGGCACATACGGTTGCCTATCCAATGTATCGGTTAGATACTCTTTTATAATTGCACTTGAAAATATTAGCTGTTTTAGATATCTTGTGACAGGACCGGTAGCACAACTTAGACTGTAGAATTCATCTTTTGTCAGGTGTATCTTCATCTCATGCTTGGTTAAATCTCGAAAGCGGACGATTTGTCCACCTCGATGTTTCACTATATCGATTTCGATATTGGATTCCAGCAGACTTAATTTTGTCCTTCTTCCAAATGTGTTGTTACTCAAATAACATTCCAAAAGATGTAGATGTTTTCTAAACGATTCCCAGGAAATTTCAGTGAAGGCCACCATTTTAGATCCGTGATTTAAAATAACAGTTGGTGAATAATCCAATGATTTTATAACTCCGGCGGACACGCTCTTTGTCATACAAGAAGAGATGGGATAGTAGATCCTGAGAAATACTTCTGTCAAAATATTGGTGGAGATGGTGTCATCGATCTTTCTTCTTTTTACTCCTTTTTCAACTTCCTCTTCTTTTTTCTTATGTTTAAACTTGAGGAACTCGTCCATTTCTTGTTCGACTTGTTTTTCTATATCCAAACTATTGTCACCCATGGGAGGAGTAGTTTCTTCTTCGTTAGTATTTGCAGTAGGAGAGCTCATCTTGCGGACGATGCTTCCCATACGACGGTCAGAAATATAATGAGATTTTCATTCTCTTTCCCCCCTTTTATAACATTTGCGTCGACCGCAAAAAAAAAAACAGTTTTTTTACAACACATTTTTAACAATTCCTGTTAATGGAGTGTAAGTCACTATCTTGTCATGTATAATTAAACAGTATGCCGAAGTTCCGTCCGGTATTGCTTCTTCAAACTCCATTTCGATTTTTATATCCACACTGGACGATTTCACGGATTCGTTTTGTTTTGAACAATCGATAACGACTATTGGGGCTTTGGAGAAAAACTGTTCCGGCGATAATAGCGGTGTATTTGTCTTCCCGTAATATGACGATTGAAACCTCGCATACATATCGTACAAGATTGAATAGCGTTTTTTACTAAACATGACATTTAGATTGTCATAAGGAAAGAATTGAGAGTTTAGAAAAACTTTACAATTCTTTATTTTGCAATGGTCAAATTGACCGGCGTGCGAAGTTATAACATCTTTTCGTTTAGTCTGGAAACCGAGTATTACGTACCGTGCCCGTTCTAGATAAGTGGACGTCTTGACAGTCCATGTTTGACGCTCTGTTTGAGGTAGTGTGGGATATTCATGGAATTCCCAACTTCTAAACGGCATGACGATATCACGGTCAGATTTCAACTTTCTCAACAATACGATTCTGTGTTCATCGGCTAATCTGACATGCGGTACTCTCCACACGACTTTATCCAACTGTAGCTGCCATTCCAGTTTGGCTTCCGTAGTTCCAGGGTCTGCAAGTATCAAGTCCTTGTTAGTTGAAGATCTGAGTAATACCAATTCTTGTTTGACATTTATTATTATCCGTCTGTAATCTTCAGCGAATCCCAAAAGCAAACGTAAAGGGACATGAAAGTCAAAATGACCATTGGAATCCGGTGTTATAGTGTCTTTATCGGGAGCAACCCATCCGGCGGTGACTATTGAATTTTTCTCATGCGGTGTTAATGATGTTAATCCTTTCAGCGTCGTTGTTAGACCGACCTTTTTTGTCGAATCAACCGTCACTCCTGATATTTCATATCTTATTTCATCAAAAAGATATGCCATCGGGTTATTTATAAAAGGAACCGTTGAAGCGGTTTTTCCATCCAATTTTAATACCCGTCCTTCGATGTACAAGTAACTTTCACACGGTAACGTGTAAATGTCCTGTTGTTGAATGGGGATCCTTATTTCATCGTTATTGTTTAATTTTGATGAAGTGTAAGGGTTGTGCGTGTGATATTCCTTCTCCCATAGTGTTTCGTCGAACGTCGGCCCTTGAGATATATCCAGGATATCC
Source organism: Neoaliturus tenellus (assembly GCA_030545055.2). Lineage (NCBI taxonomy): Eukaryota > Metazoa > Arthropoda > Insecta > Hemiptera > Cicadellidae > Neoaliturus > Neoaliturus tenellus. Next base: position 188,896,294 of record CM061531.1, on the reverse strand, counting down.
ATCGTTGGTAAGTCTTAGTCCGATCTTTTGCAGGAAACGAATGTTGTCCGGTGTTAACTCGTCCAATGTTGAAGAGCTACTGAGGTCTCGGCTCTTCCGTTGCGGTTTAAATGTCAATCCCATGTTGAACTTATGACACCGCTTTTATGTGTAACCGTATTGTAATGGTTTCTCCTCTAAAGTCAACACTGTTACCGTCCTGATCCGATATGTTCAGTACGATGTCCGAAATGAAACTGGTGTTCAATGGTAGGTATATCAGGTTTTGTGGTTTCTCAACTATTTTAAAACCGGGAGCCACTGTTGGATAAAATGTATGTAAAATATGTTGGTTTACCCCGTCTCTATACGATCCGTGTATGATATTGCATGTTATATCAATACTATTAACCTTTAATATTGTTACTGTGGTATCACCTGTATGAGTAGGTCCGGGATCTAAGATTTTTCTTTTCTTATCTGAAAATCCCAGTAAACTACCAATTGAATTTTCTAAACTTAAATCTATATAATACTTTGAAGTGATTTCCGCTTTTAAAGTATTGTTATTTCCTTTTATACTGATATTTTCTTCTCCTAGCTGCTTCTGTAATACTTGGTTTATATCGTCTATTTCATACGATCCGGTAGATAAAGTTATTACCTTCAATTGCGAATAATTTCCTTTTTCATCTTTACTCTCGTAATAATGTAGTAAATTGTTTTTTCCCTCCGTGACGTTGGGAATTGAATTGTACGTAGTAAAATCCAATAGTGCAGCTTCCCACAGTCTATCCTTGGATAAACGTAGTGCCGGGAAAAGAGTGCTTTTCAGTGTGGATGAATTTCCACTCAGTGACACTGTATACGATGACATCTCAAAGTTGACTGACGCTTTTCGCTAAAAACTCCAAACATAAATGTCCACATATTTCTGTATTGTTGGGTTGTTCTCTTTTGTAATTGTAAAATATATTTTCGGAGTTCCGAAAATAGTGTTGAAGTTCTTTCGGCGGTGGTAGATTGCCAAAACTGTCAAAGTAGTAAACGTTCTGTCCGAGTTTTTTATAGCATACCCAATGAGTTCCTGGACCATGAGTGGAATCCAAATTTACTATTCCAGTTTCATTTTTCCATATTTCATTTGGTAATGCGTCTTTCATAAAAACTCCTCTAAAAAATGGTATTCTTAAACATTTCACATAATTTGATAATTGATAATTTGTCAAGGCTTTATTTGGAATTATCAATTGATTGTTCTTATTTAGTATACACGGTACGGTCTTAGGTATAGACCTGCTACGTTTTTTACCATCGACCAAACGGAAGTTTTCTTCGCCTTTGCTTTACGAGTCCTACGACGTCTTTTCTTAATGTTTCCACCTCTTTTGGGAGCTCTTCTCTTTGCAGGCCGTCCTCTACGACGTTTCCCGCCACCAAATTTTGTTTTACCCTTCATGGCTGTAGTAACTGCCCAAGCGGCTGCTTTTTCTGCAATACTTGCGTCACTTGATTTCACTCTTTGCCAAGCTTTTTCCGCTAACACTCTATCCGCTATCGATCTATTCGTTGAATCTGCAAACTTGGAATACGCTATATCGTGTTCTTTGCAGGCTTGATCCAATTTATTAATTCCAGGATCCCCTCTTGCTAAACGTTTTGCCAACTTAGTTCCGGGTCCACAATATTGATAACCTCCGGGCAGATGAAATTCGTATGGTAGAGCGTCTATCGCTCGATTTAGAACAGCACCAACAGGAATCCGTCTGAGCAGGGATAACGCGGCTGATGTTATACCACGTCCTTTCTTGACGCTGTCTTGACGACGACTGAGCGGTGCGGTCTTCATTGTGTCGTCTTATATAGCCGGCGTGTTTACTCTAGAAGATGCTTTACACGAATGAATAACTCGTGCACAATTTTCATATTTAAATACTTAATTATTCAAATTAATTATATACTGATTTATGATTCTATTTTTAATCCAAGCTTCTCGTTCATCGGGTTGAATCATCACATGACTCGTTGTACTAGCTATATGATTGTGGGTATCGATAAGTAAATTGCCCACTATTCTTATTAAACAGTCTAAAGTTACAGCATCTTTTGGATGTTGGGGATCGTGTAACTGCATAATACGTTTATCATTACACGTGTAAGCAGTCGAATCACTTTTCGACGTTGTTATGACTTGTCCAATAGTAGCAGCATCATTTAAATCTTCTCCTGGTAAAATATTAATTATTTTCTTCATCTTTGCATCATATTTGGTCCCAAAGTGTTTATCCCAAGTTATTGTTTGTTTCATTGTAACACAATCATTTGCTTCGTAACCAGGATAAATATCTTTTATTCTTCTATTACGACCATTGTATGTACCTAATGTACCACCAGTAGCAATTAATGTTTGCACCATTAGAGGTACATCTGTATCTTTTATACCAAATCTTCCATTTGTTATTGTTTTACGTCCTGCATCCCATTCATCATTATTTCCTTGCATTAAATTAAACTTTTCATTTCCATGTATAAATTTATCTCCCCGCTTTAACACGGCATCTTCATGTTTTACAAAATTGGATGTTTCCTTTTTTAATTCTTTAGATAATTGTTCTATAGTAACAGCATCTTTTGGTTGAGAACCGAACTTTACATTTGACAACACTTTCCCATGACAATCGATTTCATCATCATCTTGTAAAATACAGTTGTCCTTGATATATTTCAGGTTTACAGCATCGCCGTCTTCCTTTGGGTATCCAATGTCATTTATAATAAATTTATAAAAAGAATATCCATGTTTAGTTTTTTCCGGTATTATAGAATGTAAATATTCTTTATTAACTGAATCTTTATCATTTTTGGGATTTCCCACGTTGGTTATTCTATAATTTCCAGCATCATATGTTTGTCCATCTTTTAAGTTGTTACCCCATTGCAATTTTAAAGTATTTGAAAGTTCAGATGATAAGTAATCTTTAGTAATTGCATCAGAACTATCAGTTGGTTTACCAACATTAATTATTCTATGCGATTTGATATCGTAAGTATTCTTGTCTAATTTCAATGATGTAGAAGTAGCTTCTTTAACTGTTTTTAAATTTGCTCCATCAGTATCTTCTTCTGGATCTTTAACTAGTTTTAAACGTTTATTACTTATGTTATAGTCACCTTCAGGAGTTTGTGGTAAACCGCCTCTTTTTCTGTCTTCTCCGACTTGCACCCCTAACGCGGAGTACCGTCCGAACTTGTCGACACTCATGTTAGAACTGATACATTATACGCTTGCAACTCTTTTATATCCGCGGGCAATTATACGACTATGCCGCGATTCCTAAGTTCATCAACCAGAGCCACCCATTCATTATTTAATCCCGTATGACCGGCTTCCATGGCTTCATGTAATAGTCTCATCCTGTCAACCAATTTATTGATGTCTCTGTAGTAGATCACATTTGTGTTGTACAGATTTTTCATAAGTCCTTTACCAGATGTTGAAGTATCTCCTTTACTCTTTTTCCCATGTTGTTCAAGAAGTGATAAATCCATAAGTGATAAAGATTTTCTTTTTAGCGGTTGTTTTAGCGCCGGTGCGGTACGCAATGTTGGCAATTTTCGTGGTGGAAATAGCTTTTTAATAACGATGTTATATTTCGTTGCACGTGAACGATTAATCATCGCATCCTTTGAGTAATTCCTTTTATGAGCGTTGGTATTTTGTAGAATTTCTTTAAAAACATTTAAATCTTTGATTGAATACCTTAGTGGTATGTTTTTAAAAATTAATTCATACAACCCTTTTGTTCCTTTATATTTATGCTCGCCGATAATGATGTAATCGTCCTGAGTTATTTCAAGCTTTGAATCACCGATTTTCAATTCATTCCCATCAATCCTTGCTCCGTATACGTGTGATTTGCTTAAATTAGGGTTAGCTTTCATGTCATGTAACATTTTCATTATGTATTTCCTTCCAAGAGGTCCATGTTGTAATATATCGCTACTCAATTGAGTTAGATTTGGAATGGACTGTTCTGCTTCAGGTATTGGGTGTTCTTCTTCTTCTTCTTCTTTTTTAATAATTGGTTCTTCTTCTTCTTCTTTTGTTTCTTCTTGCGAAAATTCACTAGCACTTGTATATGAATCATCGTCGTCTTTTTTTAAAGCTTGTACCTCTTGTTTAGAAACTGGTAGTAAAACATCTCCTTCATAACGAGGTTTACCAATGGTCTCTGATATCTGTTTTAATGGTTCCGTAATAGGTTTAAATGTAGTCTCCAGAAATTCTTCTCGTTCACTTAAACCCATCCTTAATGCGCGATTCTTCATCCTAATAGAATCGCTGAGTGATTTTATTTCTTTCAATAGTTTTTCCTGATTCACCATGTTTACACTGTGAAGTCTGATTCATTACTAGACGCACCGCCGTTCAATCAATGGATTAATACAAATTTGTCCAACCCTATCCGATATCTTCCATCTTTTATAGCTTCATCTTTCATAATTACGAGAAAGCCGTACTTTTCAGCCCACGCTTTGCCGCACATCTCTTTAAATTTATCAAATGTCATATCCGCATTGACATGATCGTTATATACGTGTTTTAAATTTGTTTCATCTTGCTTGAATATTATCAGCAAGTTAGCATTATCCCTTATAAGTTGTTTTGGAATTTTACTGTAGGTTTGACCAATATAAATACTGTCAATATTATGATGTCTTCCCATTGCGAAATAACTTCTGATTGTGTCGTGATTCTCACATGATACATCGTCAAATATAAATACAGAAAATGGTTTAGCTTCGTTTGGTTGCATAATTGTTTCACTGGCATTAAACTTGTAGAAATTTACTTCTGGTACACTCGCTAATACTTTATCCAACAACTGGTATTTAGGTTGTTGCAAAGATTTTGAAAAAATGTATATATTGTTAAAACGTAGTCCTTTTGGATTAGTTATAAGGTTAAAAACAACATTTGTTTTTCCACAATTTGAAGGACCGGTTATTAAACATCTTATGGAGTTCGGTAGTAATTCCCCATGTTTACCACGGTTTAACTTGTCACTATCCACTGTCAATTCATCTATGTTATTAATATTAAATCGTTCCTTTTGCTGTACAATATCCATCTTGTTTAAAGGTTGAACACATAATGAGTTATCAAAGTATTATACCAAGTCTTTTGTAGGAATCCAAGAATCTTCACTCTTGTCAAATCCCAACCAACGGACTTTAACTTTATCCTTTTTTCTTTGTAAAACCTTTTCGACAAGATATACATCGCCAACTGTTGATTTCAATAGTTCATGCCCATAGAATCCGCCTTGAAGTAGTTCACCTTTGTTGTCCTTTAAAATGTACGTTTCTGGTATTGTCGGCTGCACTTTGTAGATTGTAAATACTTCGTTAGTCCAGTTTGGTAGATATCTCTTACTGAAAACCCCTTTGTATTTACTTATACGCACCTTATCGTTTACTTTAAACTTTTTAGGTTTTAATCTTTCAATTTTGGGAGCCGTATTTTTTTTAATACGCTCCAAAACAAGCTTAGCATTGCCGCTATTTACTTGGATAGGTTTCATACCAATAGTGCGATGATATTTGTTATTGTACTCTTTTATAAGCTGCGGTAACATATCGTACCACACATACGATCCTCGTTTGGAAAATGTTTTGTACATCGCTCCTTTCAACGTTTTATTGAATCGTTCTATTATCGAAGCTTTGACTTCCGAATTTGTAGAATAATGATTTATGTTATATTTTTTCATTAATGTTGCAAATTCCTTATTGAAATATTCTTTTCCATCATCAGTTTGTAAATGTTTTATGACAAGTTTATTTCTTTTAATAGCCGTTTCCATAGCTTTTGTAACACTTTTCCCACTCTTGTCCTTAAGCGGTAAAGCGTCAGCGAGCTTGGTAAAACAGTCTATAATCGCTAATATATATTTAAATCCTTTATTTAATTTACTATGCGGTATCATTTCGATAAGATCGGCTTGGTAGAGATCGTTCATTCCTTTAATAACTGTATTTCTTCTTGGAAATTTTCTTCTTGCCGGTTTATGAAGTTCATGTACAATCTTATCCTTCAGTCCTTCCATTCTTAGATGTTGTTTCCACGCCGGTTGAAAAAATACTAATCCTCAGACTGGTTTGTCTTCTTTTATATTATTAACAAATATGGGTCAAGGCCGAATAATAGCTGTGTAAAAAAGAGGGGGCATGGCATTGGGCTTGCCATGCTCCCCTCTTTTTTACGGAAAGGAAAAAAGGAAGTAGGTGAAAGGACGAAGAACAGGTTTTATTGGTCGATAGGAGTTAATGAATAATGTCCAAAGGGAAGAGTGTGTATATTGTCTTGCTGGATATGCCTCTTGTCATCCTTGTAGCTTAGCGCCCATTTGGTTTGTTTAACACTGTAAACTTGATGGTTGAAGCTTCTTATCGTATTAAAAGTTGCTGTGGTTTCTATATTTTCAAACAGACATCTTTTAAAATGTTCAAATTGTACATTCTTCTTTAGATATGATGTTTTAATGCCTTTTGCCTTCTTCACAACTTGATGTTCTTCTTTTTCACTTATGTATAGTTGAAACGAATAAAGCTTGGACATCAAAGCCACAATCTCTTCCATAGGCGCACCATTGGTTTCATCTTTGAATTTTCCTAAAACTTTCTTGTTTATTCCATTGTCGTAGTTAGGATGGTGTTGCGGATAGTCAGAAAAATCAAAATCATCTTTATAAATAAAAGTGCGTAGGTCTTCATACATATCATTGGTTATAATCCAATAGATGAATGCGTCAGTGTCCATGTATGCGATTCCAATGTTCTCTCTTCCATAATGTTTCACCATTTTATTATAATGAAAATCGTACATATGAGTTTTTGATATGTCTAAAATGGACATTCCGACATAAACAGGGCGATCCATCTTAATTGAAATTTTGTTCATAGAAACGGCAACAAGGTTTTCATTAATAATTATTGAAGATGCAAAGTTTGGTTTTTGGACCAACTTTTGTAATTTTGTTGCATCATTAACCAATCTTAAATCTTTGTGATTCCTCTTGTTTTCTAATGTTTTGCCGAATATAGCATTATTCATCAATTTAAAGAAATCCTTTTCAAAATTGGACGTCGCTGCAGTTCTTCTTCTAGTGTTGTTATCTATATAGGATTTCAACCAACAGGATTGAGAAAATTGTAACACCCTATTAATTTTGGTAATTCTTAATCCCATCTCTAACGCTTGTTGTACTGTCCAATAATGTGCTACATACCTCGTCTTGTTGGTGAGTGTCATCATTAACTTCGGCCATCTACCAGTCGGAGATACTTCTGTTTTTGCTAATAGCGGCAAGTCGTAATGGTGGTCGTGAAGATGTTCGGGGTACTCAAAATCAACGTCAAAGATGTAACCGGTATCTCCGTGTTTAGGGATATCGGCGATGTTATCAATCGAATTTGGATCAACCCATTTAAAATTATCATATGGAAGGGGTTTTGACATAGCCCATCCATATAGGTTATTCGCGTCAAAATAACCTATAAATGTACTTGGTTGTGACGCGTCATAGTTGGGGAGGTATTTATTGTTGGCTTTTACATATCTGGTTACACTTTGCGTTAATCCTCCTCGGATACCAGACTCTATCATCAACACCATATCTATATCGGTTAGTAGTTGAAGTTTACAGTTTGTTTCTTTTAACATGGCCTGCCATGCCAGTCCGGGAGCTGTGTACGAATGAAGAGGGTCTAATCCGTATGCTTTTAAACAGGTATTCCTAAATTCTTCCATTATGTCACATAATAGTGTCACATCCAATTTAACGTAGAAATCTGAATATTCTCCCAAAGTTCTCATCCCTAATTCATTCCATACCTTACAAGCGTGTTGATAATCTTCCTCACTGATGTCCTCTTCGTATAATTTACTCTTAAAAGCTTCTCTAGGTGGAAGTGAGGTTTCTTCAAATCTTTCCAAACTGTCGATATAATCATAAGGGAAAACACCTTTGCGAAGAACTAGATCCAATTTATCGTTATTTACAATCATTCTTGTTTCTATTAAATCTTCTTTCCTGAGATTTTCTGAAAGTCTCGATAAACTGCACGGCATAAACCGGTACGAATCTAAAAATCGTAATTTTATATTTCCAATCTTCTTACTAAAGCTTATAAACTTTTCAGTTGTTTCCGCGATAACAGCAATCGCACCGTCATCTCTCCCCAATTCTGGTATTATAAAATGACCATCATAACCGCTAAGGTTATGCAGTATTACAGGTATATTTCTAGGAATCTTGTAATTGATGTTGCATCCGTTACATGCCGCACCCCTATAATATCCTGTAAGATGATCATGATCCTTAACTTTGTAGTTATTCAAAGTAAACTCATTTTTACATAAAAAACAATGGGTGGCATTTTCATGTTGAATTTCTTCTTCTTCATCCATAGGTATCATTGGCACAATATCACTATACAAATTTTCTACATTCCTAGCTATTTCATATAGATGATCAAGAAATGTCGCAGCAACATCTTCACCACGGTACACCACGGGTCTTGACGTTAATCCGTACCCATTTAAATGTTCTTCAGCCAATGTAGATTTAACCAATAAACAAAAACTGTTAGGCTTATGCATTTGATATTTTATACTCTTCCTTGCTTCAACATTTTCATCTTCAATAGGGACAAGTGTTGATTCAAAATCAGCATATACCACTATAGGAATGCGATACTGATGGAACACCTTTTCAAATTGTAAGTATGATTTACTTAATGGTGGTAAGATAATCTTTGCTTCAAAAGTGTTCATTACACAGTTGTTTATGTTCTTGTAACCAATTTCGGCCTCCATTTCTTTCTTCTTTAAAACAAAAACATCTTTTACAAATTACTTTTTTATGTTCATTTTTTGATAGCTGCTTGTTGACGAGTCTTTCAAATGATTTTATCCATACGTAGTGTGACACTTCATCCTTTGTAAGTAACAACAAGTCCGTATGATCTGCAAGCTCGTTCTTCACCACTTTTAAAGGATAAACTTTATTGGAACTGTCCAAAGCAAATACGTTAACTGATATTCCGGGATTTTGTTTTTCAAATTTTGAAATACACTTCAACCCTACCGGGTAAGACATACCTTGAAAATTATATCTATATCTGTAGTTTTCATATTCGACGCCAGGTCTTTGCGCATGGCGTGTCACAAATTTTGAGGTCATGGCGTATCGAAAACATTCCATATCTTCATTTTCCACATTTACACATGATTTTGTATCTTTGATCCTTTTCGGGAGTGCAATATAACTGCTGCCCATCAGCCCATAACCATGCTTGTGAACTCTTATGTCCATACCTACGACGCTAACCAGACTCCAACCTGATCCTCTTCCTTCGTGTTCTTGAATTTTCGTCAAAATCTCTTCAAAACAATCTTCTATTATTGAATCAATATCCGAATTAGCCATGATGGTTCGATTTTTTGTTATAAATCCTCTTGGTGACATTTCTTCTTCTACATTGATAAACATGGCGTCTAAAATCAAACCAAATTTAATAAAGTTTAATCGTTTTAGTTCTTCTTTTAAAATCTTGATCACAATTGGTTTAGCTTCAGCAACAAATTGTTCTAATTCCAGATTTTCGTTTTGAATTTTGTGATGCATCACCACTTTACCGGGTAATGCGTGAATACTTAAACTTGGTAGTGTATTAGATGGTCCTGCTGTTACTTCTTCTGTAGATATGTTTCTATTTTCTCTTACTGTAAAATTTTCATTTCTATTGTGATACAACTCCTTATGAATGTCTAACAATATTTCATCTTCATAAGTCTCTAAACATATCTCACAACGATGCATTTTAGCGATGTTTACCCTTTGAAATTTAACAGGTAAATGAAACGCGTCCTCTTCATACCGCCTTTTTATGCCATCTTACCCCCACCAATTTTAATCTTCTTCTTCTTCTTCTTCTTCTTCGCTATCTGACGGGAATAATCGTCTTGCGCAGAAAACCAATCTTTGACGTATTGGTTCTACATCAGGATCGTGACTAGATGTTGGAGTTTCATGATGGACATCTTCAAATTCCAATGGTGATGGGTATTCATTCTCTGTCAAGTCTATTTGCACATCTTCAGGTGCCTCACTTGTTAATTCTTCTTCCATACTGTCAACACTTTCCACTTCTGAGTTGTCGTCATCCGAATCTCCCATGCCGAGATCTTCTTGTTGAATTTTATATAATATTTCAAAAATAGGTTTCCTAGGATAGTCAGTGTTATCCACGGGAGCCATTCCGAATGAATAAAGGAGACTCTCTTGTGTAGCTACTTATATGACTATTTTAATAGGTCAAGGTCAACACCTCCTAAAGCGAGAATGGGGAATAGAGCACTAAGTGGCATGTTAGTCCATTACCACAAAGTGATCTATTCCCCACTCTCTAATGTGAGTCCAAATTAGCAGCCAATTATTAAATGTCAATTTTTTTTATTGTTTTATTGTTTTTTTTTTTTTTTAACCTCATCACTGTTTATATCAAGTCCCATTAATAACCAATTGTTTTTACTAACACATAAAATTTTAAATAATTTTGTAGCTTCTTCCACTTCTTCTTTATTGACTGTCTTTCATTACACAGTTCATAGGTTCTTCATCTTCTTGTAGTAGAATTCTTTTGCATTCATATTCCAACTGCTGTATTCTTTCATTCTTTATGGCTAACTCAATAAGTAGTTGATTGATGTAGTCGGCGGCCATATCGATAGTTCTAGTCCTTGATTCTCCCAATCGCACTCCTGGTATTAGCCTTTGCAGTTTGTAGTATTTTTGTCTTATTCTCGCCTCTCTTACCTGAGCCGACTCTTTAAAATGACTTTTCGGGACTTTCAAACGTTGTTCATCCTTTTTTGTTGTAGTAAGGTCCAAAACATTGTCTCCACTTGCCATGATTCTGATTCTACTGCGAGATGTGAGAAACAAGAATATTATGAGCGGAATGAGTACAACAACGTGTCGAACCTCATTTATCCACTTTCCCCCTCCATGTTTTTATAGGTCAAGGTCAAATAAACTTAACGCGAGAACGGGGAATAGAGCACTAAGTGGCATGTTATTCCATTACCACAGAGTGATCTATTCCCCGCTCTCTATTCTACATCTAATTTTTTTGTATTTTTTCTGTTTTATTTTTTTTTTTAATTTTTTGTTACCCGTCATCTTTACACAGCAGGAGGTTCATACTTTATAGGAGAGTCTTCATCAGGTTCATGAAATGCATTCCACGCACAAGTATCAGGAAGTTCATTAGGCTCGATCTTTAAAACAGGAATTTCACTAGGCGAATTCCATACACCAGAAGTTTTATTCGTCTTCAGTTTGTTTTCTAACACTTCAATTTTGTCCAACAGTTCCAAAATATATTTCTTTGCACCCATCAATGTTTGTATCCTGGTATTGTACACATTCAATGAAGGCACTATGAGTTGCAATTGATGGAACGCCATTCTTTCTTTCCTACACCGTTCCTTACCTAAAGCACTCAATTTTGGATGTGTTATTTGTTTTCCTTTACTTTTTAAAGGGGTTGAATTTTCCACTGGTTCACTCATTTTTCCCACAATGTTCTTCTTAAGAGTTTTAGCAAATAAATGAACCTCCTACTGTGTTTTAACCCTCTTTTATACACAATTCCCCCCACCATTTCAATTTTTCCCCCACCATATTGTTTAAACAAAAAACCAAACTTCCAATTTTGCATTCACATTATTGTCTTTTAGAAATTTAATGAATTGCGAGCTGGATGTTGATATTTGACTGTTTGTTAAATAATCTTTTACCACTTGTTCATCTTTCCCTTCTAATATGTAGCAAAATACTTTCATCAAACTTCCATCATCTTCTTTCGATCTTATAAAGTTTGCAACAAATGTCCAATCTTCATCGACAATTTTAAAAGTTTTTATCTCCATGTGAAAAGACATCTTTACTCCAGTTATTCTGCGACAGTAATGAAATCAACCTTTACCAAGCAACATTTATAACCAATACCCCCACTACTCTTTCCCCCACTACTCTTTCCCCCACTACTTTTAGTTAGACCTTTCCTCCATACCATTACTCTAGTATGTTCTACACCTAATAAATTTACATAAGACCTGTGCACAGATTGTGCATCTTTCCCGCATAGCTACAAATCTTATTAGCGGTGCTTTAACACGATGGTCAACGTACCCTCCTTCAACTTCAAATTCGTCCCAATCATCTATAGCTGCTCGTGCACAATCTGGACAAAGCCGGGTCCCATCTGCAAATTTATAAGCAACAATAATGCCGAATCCATAATGTTCTCTTCGATACTCGTGTATTGCATTTCTAACCGTATTGGGAATAACACATTCTCCTGATCTTATTATGTGATTAAATAAGAAATCATCACAAATTATTTTTCTCAAACAAATAACAAAAAGACTATCCATCGTGTTGTAGATGAGAGTAACATTCGTACTAAACTGTTTTACTGCCTACCACCCGCTTAAATAACTTATCCCTACTACTATTTTATAGGTCAAGGCCAAGCAATATTAACGCGAGAACGGGGAATAGAGCACTAAGTGACATGTTATTCCATTGCCACAAAGTGATCTATTCCCCGCTCTCTATTCTACCTCTACTTTTTTTTACATTTTTAATTTTATTATTTTTTTATCATTTTATGTTTTTTAACTTAAAATCCTAATATTTCATTTCCTTCTTCTTCACCTTCTTCAACCACACCTTCATTACTACACACATTTTTCAAACTTAACAGTTCTTTCTTCATTTTATTGTTTTCATTTTCCAATTGTTTAATTTTTGATTTTTTTTCTTCCAATAGTAGCTTTAAATGTTTTATGTAACTAGCGGCTACGTGGACAGTTTTCACTCGGTTTTCTCCAAGTCGCATTCCGGGAATTTGAAATTGAAGTCTGTAATATTCAATGTTGATATTGGCCTGGGTTTGTCTTGATTGTTCACTTCTTCTCCTTCTGGTCTCCTCTTCTGCATCAGAAATAAGCGTATGATACAAAATTGGACGTTGCATCGTAGTTGGCTGCTCTTGTAAAAATAAAACTAAATTCACTCCTACATCATATTTATCCCCTTTCCCCCACCACTTTACCGGTTGTCCCAAAAATGACGAATACATATTTCAACGGTCACGCTAGCACCATTTTTAACAAGATGGTTATAAAGAAAATAAGGATAGTCGCAAGATTTAAGATCTTCATTTGCCAACATGAAATCAAATGCTAATTTCCTTGAATATTCATTATGGAATTTTTCATGAACACTAATTAGAATTCCAGCCTTTTCAAACTTATAACCAATGTCTGGGATGTTCTTACAATCATCTATGTCCAGAAGTGGAAAATAATATGTGAAGGAGTTCACCGGTGGTACCCACACTCTATCACACTCTTCACAAAACACTTTGTACATTCTCGCTCGCTCATCCATTTTCAAATGATTTTTACTCATGCCAGACTACCGTTTAAATAGCCTACTACCTCATCTTTCCCCCCACCATTATTATTCCAAATTTGTTTCCTCATGTTGCGGAGTATCAATAACATGGGCAGCGGCATTCCAGAGTTGTGACTGCTGTTCTTCTTCACCTTCAGATTCTGTTAATTCTTCCGGTTGGTGCATAAAGGATACATTTGAATTTGAAGCGGGTCCAATATCATTGTTCATTTGTTCATTTAAATTTAAAAATTCTCCAACTATTTCTTCCAAAAACTGTCCAAACGTAATATTTACCTCTTGCTCTACTTCTTCATCTTCTGCCATCTCACGATCTATAACAATTTCAGTGATGTAAATAAAAGTGGTATCTCTCGGAGACATGGTTTAAAAGAAGAACATGTGGCTCCAGTAACAGTTACACGAAAAATGAACAGGATTGTGTGGAACCCTCGCTTATATATAGGAGACTGGAAGGGGGGGGGGGTCAATTATAAAAATTTGTAACTTGCCTTGCTCTAATTACTCTTCCGCAGACAGCTTGTATTGCATTGCAACCACTTCCACCTCTATCTTCATGCCTTCTACAAGATTACGTACGTGCAGCATCCATGGAAACAGTATTTCTAAAACTTCAATCCTTACTCGACATGCACACAATACTTTGTACGCATCACGACGGTACACAAACACACTAACCCCCATGCCCATATCCCTCATTATGTTTTGTTCAATTTTCAAAAATAACCTATACAATAGCGGCCAAACTTCTGTGTGCTCAGCAAAAAACGAATCCAGTCTCTTATACATGTTTAACGTATAGCAACAAGACAAATAATGAGCAAACACATGTGATAGCTGCTTTTATAACGTTCGCCAGTACAGTAAAAATTTGAAGGGGGGGGGGATATGATTTTTTAGTGGGATGTTAAAAAATTAGTAGTTTAAAACCAAAGCCGAAAAGTAATGATTAAACCCTACATTTTCTTTTAATACTCCACATATGCCTCCGCCCATAGCCATAACAGATCAATGTTACGCCAATATACACCAAAGGTGGGTCTATCATCAACTAAAATTGGAGATGCTATGTTCACTAATCTTCCGTTTTCTATCCATGTCATAGCTTCAATTACAAACCTTCCTATAATATCCATTGGAGAATTAATATCCAAAAATATTCTTGTAACAACATTTTCACTTAACAAGGGCACTTCAATTTCTTCATTGTTTTTCTTCGTCGCTTTCTTCGTCCACCTCCAATACTTCTCCAATCTTTGTACATTTATTATAAAATATTGGAACATCTCGGGGAGACATGTTCGCCCTAACTATTATTAGCAAGGAATGGCTCCAACACAAACCGCCACACTCTTATATAGGCAAGTCAATGAAAAATCAGCGGCGGGGGGGGGGGGTTCCGGTTCCGGTCCGGAAGGGGGGGGGGTCAATGTCAAGGTCACATGAAAGTAGGTCACGGGACTTAGAGCGGCCAAAAAATAATGGGAGAGAAACGCAGCGCACTTATCATAGCGCTGGTTTCTCTCCCATTATTTTTTGCCAACAATTTGGAATTTGGAAAAAAGCTAAGATTTTCTAATAATTACTTCGCCCCCACCTAGTCCAACCATCCTCACCTTTGAAGAGAAAGTCTTTCGCATCAAGTGTATTGATCGCTTTTTTGGTTCTAAGAGGTACGGAGAGCTTTATTACCCACTTATAGCCGTTACACCCTATTACAATTCTATTGCTCTTATCCGTTCTACTTACAAAAAAGTACCTCAAACCTTCCTTCAATCTCTTCAACCTGGTGGGAGGGTAAGACTTGTGGGAGACCACAGTCAGTTGTGGCGCAGAAATGTGTTTCACGACATGTAAACGGCAATACTTTTCGTTTAAAACACATTTCTTACCACAAACTAATCCTTTTTTAAGACCCTTACAGAGCACTTCAGGACATTTACGCGGATTTTTAAATGCCCTGCGTCGCTCTTTCATTAATAATTGATAACGCTCTGAAGGAGCAATTTTGAAAAGCTTCTTTTTTCGCTCTAAAACAGGAATGATAGGACGAGAAGGAGTAGATTCAGGAATAGGCGTGATTAATGGTGGCAAGGAAATATAAGAGTGAATAGAATTGAGTAGTAAAGGTGTATCCGGACGAAGAGGCTCAGCAGTTCTTGGGACATCCGTTACCTCCTTCTGCGGTGGTGGCATTGCAGGCACCTCCTTCTGCGGTGGGCCCATTGCGGCAGACCGGTCTTCTGGAGGCTGCCCCGCGTTCGTTGGTGACGGAGGTGGTGAGAAGATGCTCCCAAGAACAGTCATCGCTTGAAGAAGAATGTTTGCCGGAGCAGGAGTTCTGGACGAGGAAGACGGTGTGTCCATCCGCTGCAACATGTGGTCCGGCACATTCTTCAGGCGAAGTCTCTTCGTCGGTACAGGCGGTGCAATAGGTGCAGACGTAGTAGTGGTACTTGTAGTTGTAGAAGTAGTGGTGGTAGTAGTCGACATGGCTCTGATGCGGCAGCGTTGGCAGCTGGAACCAGAATAAACAGACCCGTTAGTCGGCCTCGCATAAATAGTGACACAGCACACGCAACAAGTGAAAGTGACCTCGGGGGGGGGGGGGGGGTTCCAATTCGAAAGGGGGGGGGGTTATGCATGAGTGAATTGAGGTCAAGGTCACCAAAAAATAATAATGATCCAAGGTGATGGAGGCGGCCAGGACCGTCTCCACCACCCTGTGTTCCTCAAACACTCCCAATCCCAACCCAAAAAGTTACGTCTTGCTAGGGATCCCGATTTTTGGCCCGCACGCACGTGGCGATCCAGTTTGGTAGTCTGTGATACGGGCGGCCAGCCTCGGGCCTGGGCACTGGACTTGACCATTCCAATTTTACAATAGGGACTCTGGAACAAGTAATGCAAGACGCAACTCTAACCTCCCACCCTTAATCTAAACCCACCCAATCATATTTTTGCCTGACCAAAATCAAAAACAAAAATCAAAAACAATAAAAAAATGCGCTGCCTAGGGCACAACGCGCATGTCCCACCCATATTTAATGAAGTTCAATCGAACTTCTTTAATTTACATTTACATTTTAATTTAATCTACCCATCCTAACAGCTAGCTGTGGAATATAAAAAATTATTAGTACACAGATAAACACAGACATGGACACACACACACACACACCATAACCCAATACTTAAAATTAAAAAACACATTTCTTAAACATAAATAATACCATAACACACCTTAATGCTAACATCGCAATGCGCAAGTTAAACCTTACAACTAACACATCTTAAGACTAAAACCAAATAACGCTTTGCATAAAAACCATAGACACACACACACACACACACACACACACACACACAACAAATATTAAATAGTAATAGCCTAACAACAAGAGTAACTCAAATATATATCGGCCGCTTATACATTTGAGTTGCCCTCTGAGTTGGGTCGGACTGCCGCGTCCGGAGTTCCGAGCCCAACTGCGGCGGCAATAGTCGTCGGGGTAGTTCTCGGTTCGCAGAGTGGTGGGGGCAGCGGTAGGGGTTTAAGGGGGTATGGAACCTTCCAGCAACGTCAATGGAAAATTCCAAACGGATGTGCTTTGTTACATGTGGGTCGGGCAAAACGCAGGTGGAGCCTTGTATCTCTCAATTTGCATTAGATAACATCAAATTACATCCGCTGACAAGTAGGAGCCTTGTACCTCTCGATTTGCATTTGATAGCATCAAATTACATCCGCAGCTTTCCCCATCGCGTGACAGCATAATTATCGTCGATTGTTATCCACCCTCTTCCGACGCTTAATTATAGTTGCAGCGGAAGTAAACCTCCGGTACACGCAACTTGTTTTTAACATACAATAGACTATTGTTTGCAAATGCACACATAATCCTTGGCCTGGTCGGTACTTCTTACACGCTACACCTAAGACGTTGTGACGTCAAGGGGGGGGGGGTTCCGGTTCCGGTCCGGAAGGGGGGGGGGGTCATGCATGAGTAACCATCCGCGTGCATATAAACGAAGGAAAGCTCGCGCGCCGCCCATATAGAGGGCTGACACCCCAGCGGTAAACAACAGATCCGTGAGTTTATACCACATAGTACTATAACATATGATTTATTTTTAACACTTAACATTTTAATTTTTTTTACACTATTTCTTAACACTACAACAATCATTTTATAAATCACACTTTTATTTTCGCGTCTATTTTCCATTTTTGTTTAAACTACGTATGCTAATTAACATCGCGTGCAGGCAACTCACACTGATTATTTGCAGGTTCCATTCTTACACACCTGTTTCCTCCTTACTATGCAGATTACTCTCTTACTTTAACAACACTTAAACTCTAACCGCTACTTCTCGGTCATATTAATATAGTTAGTGCTACACTACAGGATTTACCTGTGCAATAGTGCACGCGATATTTCCTGCACATCTGCGGGTAATACACCTTACACCCGTCTACTATTATACTTATTGCTACATTACACGAGACATTTCTTGCACGCCTGCAGATAATACACTTGCTAACCGTCTACTAATATGATTATTGCTACAGTACAAGAGACATTTCTTGCTCACCTGCAGGTTATACACTTTACAACCGGCTACTATTATAGTTAACACTACACCATAAGATTAAGCCTTACACATGGGTATCGTAATCCTACTTCATCGTGCACGGAGCATTTCTTGCACACCTGCACCTTATACACTTTACTACCGTCTAATATTACAATTATTGCTATGATACGGTAGTTACCTGATCAATCACAGTTGCGGCCCCACTTGCTTATCCACAGGCCGATACTCGCAATCCTACAACTGAATAATTAATTAATTAACTTCCGCTATTACCGATACTTTTCTTAAACTATCCGTCTCTTCCTCCGACTCTTGTGACCGTAGCCGCGGCCGACTGACAAATAACCGAGCTTCCGCAAACCTCGCTCTTTTATGCGGTTTTCTCGGGGAGGGAGTTGGAGGTGATTGGAGGGGGTTGGAGGGGCGTCGCACGTGACTCATCGATCGCATAAAAAGGGGGGTTGCCGCCGCGCGCATGCCATTTCGGTGGCGGCATCGGTCGGGTGAGGTACTATCCGTAGGTCTCTGACGCTTTTATAACTAACGCTTGTTACTTTAAAATGTGTTTCCGCTTTATATGCTAATTAGTTTCTATATATTCAGACACAATCGCGGCCGCTGACCATTTGCCGGCTTACTCTCAAGCGGTTCACATGTAAAATCATGGCTTCCCACACTTTACAGCTGAAACTTTTGCGCACAAAACATATTTTACAACAGCATTCTACACCTGCAGTTTCAAAACCGCGTAGTACGGTGGCTAGACTTAAGAAACGGTTCAGGTTTCACCCTTTGTATTTTGCACCACCTCACCTTGGCAACACTTGTACTATTGATACTATTCTACAGACAGTCTTGACTGACATGGTGAAGTACCAACATTTCCCTCTTCTCACGCCTATTGACGGTCCCGTCCAGTTCTTCTTCTTCACCATCTTACCGGGTCTATATCATCGGACATCCTCCGACTCGTGTCTCATTGCTCTCTATCGCCTCACACGGTAAACACCTAAAAGCTCTCATCTCTCTCTCTCTTGCAACCATGGACACACAACAGGGTTCACCGGTGCAGTCCCCTGAAGTGACTTCCACTACGGAGACTACTGCTAACACTGCACCAAGTCCCACAGACAATTCCTCCACGCCTACAACGAACACCTGCTCCCGCCCGGTACAGAGCGATGCGGTGACCACTACTGCCGCAAACGACGTGGAGGCTATTCTACGATCACTGATGGGGTTCGATTAAAATAAATAAATGAAAAAATAAAAAAAACCCCTCCCTCCGCCCGCCGCTCCCGCTCCGATCCGACCCGTCCCGAGTCCCCGCCCCGACTGAGCCCCTCGCGGCTCCGCTTTTTTAAAACTCCCTCCGGATGGCCTTGACCCACTTACAAAACACACCCATCACTGTCAACCACACCTGCCGGTTCGAACCGCTTGGCCTTGAAATGGGCCAGAACCGGCAAAACCCCACTACTGTTATGGACAAGGGATCAGAAGGGATTCTGACATTGTAGTCACTGGCTAATTGTAATAAACCCTCCTTTTTGAGATTATAAATGTCAACGTCAATTATTGATTGATCCATAAATACATTAGAATTTTATTTAAGTATTAAATTATATTGTCTAAATTAATCACCCTATACCTTTTAATTTTATTATAATTTTAAATCATAATTCACCGAACTTCATTGAAACATGTAGTTAGTTAATAAGTTTATTTAAATCTCGTAGTAATTTAATGTGATATAGTGTGGTGTATCATTATGTTCTTTTGTCTCTTTTTTTAACACAGTAAAATTGCCTGATAAAAAACAGTAACCTAAATTATGCTACCTTTGAGGGACTGAATTGTGCCTGTCTAGCTTCGAATTTAGAGTCATCTCTCTCCAAAGGCTATAATCGTCCCTAAAACGGAATTTAGCGTCCTCCACCATATAAGCTTAGGGGCGTTCCTAAGAAGGGAATGCTACTGTAAACTCGCTAAATGAGAGGGTACTGGAATCAAAGCCTAAATAAACTTTAACCAAAATGTATTTAAGTGAGTTCAATAACAATCTCTAACAATCAAGTATAAATTGCAGCAATAACAATTATATTAATTTATATTTACATTACCAAAACTAATATTTACACCAGCACGAGGGTCTCAATTAAATTGCATTTCAAACAATCAATTTATAAGTTTAACAAAATTTGGATTCTTGATTTAATATAATGAATAGCAGTTGGAGAGAGAGATTGATTGCAAAATTCTTAACATCGTTAGTTAGATGTAATCATGAAGGGTTTTGTACAACCATCCTGAAGGGATGGTACATAATAAATGAATTAATTTTGAAAATAAAGATTGAGGAATTTAACACCGCCAGACAGGCCCTATCATTACAAAAATTAGAAAGAATATCTTACTCTAATCACGCTGGATCACTCCTTATTCACATGACACAATAAAAAAGAGGCTTAAGGCCACAAGCCATGGAAACACAACACTTCACTACACTCGCGTAAGTGGCGTCGTCCCCGAGCTTAAATAAGACCGTCTTCCGCCGAATTTCCCGAGCTGACTTCCCTCTGTCCACAGTGCTCCTCATTTTGTCTTCATTCCCCTTCCACTCTATTATTGGCCAATAGGAGAGCGTGATTTAATTTTGGATGATAATGATTGGTGGGAATATTCTGGAACTTTCTAGAGTGTCCACGACCGGCAATGGAGACAATAAACTTCGATGACCCCGCTGACTTGTCATTGCGCAGTTAGATTGAATTGTAGAGTTATTGCTATGGTTGCTGGTTTTTGCTATGTGGAACAAACAGGAAATATGGTGTGGGCTTATTGCGTTGTACTTTTTTGTGACTTGGTTACAACATAGTATAACTATTCAACTAAACACTTACCAAGTTTAAAGAGATTCTGTTGAAAAACTGCGTCCGAAACAGGGGAATGCTATACCATGTTTTGCATTAAAAGCCGTATGATTAACATTGCCGACAGCGCAACAATGGGCTAGTGGATCATAGGTGAAGATGACTCTTAAGGGATGATGAGACACCTTATGCACACACTCAAATAAATTGAGCCGCCCGCCAGGTAGATGACTCACACACTGGAGTAGGGAACTGATAATTGCTTAAATTATTATTAAACTATGTTAGTGGTATATTGTGATCTCTGTTTAGTATAGATGATAATGACACCGAACACAATTATATAGGGAAAATGACTTTCCTACAATAAAAATAAATACTCATACATTATACCGTGATAACGGCCTTTCTATATTAATTATGCTCATATTTTGTAACTGATTACAATTATAAATGTATGATCTATTTGGAAAACTTCATAGTTTGGAATTTTCGCTACCAATCCTCCTGGTATCAAGGATATTTTGGCCGGGTGCCTTCGACCTCATCCCTTAGATGCTATGATTAAACGGAAGATCTGATAAAGAAGTGATGATGTATATTTTTAAGACATTTAAATCATCTTAAAATATTTTATTTATTTCCCTTTTTAAGTAAAATATTATTATTCTCCTTCCTTCTTTTCCACCTGCGTACATTCTCCTTGTTGCTGGTGTGAATGAAGATCGTTGGAGGTGGTGTGGAAGAAACAAACCTGACAAAAACTGAAATAAATCAAATAATTTATAAAATGAATTTTATAACTTTTAAATCTTTGAGCTCAAAAACTAATAGTGTTGGATATTGGAGCCTTAACTCCATTATTGCAGTTTCCAAGTGGACTTTCTGAGCACAGCTAATCCAGAGATCCAAAGAGATCCAGCGTTCAAATGAGAGAGACTGAAAGGCATAGAAAAATTACTTATACACTCTTCTGGTTGAGGCCTGATTGAATTATTGCTTACATATTAGACACTAATACTGTGAACTGTGTATTTACATTAGTTTAAACATAGATATTCATGATTCCCGTTCGGAAACAAAGATTGTATTTTCTCTTGATTGATAACAATCCTAAACAGCTTATTATAAACGATTTGTTAATATATTCGTTCATAGTCAAAGTTAATTATTTACTGCCGCATTTAACGTGACTGAGATTTTAGAAAGGAAATGTTGAGATATATTATAAGACTGGATTTAAAATAAAAGAAAAAATTTTCTTTAAAGAAAATTTCTTGTCAGCATAGTAAAATGTATTTTTAAAACATGTTTCTTATATCGAAACAAAAGCTTTAGTTCTTATCAAGTCCATGCTGAGATTGATCGATTTTTAAACGTGAATTCCACAAAAAATATGTATACAGGGTGTTTAATAAGACTGAATGATGAAAGTGATATACATAGAGAATGCATAAAAATAATTCCTTTCTCAATCAAATGTTTTTAAAATTAGTGTTCAAAATTTGTTCAATGTTTAATAAGATTAAATGTAAACATAACAACAGTCAAAAGTGTATTAAACAACAAAAGACACCTCTAAGTGATAATCCAGCTCTTTTCCTCTTGCTTGAGAGCATATTATATAGTTAAAAGAACAGACCCAAACACACACTCAGTGAAACGTGTGTACCGCCGTCCATTTCCCTATACGATAACGTTTAATGTTGTAACAATTTTTTAACCTTCGTGGCCCTCAATTCTGATGGTAGAGAGTGGATATAGTAATATTTTATGTTAAACTAGATTAAGTATGAAAATCCAGATAGATTATCGCATAAAAATTTGCAGAAAATTATAATTTTCATATTAAACTTACATTTAATTTACATTTTATAAAATTTTGAGAAAATTTACCTTATAAAATACATTATTAGTAATTCTAAATAATGATACAAATTAGTATCCTAGGCCTAAATAATGTTACATTATTAGTAACATTATTTAGGCCTAATTTAATTGTGTGTAATTTTATTAAATCTTAAATCGTTTTTAAGCACTTTATTTTGGTATGATAATATTTATTCATAAGAATAATACTTCCCCAATTTCCGGGTTTGCCTCTACAGAAAACGTATAATAAATCACATTACATCAAATTTTACCACGGTTAATTTTGCGGGTAATTTAGGCTTAATAAAGTATTTCTTATGTACACGGAATACTTTAAAGAGGTCAACACTATTTCTTGAAAGATGGATTTCAAAATTTAAAATTTGTTAATGGTACATGCTGATAGTTTATGGTTCCTCTTACGCCAATTATTCCAAAATTTTCTTTGCTATTTTATATACTTCTCTTTGCTAAAATTTACGGTTGTTTTTTATATTTATTCTTCGTTTACTTCAATTGGTTTATCTTTATTTCGTTCAAATCTTACCCCTTATTACCTTTAAAGGCTATTATATCTATCTTCATAAAGTTTTCTCCTTCATGAACTTCCTCATAAGTATGGAAACCTCTTTATTTTAGTGCATTGGCAACGATGGACCGAACTCGATGGAGTTAAAGTGTTTGTGAAGTGTTTGTTCACGTGTGTTGTGTAGGGTTTCGCTGCACTGACGTGGCCAAGATGTATTCTCATTGTTTCAATGGCGACAATGGTTGTAGATTTAGGACCCGCCAGGTATCACATGCACTGCTGCAACTTTGCCAATTATTTTAAGATTATCATTTCATTCACTGGAGGATAGCCTCTTGTGGTTCCAAATATATTTATTATATTGCGGGTATTCTTTGTATGAGGGTATTTCTTTACCTTTTTTGGGATATTTTGCCCACTCTTCAAACATTAATTCTATTAAGCTTCACCTTATTCTACTGTCAAACTTACTTTAAAATTACTTTGATGAAGTTTCCTTTTATTACAAGGTCTTGTAGGGTCAAACAGTTTGCAATTTTCACCTCAAAAAATATCTTGTTACTTCGGCATATTTTTATTGCGTTCAATCTGTAAAGTTGTGATGCAGGTCAGTCGTTATAGTACCTCTTTCTGTTTGGCTTTTAATAATTCTAACAATTTGTATTTTTGGGGGAATTTATCATACCATTTGGGGTATCGAAAAGGAGATTTAATATTTTTCATGAAGATTCGATTATTTTGTCTATTTAAAACCCCGTCTGTAATGAGTTTTTATTAGTATGATCTGAAATGAGTTAAAGATCAAATGGATGAAATTAAAATGCAAATTTTATATCAGGCTGTAACAGAGAGCTGATATTAAGATTTTTACTTTGGTTTTTACTTGAATCTAAAAAACAATTGTACTTTATTAAGGACTATTTCTGCAAAGCTAGCTCCGAGGTACAGTATTCGAAGATTGAATTTGAAAGGTGTACATATATTTCAACGAAAGGTTATATGATTGTTTCCTTTCACTGATAAGTTTGTAATATCCTACAACCCAGCTTGTACTGTTATTCAGCAGGGCCATCGCATTGACTATCTGGTCACGGAACTCATAAGCAACACGTGATGATGTGTTCGGCTTTCATGTCCATGCTAATGTCTTAAATTATTTATTTTCAAACGCATGGATATTATATATTACTTTTAAGAGAAACTTCTTAATTAATGTAATGAATGCTTAACATTTTTTGATAAATAGTATCTTCGTTATTTCCTTTATAATCTCCTAGGTAAAAAAGGTAAAACTACGGACTAAATTTTGCAATTTAAGTATAAGTACCTAAAAGATACCTAGGATGTAGAAGTACATCCTAACTTATAATACAGGATAGTGTCGGTATCCCATAGGATGATAAGGTGACAACTGCGTTCTGTAAATAAATAAATAAATGGCTGACAGCTGTCTTATGGGAAATGCACCATAAGACAAAGTTTAAATATCTGTATTGTACATTTATAAGAAAAAATGTTGTTTATGGTTGATAGAAAAAAACCTGTCATGTGACATGTAAGATTGATATAGGAAAACGCTCGGTATCGTCAATGTATACAAAACCAAATAAGAAGGGACGTCCATGTTGAATAATTCCAATTTTCCCCTCAAAAACAAGAGGAAAATAAAGCGCTTGTGCTAGGGATACTTATAACAATTGCCATGGATAGCTCTTTCTACCTCTTAAATGTCAAAATGAGGATATTTGTTTAAAATCAAAACAATAACAAACTTCAGCAAAATTATTCTTGCAATCTGTTTCCATTCAACTGATAAGCTTAATCCCTTAGGAAAATATTTATATCTTGGTGATGCTATCTGTGTTTTAGGGTAGAGCTCACACTTCCCCAAAAAGATAACCCTACTTATTTGTTTCTGTATAGGCTACACTGGAATTGCCAAAGATCTCTGCCCATCTGATTTTACTGATATCACAGCCAAATAGCTCTGAAAGCTGTAAAACTGTTCTTTTCAAACATGATTTGACTTCTATATCACAGGTGGGAATATTTTTTTTAATTGAAGAAATTTTTAAACAACATATTTGCACAGGCTACTAACTGAACAACTGTGATATTTCAGGCAAAGAGATCTGATAAAACCTAGATCACTTTTAGCTCGTGATGTCCATATATTTCTAGATGCCTATATGAGACATATATAAATGCAGCTAAAAGGAAGCAAAAAATAATGTGAAATGAAGTGGGACTAAGATAGGAAAAGGCTTAGAGCTGTTATACATTCATTCATGTTCAGCTGGTGACGTCACGGTATTTTGTTACACTACACACAATAGTCCAGCTGAGAGAAAGGAACCTGTCATGTGAAACATATGACCTAGATAGAAAGAGTTTCAAAGCAGAGATACATTTTTGTACGCTCAGATGGTGACGTCACGGTATTTCGTTACTCTACTCACAACATAACAGCTGAGAGGAAGGAATCTGTTATGTGAAACTTGAGACCGAGATAGGAGAAGGTTCAAAGCAGAGATACATTCGTGCACACTCAGATGGTGTCGTCACGGTATTTTGATACTACACACAACGTTCCAGACGAGAGAAAGGAACCTGTCATGTGAAACATAAGACATAGGTCAATGCTTAGAGCAGAGATACATTCGTGCACGCCCAGATGGTGTCGTCACGGTATTTTGATACTACACACAACGTTCCAGACGAGAGAAAGGAACCTGTCATGTGAAACATAAGACATAGGTCAATGCTTAGAGCAGAGATACATTCGTGCACGCCCAGATGGTGTCGTCACGGTATTTTGATACTACACACAACGTTCCAGACGAGAGAAAGGAACCTGTCATGTGAAACATAAGACATAGGTCAATGCTTAGAGCAGAGATACATTCGTGCACGCCCAGATGGTGTCGTCACGGTATTTTGATACTACACACAACGTTCCAGACGAGAGAAAGGAACCTGTCATGTGAAACATAAGACATAGGTCAATGCTTAGAGCAGAGATACATTCGTGCACGCCCAGATGGTGACGCACAATAACTCGGACCTAACACGGATTTGAAACAAGATTGAGGATCATAGAACATACAAGAAAAGATAAAGAACAATGAACAAACTTATGAAAGTAACAATAGGGAATGCCTAATTGGCGTTACCGTTGTTGCCGGCAGGGGGGCTAGCAGCTGCGGCAGGGGCGTTCCGGCGGTTGCGTTGCTGGCGCTGCTGCTGTTGACCTTGCTGGTTGTCCCGCGGCGATCATATTAGCGTGGCCGGTATGCAGGAGGCGGCGCAGGCTGGAAGCCTGTTGATACACAATACGTTGCATTTTAACAAACTGAGAAAATAACATGTAATATGTAACGTGAAACTAAGTTAGGAAAATTATCATAGTAGAGATGCATTTTTTCGCTCTTGGTTTTTTTAATTTTAATAATTTTTGTTATAAATCACAAAAAAATATGAAACATATTATGTCATGATTAGATTAAATAAGAAATTATTTCGCAACTTTTGTGATTGTAAAGTGTCATCCGTATCTATACATATAAAGGAAGTTGGAAGAAAGTAAAACAAGTTGTTTAGGCATTCTTAGAAGTAAAACCCCATACAATTATGTATTTGATTGAAAGATCTTCACTTGAAAACTCCAAAACCATTAGCGATTGACTCCCAACCTTTATAGGGCTCCGACCCACACGCATTCAATGTTACCATGTTATTCCTATGGAAGCAACATTTTAAAGATAAACACATGATTACATTTCGGAACTTTTATTTATAAACAGCTGATAGGACTTAGATAATAGGTATAGATCATTTAAAGTATTGAGGGAAGATAGTGTTATACTTAACAGATAGGTAACATAAATGGAAGTTGGTTTTTAAATGTATAATGTTGTAGAACTGTTTTTATTATTCCCATAAGTCGAAACCCCTACAACCATATACTTGTCTGATGATTAAATCAATTAAAGCTCCTCTATGTGATTAACATTGGAACTTTAAGGCCTGTTTGGCATAACCTTGGAGTCCGATGTGAATTATAATGTGACTTTGCTTATCTACAGGACACTCCTTTCTAACGGCATGCGCGGATTTCTCTTATGATGCATACAAACTAAGAAAAAAAGGAGGGAAAGGAACATGTCGTTTATAGAGTTTTTAGACGTAATTACATTATCACTGTCTTGTTGGAAATATAGGGAGGGGGAATGATGGACTTTTTCTAATAGTCAAAGTTTTTAAATTTCCCTTGTAAAAGTATTGTAAAATGGGTTTTCCAATAGTGCTATATACCACACTTGGAAATGTAATGAGATTGACTAGTTTTGGAAATAAAGCTTTTGTGAACTGTGAAATGTGTGAAATCATTACGTAGATGAAAATTTGTTCACATATATTTCTACAATATATAAGACTAGCTGTTGCCCGTCACGGCTTCGCCCGTGATTGAATTTATTTTATATGTGATCTCTTTAAAGAGAAACAAAATCTCCATCCTTAAGAGTTTATATTAAAACATTGAAGAAGTGTAAGCAGAACACTAAATTTTGCAGAATCTTTTGTCTAATTTCAACCCCATAAACCATATAGTAATTTTGGAGACCTGTAGGGAGGGGGGGCCTAAAGGACTTCAAAAACTATATTTGCAAGACCGTTTCTAAGTGAGCTCCTCAGATGTCAGATTTCAACCTCGTAGGCCCCAGAGATATTTTGTAGTACAGTGGGGCAGAGCTCTACAGGAATCTATATTTGCAAAACCGTTTCTTATTGAGTACATATGAGTAAAAAGGAACGTCCACATCAAATTTCAACACTGTATACCGTCGAGTAATTTTGAAGTCCAGTATGGGGCAGAGCAATAAAGAACTTCAAACCCTATATTTGCAAAACCATTTCTAAATGTGTACGTATGAGCAAAGAGGAACATCCACATCAAAATTCAACCATGAATATAGGCTGTATAGTAAATTTGAAGTCCTGTGGGCGGAGCCCCAAAGGACATAAAACCCTATATTTGTAAAACCATCCTATTCTTAGTGAGTACATATGAGTAAATAGGAACGTCTACGTCAAATTTCAACCCCGTAAGCCCCAGAGAATTTTGAAGTCCAGTGGGACAGAGCCCTAAAGAACTTCAAAATCTATATTTCCAAACCATTTCTAAGTGAGTACATATGAGTAAAGAGGAACATCCACGTCAAAGTTGTACCCCGGAGGCTCAATAGTAATTTTGAAGTCCAGTGTGGCGAAGCCCTAAAAACTTAAAAAAAAAAAAAAAAAAAAAAACAATACTTGCAAAACCGTTTTTTAGTGATACCTTTTAGCAAAGAGGAACGTCCAAACCGAACTTCAAAAACATATGCAATAGAGTAATTTTGAAGTCCAGTGGGGAGAAGCCCTCAAGGACATAAAAAACTACGTTTATAAAACCTTTTCTTAGTGAGTACATTAGAGAAAAGAGGAATGTCCACATAAAATTTCAATCCTGTATGCCCTAGAGTAAATTTGTAGTCCAGTGGGGCGGAGCCCTAAATTATTTAGAAAAACTATATTTACAAAACCGTTTATTAATGCATACCTATGAGCAAAGAGGTACGTCCCTGCCAAATTTTAACTACGTTGGGCGTAGAGTAATTTCGAAGTCATGTGGGGCGGAGCCCTGAAGGTGCTTTCCAAGAGCGTATTTAATTGAGCACCGATGATAGGCAAAGTGGATCTCCCATTCCAAATGATTCCATTACGTCATCTTGTTTTTCATATTCGTTGTTTCTTATATTCATATTAAAAATTGGCCATAAGAATAGAATTAGATCAGAAATGAAATCCTGTGGGGCGGTGCCCTGTTTGGATTTTGAAAACCCGTTTGTTAGTGAGGACCCATAAGCAAAAATGAACGTCCATTCCAAATTTCAACAGCAAAGGTCCTAGAGTTTTTCACACTCGTTGTTTCCTAGATTCGTATGAAAAATTGGCCATAAGAATAAAATTAGATAGAAATTTTGAAGTCCTGTGTGGCGGAGCCCTGATGGAATTTTGCAAAACCGTTTCTTAGTGAGCATCTATGAGCAAAGAACTTCGCCCATGCCCAATTTTAACATTGTAGGTCCCATAGTTTTTTAAATTCGTTGTTGCTTTGGTTTGTATAAAAAATTGGCCATAAGAATAACATTAGATAGAAATTTTGAAGTCCTGTGTGGCAGAGCCCTGGTGGAATTTTGCAAAACCGTTTCTTAGTGAGCATCTATGAGCAAATCAGAACGTCCATACTTAATTTCAACATTATAGGTCCTATGGTTTTTATATTCGTTGTTTCCTAGATTTGAATAAAAAATTGGCCATAACAATAACATTAGATAGAAATTTTGAAGTCCTGTGTGGCGGAGCCCTGATGGAATTTTGCAAAACCATTTCTTAGTGAGCATCTATGAGCAAAGAACGTCGCCCATGCCCAATTTCAACATTGTAGGTCCCATAGTTTTTTAGATTCGTTGTTGCTTTGGTTTGTATAAAAAAATTGGCCATAAGGTTAACATTAGATAGAAATTTTGATGTCCTGTGGGGCGGAGACCTGAGGGAATTTCGCAAAACCGTTTCTTAGTGAGCGTTTTTTAGCAAAGAGGAACGTCCATGCCAAATTTCAACCCTCTATATCCTATGGTCATCGAGATACTCTGATACATGAGTGAGTGGTATTTGACAAATATATAGTAGATAGATACGCTGGGCCACGGGCATCTTATTGAGCAAGATTTTTTTAAACTTTTACCAAATTTATATCTCTTATATTACTTATTAACAATTGTTTACTCTTCAAACCAACACGCTATGCCTTTGACAAACATTTTGTAAATTTAATCATTTATTGTCTAGTAATTGAGGGGGTTAAAATAACATAAAAGCATATTTATATTTTATAATAATAAATAACGCATGGAGATACAAGTTGAAGAGTTCATTGTTTTCCTCTTTTCACACTTTTAAATGTAATTCTAACCACGCTTAAATCACTTTTTTTTATTTTCAAAGAAATAGTAAGGTAACCAATTTCTTTATATATAAAAAAATAGTCGTACTGAGTATTTGCAAAGTATACATAATCCGTCTCTGTATTGTAACTTCATAAATTTCCCTTTTTTACATAAGACTTGTAATATAAAGTGCAAACTGAGCTCCCGTAATATCCCATTGAAACTACGAATTTCTTTTTACGGGTCCCTGATTATAAAGTCTACAACAATCATTGCAACTCGTTTGCAACAACTGTTTCGATGAATTATGGATTAGGACCGATAATAGAATATCATACGACTGTTATATGTAGTATTTATAGTTAGTCTATAAACTTAGGCAGTGGAAGATCTGTAACATCATTTACTTAAAATAATACAAACATTTTTCATCCATCATTCTACAATGTTATGGTTAACTTATTGTGTTGTTATAAACCACTTTTAACTGCATTTTAATTTATTTTTAAATTAGATATTTCAGACATTTTATGTGAGATATGTCGTGTTAACTTTACTTAATACTACTTTACTAAATGACATATGAATATGAATAAAATATATGTTCTACCATTATTAACTGAGACTCCAACTATTTAACCTAAAATTGATTTTTAATATTACAATATTTGGATGATTATGAACAAAAGGCTTAAATAATGAAAAGCAGGGAAGTAAGTGAAGTAAGTTAAATAATAAATTATGCAAGTTAAGACTTATTTTAATATGAAATGTAACTAGGGATAACCAGTTTCAAAGGATGCGCCAGAATTATATTCTAGGGCGGGAAAGAAATCAAGATGATGGCAATTTGGCAAATTGGATGCTGCCTGTCTGGATTGTCGCTTCGGAATTGACAAAAACTCTTGAAAAGTGTAACAGATATATATTTGTGATTGCGGAAAGTCTAATAGTATAAAAAATTACTGTAAAAGAAGACTACATTTATTTGTTTCTGTATATCAAATTCCAAACTACAACCATTACAAGCATTTTTCGCAAATAAATTAGGCCTACAATAAAATTTTAATTTAGTGGTAGTTTTCCTCTTATAAATCACTTTATAATCTTTACTTGATTTTAAATGTCCTTTATTGGTAATGATGTAGAACTTGGGATCGTAAGTGGTTAACATCAAGTTTGTGTCATAAACACAAACTTCAAATATATACGTGACAGTTATCTGTTTTAACTATTCCTTATGTCTTTTGATTATTGTGTCAACTAAACCACTTTCCTGTTGAAACTACACTTTATTTTCCATTGCGTATAGGCCTACTATATAGACTACGTCTGATTTTATTGCATGGTTTTATTTATTCCTTGATATAAAGTACAACTTTTTTATGAATCTATAATTCGCTAGTCTTCTTATATATATATATATATATATATATATATATATATATATATATATATATATATATATATATATATATATATATATATATATATTCTATTCATATATATATATATATATATATATATATATATATAAATAGAACATGGCTTATGACTCCTAAATTCATGGCCATAATTTGATGAAACTTGGTATGTTTACTTACAATGATGGTACCCCAAAGGTGACAAAATGAACTGGTAACCTTTGGATTTGAAGGCACTATAAACACTTAGCTACCCAGCCAGTTAACAAAAACCATTTTCCGAGTATACATCTATATAGTATATTTTGAATTGTTAGCACATTAATTTGTAGGCTTCGTTGGTTTTTTTTTTTTTTATTGTTTATTATATCTTTACTGAAGAGACTGGCCATTTATATACAATTTCACACCAGGCAAATTTGTGTGAGCTGTCTCCAGCGTGAACCATACGGTGGTCAATTGGTTTATAGAGGTGGCAACATTGTCTGAGACAATACAGATTATAACCTTGTATGTGATTTTATTTATGTCAGTGATATATTTGTTTTGTTTTGTGTCTATCTACGCCTATGTCATTTTTTAACGTTTTGACGGGGAATGGTCCAAACCCCAGTCTTGTTACTATCTAACATCGACCAGGTATTTGCTGGGATTTTACTGGGGCTGTTCCCTTAGCCTATTGGATGGTTCTATGTCCCTTTAAGGAGATCTGGTATGGTTTCTTCCATTCGGAGAATAATTTCCATTTTCCGTGCGATTTTGGAGATCTTAATGTTTTTCTTCTGTTTTTTTATAGGCCTACTCAGCAACCAAAAGATACCACAAAATGTCACAAACAAGTGTTGGTAAAACATTTGACATATTTTTACAAAGTATAGTAACTAAAGCTAATCTGTTTTCAAGGATATTTTACCACGAGCTAAATAGACCTATGTTTTTCCTATTAAAGTATGTTTTTATTTTTTTCAGTGTAGATGTTAGTAAAATATATTTAAATTGAAATTATCCGAGTACTTATTTAAAAGTTCAACAGTTTTATAGCATTCACACAAGTTGATAAAGAAATTGATATTGAAGATAATAATCAACTATTTTCTTTTTTATAAGGTATTAAGCCACGCTATTTAAATTTAAACAGCTTTTTGCATCATAAAGTAATAGAATGGCACTTTAAACGATTTCAGTAAAAGACCCAATCAAACTAGGTTAAAGTCTAATTGCTCTTTTAATAAGCCTTTTGTTTTAAGCTCTGAAAATCACGGACCTGCGTTAAGTGCAGTTGACTTTATAGTAGATACTTTTGTAATTCCTAAGTATAATTTTTTTCTTAAATGACAGCTATTAACTATTTTAATTGAAATAATGACGTTATATGTTTCATGATATTACGTGTCTGATTTAAAATTAATATTAAATATAGTCTACAAAACTAAAGCAGAATAATTAAACAACTAATTTATTTTTCCATGATTGATTATATTTTCCAACTTTGATCTTAATAAAGGTTACAATAAATGCATTATGTAACGAGTACCTTATGTTTAAAGAGTACCTCGCTTTACAATGTCATCAACACATCAATATGAATGAATCAGTTCAATTTATTACTGTTGTGTTTGTCACAGGATCAATTGAGTAGTGGTGCTTTACGTTCCTTTATGATTTATCAATCATAATAGTAACCAAGCGGGTTATTTTGGTTTTTCAAGGCTACGCAGATGAGAAACATCACCTAAAAATTTTCTGCAAGGGTTTACAATAGTGAGTATTGGTCATTAAGATATTAAAGGTTCATAAGTCACTATTATAAGATTAGTCTCATGCTAGAATCTGAAATGAAAAATAAAATATTACATATACAAGTTTTAAAATACAATTACTTAACTATTTACCATTTTATATATTGTTTTTTTATTAATAAATAAATCTTCATTTTTGCACGACCGCACCGAAATGAATTTAATAATTTTATTATTGTTATTTCTTGCAATGTATCAATGCAGTGCAAAATCAGCTAAGCGTGAACGAGTGCTTCTCCGCTCTGAGCCTTTTCCTATCTCGGTCTCACGTTTCACATGACAAGATCCTTTCTCTAAGCTCGAAGGTTACGTGCCGTGTATCAACGTCTCCATGACGTCACCAGCTGAGCGTGAACGAGTGCTTCTCCGCTCTGAGCCTTTTCCTATCTCGGTCTCACGTTTCACATGACAAGATCCTTTCTCTAAGCTCGAAGGTTACGTGCCGTGTATCAACGTCTCTATGAAGTCACCAGCTGAGCGTGAACGAGTGCGTCTCCGCTCTGAGCCTTTTCCTATCTCGGTCTCACGTTTCACATGACAAGATCCTTTCTCTAAGCTCGAAGGTTACGTGCCGTGTATCAACGTATCCATGACGTCACCAGCTGAGCGTGAACGAGTGCGTCTCCGCTCTGAGCCTTTTCCTATCTCGGTCTCCCGTTTCACATGACAGGAACCTTTCTCTAAGCTCGAAGGTTACGTGCCGTGTATCAACGTATCCATGACATCACCAG
Source organism: Neoaliturus tenellus (assembly GCA_030545055.2). NCBI lineage: Eukaryota > Metazoa > Arthropoda > Insecta > Hemiptera > Cicadellidae > Neoaliturus > Neoaliturus tenellus. The sequence continues at coordinate 188,861,940 of CM061531.1, read as the reverse complement.
CTGAGCGTGAACGAGTGCGTCTCCGCTCTGAGCCTTTTCCTATCTCGGTCTCCCGTTTCACATGACAGGATCCTTTCTCTAAGCTCGAAGGTTACGTGCCGTGTATCAACGTCTCCATGACGTCACCATCTGAGCGTGAGGAGGTTTGTATTTAAAATTAATGATTGTTTATATTGGACAATTACAGTAACCATATAAATTGAAATAATTGCCAGTCTCTAGAACGTACGAAATGTAACTGTATATGAGTGAAGTAGTTTGTTAGTGGGAAGAATTAGTTTTATTCCTTTTAAAAGCAGTATATGGGTGGTCTTTTACACCCACTATATATTGTGTGTTTTGTTAAATTATTGAATAGCTTACTTAGAATCACTTTGGGTGGTAAGTTATATTCGACTGATGTTATAGTATTTCTTTATTCGTTTTATAAATGGAACTAGACGTATTACATGGAAGCAAAGAGTTATTAATAATTAAATCTAGAGATCACCGCTCGTCAAAATTCGACCAAAGTCTCAGTTGATCTGGCCTCAATGATAGTACTAAAAATACCCCCGTCGCAGCAGACCTGCGGACTCAGCGAATTTCCAATGGAATTTCAGATTATTTACTTTCCCCATAAAAACACCATAGGATCGAGTATATAGGTTTGCTGCCATGGGTGTTGTTAGAAAATCTGAGTTAATCAATAATTAATTGGTGAAGGTAAACACAAAATTGTATCAACCTCTGGCAATTTTTTATTTAACCCATAAACCTAATGGGGGTGAGTAGGTAGGTTTGTCTCCATATGGGTTTTGTAAGCAAGTATAAGTTAAATACTATCTAGTTAATGTACATACCTCATTTGATAAAGTTATGTCAATAAATAAGCAATATATAGTGTTTTCTTGATTTCCCTTAGAATAAAATGGAAAACACATTTTGGGATTTTCCCCGTAACCAGTTACGCTAAGATAAAAATTCAAAATACCAAATTGATTGTTTTTTTAAGCTCTTTTAAATGGTTTCAGTTAAAATTGATAAATTTTAAAAATTGAGGAACCCCATAAAACTACGTTTCCATAACCCGACAATGCTGGTTCGCGAACTCATAAAAATAGACCTGGTCTTACACCTTCATACCAAATTTCATCAAAATCGGAGGTCCCCTTCAAAAGTTAACATTACCACGGACACGGACTCATATATATATGAGTGTGTGTGTGTGTGTGTGTGTGTGTGTGTGTGTGTGTGTGTGTGTGTGTGTCCGTGGTCTTTATTCTTTATATATATATATATATATATATATATATATATATATATATATATATATATATATATATATATATATATATATATATATATATATATATATATATGTTTGATATGATTAGGGCTACTTTTATAACATTGAAAAACATTATAATTAAACAGAGTACCCTTTTTTTATAAAATTATTTTACTAACACCAACATGTTTCGGACCTTAAGGTCCATGATCACGGTGAACTAAATGAATATAATGTTAACCTCTAATAAAATTAAATACATAAATAAACCAAATTAACTGATGATTTTTTTCTTCCATATGGTTTTAAATTAATTTTTGTAATATGACTATGCTGGCCTTTGGTTCTCTTTCATTTGTATAATTGTGTCATATATTGGGTTTCTGTTGTTAACTTGCATCGTGTTTATTATATTGTCTCTATCTTTTTTACTGAAGGAGTATATGTAAAATTCTTCTTTTACGTCCAGTTTGTTTCCTTTTGATCCAAATTCAATTATTTCTAAATCTTCTTTTATTGTTCTAAATGTATGGTTGGTCTTTATCATATGTTCAGCTACGTTTGATTTCATAGTCGTTTGATTTCTTGATTTGTAAGCCTGAACGTGTTCTTTGTATCTACAATTAAATGACCGCCCTGTCTGTCCTATGTAAAACTTTTGGCATTCAGAACAATTTATTTTGTATATGCCTGATCGATTAAAGTTATCATTTGTATTTATTGCATTTTGTTTGTTTATTTTATTGTTGATCATTCTTAGGGCATTGTTCTTAGTTTTGAAACTTACTTTAAATTCGGATCTGAAAGTTTTTCTTATCGCCTTACTGAAGTGAGTGTTATATGTAAGACTTATATATTTCTGTCCTTTTTCTTCTTTACTTATCTTTACTTTATTGTATTCCTTTTTCTTTTTTAATTTCTTATTAATCATGTTGTCTATCATTTTAGGGTTGTAACCATTTTTGTAAGCTAGATATTTTTTAGCATTTTTCTCTTTGTTGAAGCTTTTTCTTTTCATGGGAATGTTGATCAGTCTATTAATCATTGCATGAAATGTTGTCATCTTTTGCTCCCACGGATGGCTTGAGTCTTTAGGAATAATACAGTCACTTGTAGATGGTTTTCTAAAAATTTCAAATAAATGTTTCTCATTTTCTTTGGATATCGTAAGATCTAAACAGTTGATGCTTTCTTCTTTGATTTCTTCTGAAAACTTTATTGTTTTTGACAGAGAATTAATGTATTGTAATAAGTTTTCTGATTCTTCTTTAGTTCCGTCAAAAAGGCAAATTATGTCATCTACATACCTGTACCAGTAAATTATATTTTTATGTTATGGATTCTTCTGATTTAGAATATCATTTGCTTCTAACTTGTGCATGTAGATATCTGCTACCAGTCCTGATAGGGGTGATCCCATTGCTAACCCTTCTTTTTGAATATAACAGGATGACTCATACATAAAGTAATTTTGATCTAGCGCAATTTTTTTTATGGTTACATATGAAACATGTTGGTGTTAATAAAATAATTTTATAAAAAAAAGGGTACTCTGTTTAATTATAATGTTTTTCTATATATATATGAAAATGAACGAATTGTGTTTTTGGCTTCTGGGGACCTCAAAATGAAAAAGTAAAGTGGTCCCGGGCTTAGGTCTTACCATAGCTACTACCGAAATAGCGAATTCCCTATAGGAAATTTCGTTAATATGTTTAACTAAAACATCTGTGTTTTTCTGATTTCCTAGCATTTGTCATTACAACAGACGTTAAGTGTCTCTTTTCGTTTAAAGAATAACTGGGGTGACCGTGCGTAAAATGCGTACTTTGTAATATATTTTTTTTTTTTTTTTTTTTTTTTTTTTTTTTTTTTTTTTTGTAAGAAACTCTCCTACAGTACAAATCGAAGGCATTAGCCCATATGAGTTTTTAAACAATATTTATGTTGATTATGCAGTGACAGACGATCTTATTTTGTTTATAATCCGACTTTGAAACTCATCTGAATGTCTGAAGGACAAAGTTGTTGTTCTTACTCTTTAGTCCAAGGCGTCTACGGCGCACAGCGAAAAGTCGTAAAAGTGTGACCGGGGCCTAATCGAACCTCTATATAAGTTTAATATAAGTTTTATATTTAACATTTTACATGGAAAGCGTAACCCACAAAAACATTTTCAATATGTGTGAATGTACTTTCAATTTAAATCTTTAAAGAAATAATATTATGATCTATAACTTTAAATAATCTTTATATAATAAAAAATAAATAAATAAATTAAAAAAGTCACTAAAGTAATAAAATAAATAAATAGATTTTAAAAATTATGAAAATCTATTCATCAATAATTGATATGTATAATCAATTAGTATACTCTAAGGAGTAATATTTCTGTAGTTAAGAGATTTTAGATGAATGTTGCTAAGCTATTCAGCCGTCTCCAGAACCTGAGCCTGTTAGAGGGTTTATCGCAGTCCCTGGTCGGGTCGGGTCGGGTCGGCCAAATTACACACAGCCTATTTCTTGATCGGGAAAAATATTTTTAAAGAAAACATTACTTGAAGATTATTTAAAAGAATGAGGAGGTTAATAATTAGAACAACAATCAACACAGCTGGTTAATTAAAGAAAACAAAACTGACTGAGCTACCGGATTCAGGGGTACCAATATGAAGTACTTAATTCGTTTTATGATAGTATTACAGCTAGTTAAAACCCCAGAATTACTTTATAAACACCTTATATATTAATGTTTGAAAAAGGTACCAACTACTACCAAGTTATTTCACTTATTTGAATTTATACTAACTTTGAACACTTGTATGTTTTATGTAAAAATTACCCTATTTTGAAGGTCTCAATTTAGTAAATATGTTTTGAAACGTAGATCGTATGTAAACGTAGAAATTAGTAATGAATTATTGTTAGCTTCGAATATTGTACCTTTCATAGAACATGTATCACAACAAATAAAATCTGCTTCTATATACACAATCTAAAGCTCCACAGATATTCAAAAGTGTTGTTATTTGTTACTGTATAGTTATCTTTATAACAGTGGTTATCCTGTTAAATATTCAAGTAACAGTCAACATTTTCTTTTCCGCTACGAAGCTCTCTCCTCTTGAAGGTTGCACACTTTCTTAACATACCAATTATCTTATACAAATTTTCAAACTTGTTTCATGAAAAAGTTATTATAAATTTTAGATCCAAATAAATAGAATACTATTATACTTTTAATATCTATCTACATTGTAAGAAACTAATCTTTTACTTTAAAATCAAATATTTTTTTTATAAATCGTCTTTGACATTTATTTTTTTATTTTTATGGTTTTCACTTTCAATCTTTACCTTCATAAATATGCGTCTTTTGTGTCCTGCTCTTAAACATGGGTACAAAGTTCCACTTATAATGTATTTTATTTTAACATCAATGATAGTTTTTGATCGATGTAATGAAAAACGAAATGAATTAATGCAACTTGAAGTCGCACATGTTAGCGCTGGCACTGGATGCACTTCACGTCTCGAGTATCATTCATCAACCTTGATGGAACAATCGCTGTTGATTCGATGCAGGATTTAATTCCCTCTCAAGTTTCCATCAGATCAGTTGTTAAATTAGTTTTTAGGTTTTTTAATACATCCTAAGTATTATTAGTTTATGATTCCGGATAATGAATGTTCGTCATAAAACACCTAAACTATGCATGAAATTTATTAATTTATTGCACATTCACCATTCAATCATTATCTGTTTGAAATACGCAATTGTTGATGAGTCCACTGTCTCAATTTCTAAATGTTAAGATATTTAAAATTTGCATATTTTTTTAACAGTGCTGGACAGTATTAAAACTAATTGAATATACATGTAGCCTACTACAATTTAGATGACGTTCTACTACAAATTGCTCCTTCCAATATGCATTTTTACTGTTGGTGAAACGATATCATAACTTTTTTTTAAGAAATTACAGATGTATTACCATGTAATATTTAGTGCATAATACATGTCGATTCTACAAACTTATATAACGGCCCAAATTTATTTTAAAGGTTCATTACACATGGATCAATGAATGTGCATATCTGGCCAATATAGTCATGAAGAGTTATCATATTTAAAAGCTACATTATGTCGATGTATTGTATGTGTTCATTGGAATCTTTGTAATAAAAAATTTATAAACATTTAAAAGAAATAAAATTGAAACAATTTTAGTTATTTAAATAAAATGTTTTTCCAAACAAAACATTTTATATAAATAGCCAAAACGAGGAAGACAAGTAACTCAAGATTCTTTTGTTATTTTTTAATTTAAGGAAAATTCCTCTGAAGACTAATCCTCCAGAGCCGGGCCTTTATCAAGCCGATATTTCTTGCTGGAATAATTAAGCAACATCTTACTGAGAAAAACGATTCTTCATTAGATTACATTGCATAACTAGGTGTTTACATTGAGACTCGCTATTTATAACTTACAAAGAAAACAAAAACACAAAAAAAAAAAAAAAAAAAAAAAAAAAAAAAAAAAAAAAAAAAAAAAAAACAGAAAGACAGAGTATTTTCAGAAACGTATAACTGTCGAAGTGTGTTTTTATTTCTGTAACTTAAAAAAGATCGTTATAATGTTTTCATCTGGGAGTGATTTTCTTCTAGTTAATTTAAAAATTGTTGTATTGTGGTTATGAAATATTCTATAGCAAAACTATTACATAAAGGCCACACTGTCAGAACACTGTAATAGTAATATACTAAAGCTATAAATAAAAATATAAAAGCCAGGATGCGTTCAAAAGTATACATAAATTGGTTTAGTTGTTTTGGCTAAATAGTAAGATGGACGAAAACATAAAATTTTAATTTACTCCTACATAATTTACGTCGTGCATACATGTACTGATAAGTTTTAAAATCTCTTTAACCACTTCATTCTAGTAGTTTACTTAGGCTAATGAACCCTTAAAAATATATTTCATATCTAACCAAATCCACTATATACTAAAAAAATCTAACAAAATCCACCTTAGAATTTGGCCCATTGAATCCCTTGAAGTCGGGTCTACAACAAATTTTTCTAGTACAAACACTTAACACTAATGTATAATGTTACTTAAATACATCCTTCAGAGACTTCCATTGAGAGAGAGAGTCACGTCCATGTCAAATCATATAATCATGTTGAAGGTCTTAGAAAATTTAAAGAATGGGGGAGGCATTAAAAACTTAAACCTTTCATTTTTATCTTGGCTGAATATTAAAATAATAAAGACATGATAATCATTAAAGTAACATGATATAGTATAAGGTAGCTTAATACACACAAAAAATTAATTTTTCTCAAATAAATAATGGTCATTACTGTTTTACGAGTTTTTTCTGAAGCTTGAATTCAATCCTGAATTGGGAAATTCCTCATTCAAGTCTCGTGGTTTTCGTTATCAAGCAAGATTGGAATCCCTTAACCCGCTTATAAACTAATCTTCTCCACCTGCTAAATTCTGTGATCTTTTTATTTCTTTTAAAAATACCTTTACCGCCACAACATTTAAAATGAATTACATCCAAGCAGTAAAATTGTTATTTAAGTAATTCACGCTAAACGCATTGTTTGCCTTTCTTGAAACATATTTTTTCCCTGAATCAATTGAATTTTTCGATAAAGTATTTGCAAATAAGATACCCATTCGGGCATTAACGTGTTTGACAAATCTATTAAATGACACATTATTACGCCTCTTTTGTTCAGAAAAGTATAACTTAAAATAAAACTTAAGTATTTTCTATACATTATAATTGCTTATTTTAATTTTAGTTTCCCAAGCCAGGCCAGACACAAATATATATATAAGTATATATATATATATATATATATATATATATATATATATATATATATATATATATATATAAGACTTGTTACACACCTACTTTAAATGTTTAGATAAATTTGAAACTACAAATTGTAAAAACATTAAATTTGGCAACCAGTCAAATATACAGTTTTAATTAACTCATACAAAACTTGCTCCCACAAATCAATGGCAAAAATGTGTATTTAACAGGGGTTAAAATTATAGAGCGTATATATTGTTGCAGGAACTACCTGAGTACAATTCGCATTGTTGCACAACCATTTGAGGTGTCGTGGGTGAAAATTCATCGTGCAGTACTGCTCCCATTTTGTGCCTTTATTTAAAGTCCTATAATGTGAGTGAGGTTTTAAATTAAAAGATAAAGACTTGATTAGCTGGAGCAGCACGAATTCTACTCAGTCTGTAGTGATGAGGGCCACCACCCACATTGCTGGAGCAGGACGATTTCTACTGTCTGTAGAGATGAAGGCCAAAACCCAGAGTGCTGAGCAAGACGAATTCTACTCAGTCTGTGGTGTTGAGGGCCGCCATCCACAGTGCTGGAGCAGCACGAATTCTACTCAGTCTGTGGTGTTGAGGGCCGCCATCCACAGTGCTGGAACAGCACGAGTTTTACTCAGTCTCTAATGTTGAGGACCTCCTCCCACAGTACTGGAGCAGCACGAGTTCTACTCAGTCTGTAGTGTTGAGATCCGCCTCCCACAGTGCTGGAATAGCACGAGTTCTACTCAGTCTGTAGTGTTGAGATCCGCCTCCCACAGTGCTGGAACAGCACGGATTCCACTCAGTCTGTAGTGATGAAGGCCACCACCCACAGTGCTGAGCAAGACAAATTCTACTCAGTCTGTAGTGATAAGGGCCACCACCCACATTGTTGGAGCAGGACGAATTCTACTCAGTCTGTAGAGATGAGGGCCACCACCCAGAGTGCTGAGCAAGACGTATCCTACTCAGTCTGTAGTAATGAGAGCTGCCACCCACAGTGTTGCAGCACCACGAATTCTACTCAGTCTGTAGTGATGAGGGCCACCACCCACATTGTTGGAGCAGGACGAATTCTACTCAGTCTGTAGAGATGAGGGCCACCATCCAGAGTGCTGAGCAAGACGTATCCTACTCAGTCTGTAGTGATGAGTTCCGCCACCCACAGTGCTGGAACAGCACGAGTTCTACTCAGTCTGTAGTGATGAGGGCCACCACCCACAGTGCTGAGCTAGACGAATTCTACTCAGTCTGTAGTGATAAGGGCCACACCCACATTGCTGGAGCAGCACGAATTCTACTCAGTCTGTAGAGATGAGGGCTATCACACAGAGTGCTGAGCAAGACGAATTCTACTCAGTCTGTAGTGATGAGTTCCGCCACCCACAGTGCTGGAGCAGCACAAATTCTACTAAGTCTGTTGTTCTGAAGACCACCACCCACAGTTAGGGAGCAGCACGAATTCTACTCAGTCTGTAGTGATGAGGGCTGCCACCCACATTACTGGAGCAGCACGAATTCTACTCAGTCTGTAGAGATGAAGGCCACCACCCAGAGTGGTGGAGCAGCAGAATTCTACTCAGTCTGTAGTGATGAGTTCCGCCACCCACAGTGCTGGAACAGCACGAGTTCTACTCAGTCTGTAGTGATGAGGGCCACCACCCACTGTGCTGGGCAAGACGAATTCTACTCAGTCTGTAGAGTTGAGGGCTACCACCCAGAGTGCTGAGCAAGACGAATTCTACTCAGTCTGTAGTAATGAGGGCTGCCACCCACAGTGCTGGAGCAGCACGAATTCTACTAAGTCTGTTGTTCTGATACCACCACCCACAGTTGGGGAGCAGCACGAATTCTACTCAGTCTGTAGTGATGAGGTCCTACTCCCACAGTGCTGGAACAGCACGAATTCTACTCAGTCGGTTGTTCTTAAGGCCACCACCCACGGTGGTGGAGCAGCACGAATTCTACTCAGACTGTAGTGATGAGTTCCTCCACCCACAGTGCTGGAGCACCACGAATTCTACTTAGTCTGTAGTGATGAGGGCCACCACCCACATTGCTGGAGCAGCACGAATTCTACTCAGTCTCTAGAGATGAAGGCCACCACCTACATTGGTGGAGCAAGCAGAATTCTACTCAGTCTGTAGTGATGAGTTCCGCCACCCACAGTGCTGGAACAGCACGAGTTCTGCTCAGTCTGTAGTGATGAGGCCTGCCACCCACAGTGCTGGAGCAGCACGAATTGTACTGTCTGTAGTGTTGAGGTCCGACACCGGCAGTGCTGGATCAGCATGAATTCTACTCACTATTTAATATTGAGGGCTGCCACACACAGTGCTGGAGCAGCACAAGTACTACTCAATTTTTAGTGTTTAGGTCCTCTACCCGCATTGCGGAGCAGCACGAGTTCTACTCAGTCTGTAATGTTGAGGGCCGCCACCCACAGTGCTGGAGCAGCACGAGTTCTACTCAGTCTGTAATGTTGAGGTCCTCCTCCCACAGTACTGGAGAAGCACGAGTTCTACTCAGTCTGTAGTGTTGAGGACGGCCTCCTGAGTTCTGGAACAGCACGAGTTCTACTCGTCTGTAGTGTTGAGTTCCGCCTCCCACAGTGCTGGAACAGCACGAGTTCTACTCGTCTGTAGTGTTGAGTTCCGCCTCCCACAGTGCTGGAACAGCACGAGTTCTACTCGTCTGTAGTGTTGAGTTCCGCCTCCCACAGTGCTGGAACAGCACGAGTTCTACTCGTCTGTAGTGTTGAGTTCCGCCTCCAACAGTGCTGGAGCAGCACGAGTTCTACTCGTCTGTAGTGTTGAGTTCCGCCTCCCACAGTGCTGGAACAGCACGAGTTCTACTCAGTCTGAAGAGTTGAGGGGTGCCACCCACAGTACTGGAGCGGCAAGAGTTGTACTTCATGTTTGTTTCTGTGGCGTTTAGCTGCGGAATGTGTTTACCACTAAACATACAAATGAATTCTTTCCACAAAAATTTGTCGTAGAATAATATTTTGGATAACATAGAGTAATAATAATTTGGCCCAAGGTTAAAATTTTATGAATTACTATTAATTAATTCATGTTCTTCTTTGTTCATAAAATAATGGAAAATTAATGGCAAACTGCGGCCATAATAAGCACTGCCAGGAGTCGAACTGATAACGGTAGAATTATGTGGTATCAATTCCCATTTTCAGAAATTTACGAATCTTGCTATACATTACTTATTGTTTATAGATAAAATTATAATTTTAAAGTTTAATTTAAGTACTGTTAAAGCACAAGTATTTAAAATGTAAATAAAGTCAGGTGAATAAAATTAATAGTTTGTCCACAGTAAAAGTGTTGTCACTATAATCAATACCTGCTTTTATATTATAATTAATTTAATTTCACATTTTAAGAAAGGAGCATTATCCAAGATAATGCCTCCTGGATTGAGTTCAGACTTACTTATAAAGTAAGGTTACAATACCTTTTGCCGTCGTCAATTCGGCATTTTATCGTGATGGTAGTTTTTTCAAGTGGTGAGACAAACTTGACGGATTGATGACGGAAAGACGTATTGTAATCTTAACTTATAATTAGAAGAGCATTAGCTTCATGAACTATAATTTAAGTACAACTTATAATTTTTTAACACCTTTTTGAGTTGACTGTATTATAATTTAACTGAAGTTTTATACAAACTAGAACTGAATTCGAAAGCCATCACAGCTTAGCACAACAGCCTCCAGGTGGTGTTCAGAGCGACACAATAGCTACTTGGAACAACATTCGTGTTACGTTCCAACAGTTTCCACATTAGCTTAAACTTTACTTAAGTAAGTACAATTTTGGAGGGTAATCAAAGATTGTGAAAAACAACTGTAGGAAATTAAAAATTTGAAAACTTAAATGTTATATAATTAACACATTAAGTTTGGAAAAGTATTCACGACCCCAAAGACTTTAAAATGTTTAACCTTAATTAACCATTAACGAGTTAACCTAAACTAAGGTTATACTATAAGTAAAGTAAATAATTCACTTTAGCCCACCTCAAATTATTAATACGGTGATTCAAAACTTCTGTCCATGTATAAAATTGTCTGCAAACTTGATGTTAAAAAAATTAATATGTATTTTAATTATCGTAAGGATTAATTTTGTAACAAAATGTTTTTATCGTATTGATTGAGACATTGTTTTACAGATCTTAAATTTAATATGCAAATGATTACCTGCCTACATTTGATATTTACAACTTCATTGTGGATCGTTCCACGTTGGAATTGAAGAGTAGGAAAGACAACATTAGTGAGCTTACTTGCTCTTATTTCTTATTCATGCAAATGACATGTAAATAATACTAGTTATTCGTCCGCCTCTCGTACATGATGGGTGTTATTTATTTAAATGAACTAGAGATCGCCACTGTTTGAAATTTTAGTAAAATTCCATTAGATTTGTGCAAAATTCGTTTAAAAAACTTTACAACTGAAACATCTGTTATTTTTTTTCTCCATCACTTATTTTTAGAACGGAAATTATTTAATCAATTGATTTTCTTCTACAAAATTAACATTGGAACTTTGAAAGCATGTAGGCCGTACCCCTGGGGGACGATTCGAATTATAACAGGATTCCTCAGGGCATTCCTCCAGGGCACTCCTCATCTACAGGGCATCTACGGTTACCTTGCTAATCGTATCCCTGATTTATCCTATGATGCACACAAGCTGAGAAATAAGGAAGATATGAAACATGCTTTCCTCTTAATACTAACTAGAGGTCGCCTGCTGGCAAAAATTCTAACAAAATGTCAGTTTATTTGGACCACATTAGTTAAAATTGTTGTGAATGAAACATCCGTTATTTCTGATTGGTTATATTTGTTATTACAACATCTATCTAATGATTAAATCAATTACGCTTCTTTCTATTAAGATTAGCATTGCAACTTTGTAAGCCTGTAGGGCGTAGCCCTGGGGGCCGATGGGAATTTTAATCAGATTCCGCTCATTTACAGAACACAACCTTTATAACGGTATGCGCGGATTTCTCCTACGATGCTCACAACTTGAGAAAAAGGAGGAAAAAACATGCTTGCCGATTAATATAGCCTTGCTCGTTGGTTTTAATTTAGTTTTGATATAGTGTCATCGTAATAAAGCTATTAAATTTCCAACAACAACCAACTATACCTTTTCACAGTTAAAAGCTGTTTCAAAAAGTCAGCTTAACATTAATGTTTTTTTTTTTCATTTTTGTATACCTTTGGTTGTTATTTCGTCACCAAAATAGCAACCCATAAAACCAATGTTAAAAAATACGGTTTTTAAACTCAAATTTATACCAAATTCGATTTTTTTGGGATTGAGGCTGTTTCTAAACTTATTTTTGGGCTAAAACACTCTTAAAAGTTTAAGCAAAATCTACCAGCTAGATTTCGAGATCGTAGAATACAAATCCCTTCAGACAGTGCTCGTATTATAGTGTAGGATAGAAGATATATAAAGTATACTGTATATATAGAATTTAATGTAATAGCTTCAGTTTGTTTAAAAATATATAGGCTATGGCTAGCAGCTGGTAGGGAGGTAAAAGAGACACTTGTTATTTTTCCTTCTTATAAACAAGTATACTTGTTTTTAAACTTGTGTTGGAAATCAGCTCTTGTCTCCAATTACAGTTTCCAAATTGTTCTATAGAAATAAACCTATATTTTAAAAGACAAACAGAAATTATGATAAGACGTTTCAGCTTTACAGTATTTAGCTATAAATCTTTAAAATAACCAACACCTAAGCAATGTACAATCAAATTTGTAATTTTATTTAAGCCGTTTCTTAACTTCTTTGGCTTAGTTTGCAGAGAATCCTAAGTATTTTTCACATTCTAAATTATTTTATGGAGGAAGGCAGTACCTTAGCTACTCAACTATTTATCCCAGGCAATTCCATCACGTCATGGACCTCCATAATTGTCCCTCATGACCATGGTAAATCTGTTCGTATTATATTATTCATGTATAAAGACTATACACTAAATTCTAATAAAACATCTTAATTGCATATTTGTTGTCATTAAAAACTAAAATTTTTGACTGTACTATTTTTTATCTTCTCATAAAGTTAAATTGTTATATAAAAGTTAAATCGTTTCAATCTTGTTTATGGTAGTTTGATGTGATATTAGCTGCAATAATGCATTGGTTAAACCACCTTTAATTATTCAAATATATTAATTGTTTATGCGAAATGTTATTTTTATGCCATCAATTTACTACAATTTACTAAATTTACTACAATTTGTTTTCAATGACTACATTTTAACCACAACTTTATTCAACGCATAAATAATCCATTTTATCCATCACAATAGCCTCACACATTCCACCGGCCACTCCGGTATCTCATATTCTGTAAACCCATCACCTAATTTAATGTATATGATATTCGTCAAATGGCCCCAATCTACCAAGTCAAGTAAAGACTGTGCAATCGTTTGCATACTAACTAATTTCTCTAAGGGAAAGGAAATAAAGTCTGAGGGATGAAACTGATGCCTGTGACCACCATAAAAGTTCATAAATTGTACCTTTGGTAACATCTTGAGTTTTCGTTAAAGATTTATTTGTATTTTTCAATAACCCTTTATTCCTACTCTTTTTTGCCTTCTGTGTGCAAATGGCTTTAACCAACAATCCCATTGCATCCATTTCATACTTGTCGATTTTTACCAATAAATTTTTAATTAACTAAATGTCACATTCAATGCTCATGAAGATATTTATGTGTTAAATACAACCATACATATGCTTATCGAAATCTAGATTTTTAACTATAGACTACATGAGCAGCGAATTTTGCTGAGCTGTTATTGATCCATGTGCATAAATCCTGAAGCTGCGCTTTCTCCTTCACAGTTGATGAAGTTATGCAATTTACTGTTCCAATTTGTTGTTCCATGAAGTAGCTCTGTGACTGAGAGGCGAATCGTGACACTCATGTCTGTTTCTTAGTTACTATCCGAATATAACTTGTGATTTGCAACACCTCTTCAATGTACAATCATGTAGTACTTGTTTTATCGTGCTACTTGGTAGCCCAAACCAAATCATAAAAAAATAATGAAATAAAAAAAACAGATATTAGGCACTCTGTGCCAGGCTTAGTCAAAATAATGGATTAACATTTTTTATTTTTATTATTGAAGACATAAAATTTACAACCATCTTCAAACAATGTTATGAGCTAGTACAATGAAACGTCAAGTAATTGAAACTAGATAATATTTTTATAACTAGTAAATACGTTGTTTGAAAGACTTTTTCACACAAATCATATATTTTAATGAACCATAAATAATTGAGTAGCACATATTTTAATCTGCTTTTTTATCTTAAAACCTAAAACTTTTTTTAAGTTAAACGTATACTGATTTGATAGATATTTGTCGGTAAATTAATATTTTACTTGCAAATAAGACTAATTATGAAGTTTATATATATATATATATATAAACAAGTTTTTGTTTCGTTTGCTGAAACAATTTACCAATTGTGCGGCATCATCCATAAAGTACGCCACTTACTAGTAACACGGTGGAAATTAAAACAAATATCACCACAGTACGAGGTATGAAAGTCAGGTAAGTTTTAAACCATGGGTCGCTAAGGCAGGGCGCGCACTACTTCGGAATCGGCTCGGCTCGTCCGGAATCGGAAATTTGCTTTGCATGTAACTTAATGGATCGGCAAATGCCGATCCGTGCCGTGCCGTTCCGATGTAGTGCGCGGGTCTCCATTACATTACACGCAAAGCAAATTTACTCACCGCGCCGATTCCGGCCGAGCCGAGCCGATTCCGAAGTAGTGCGTGCCCTGCCTAACTTGGCATTTACAGACGATAGTCAAAGTGTATCTGTGACTTACTGATAATACACATAACAAACTAAATATAATGAATAATTGGCTCCTAATAAGGCGCTCTAAGATACCAATTTCAAAATTCAGTATAAATCTATGCCTAGTAAGTATTTAACTCAAATACAGCAGTTCCTGTATTCAAGTTTTGTTTTCAAGTTTTGTCCTGATCCAGTTTTTTTAGCGGATTTTCCTATAGGGAATACGCTATTACGGTAGTAGCCATGGTAAGACTTAAGCCCGGGACCACTTTACTTTTTCATTTTGAGGTCCCCAGAAGCCAAAAACACTATTCGTTCATATATATATATATATATATATATATATATATATATATGTGTCCGTTATACTGATAACTTTTGAAGGGGACCTCCGATTTTGATGAAGTTTGGTATGAAGGTGTAGGACCAGGTCTATTTTCATGAGTTCGCGAACCAGCATGATCGGGTTGTGAGAACGGGGTTTTATGGGGGTTCAAAGGGGTCAAAAATGGGTTTTTGGCATTTTTAGACCTCAAATTTCAAAATTCAACAATTTTAACTGAAACCATTCAAAAGAGCTTAAAAAAAAAAAAAAACAATACAGTATTTTGAATTTTTAACTTAGCTTAACAGATTACGGAGAAAAGCTAAAAACAGGTTTCCCATGTTAATCTTATGGGAAATCAATAGAACCCTGTATCTCGCTTATTTATTTACATAACTTGGTATAATTTGGTGTGTACCTTCACTAGGTAGGGTTTAACTGATATTTGCTTACAACACCCATATGGCGGCAAACCTTCATACTCACCCCCATGGGGTTTATGGGGAAAATTTAAAAAGTGCAGAATATTGATAACATTTTATATTTACCTTACCTAATCATTATATTTCCTAACAACTAACATTTTCTCACAATATCCCATGGCAGCAAACCTACATACTCATTCTTATGGTGTTTATGGGCAAAATACAATATCTCAAATTCCTATGGAAATTCGCTGAGTACGCAGGTCTGCTGCGACGGGGGTATTTTTTTCTATTTGTTCTTAAAATAGAAAAAACAAATATTTTTACATTTTCTATGCAACAAATTATAAATTATTCTGATATCAACTTTGGGCATAAATTGAGATAGGAATTTAATAGGACAATTTTTTATGTGATGCCTGAACCAAAGTTTCCTGTCGAACACGGAAAAATACTTAATTAAATGCTTTAAATGATTGGGATTGCTTTAAATAGGGAGACAAAATGTATTCTTAAGTTTAGAGTAACATAAACTGATAAATCACTTCATATTTACACAAACTATTCGAGAGACTATTGATACATCAATAAATGTAGGAAACAGTAGACTATTTATCAGTTTATTAGCAATTTTGAATTACATTGATTACATTAGATATTCAGTAGCTTGACTAGGCTCCTTACTAAAATCATTTGTTTAAAATAGGTAATTTGGACAGGGTTTATGTCCGCCACTATTGTGGCTTCCTTCCAGGCGTTTTTTTAATTTCTTGGATGGTTTCATGGTTGCTAATACAGGATAAAACTAATTATTGAACTAAATATACATTTGTGGAAGGGTTGAAGTGAGAGTAGTTGAGCTGATTTGTTTAATATAGAGAAAACGATTAAAAATTATGTATTCCATAAAAAACGTGGTATAGTGAAAACTCCGAAGTGTGTCAAAGTGCACGGTATTCTATCTTAGTGTGTAAAGTATTTGTTCAAATGTAAATTATAATTCTAGTTAGTTAGTAGGCCTACAGAGACCCAGACAACGACAAAGCAAATCATATTAATTGTTGTAATTACAACAGTAATTATTTTTTAGGATTAACACACCCAGGAATTTGGTGGCCATAAACACGAATGCTAACAAAGCTTCATTCAAAACCACTCCGAATTCATTCAGAATTGTTCACCAAAATGTCCAGGGTATAATACCAAAGCTAGGTTCGTTGGAAATATTTATTGATTTAGTTTCCCCCAGTGTAATATGTTTGTCGGAGCACTTTCTCAATTCGACTGAGCTATCCTCATTTTCTTTGCCAGGGTACATCACAGCGGCTGGTTTTTGCCGCTCCAATATCAGTAAAGGTGGAGTCTGCATCCTCATTAAGGACAGCATAGCCTTCAATGTTGTTAATGTTAGTGACTTCGTTGTTGAGGGGTTTTGTGAAATGGCAGCCCTTACCTTTGACCTAGAAGGTGTGTCTTATCTTCTTATTGCTGTATATAGACCTCCTAATTCCTCGACTATATGTATAGATGATTTCATTGAAAATATCCAAGGTTGTCTTTCAAGGCATGCTAAACCCAAACATAGAACTATTGTTTTAGGAGACTTCAATGTAGATCTATCTTATTCTGATAATTCATCACAGAAGTTGACCGAGTTATTATTGTCTTATGGTCTACGTCAAACAGTAAATTCTTACACCAGAGAGTTTTTGGGTTCCAAAACACTTATTGATCATGTTTATTGCAACATCAGTCGATCTATCATGAGTACTGATGTAGTCATCACGGGTATATCAGACCATCACGCTCAAATATCAGTTATATTGATGTCATCTCCTATATCAAATTTGTTTCCCAAGTATAGATTCAAAAGAGTTTTCACTGACACCAATATTCATACTTTCATGATATATCTTAAACAAGAAACATGGAATGATGTGTACTCTGCTGTTGAATTGGATAGTAAGTTCTTTTGTTTTTCAACTATAGTGCAGCACTATTTTGAACTCGCTTTTCCGTCAAAGAAATCAAAAATCAATTCAAGGCAGTATTATACGAAAGCCAAACTTGACGCTACCCTTATTGAGCTTCGAGAAAACATGCTTGAGATGTATTTTGCATCGAGAAACTTACAGTCCAATGATCCATTAAGGCAATCATATCTCGATTTGAAGAGGAAATACAGGGCTGCTATTAAATCTTCTAAGGCAAAGAATGTTTTGAACCATCTTGAAACGGAAGGCAATAAACAAAAAGCTATCTGGAATGTGGTTAATGAGACTATCCCAAACAAGAGTGCCAGGCCTTTCAAACAGATAACTGTGGAAAATGATTTTGGTAATCTTGTTTGTGATCCCAAAGAGGTTGTTGATTCATTTAATACTTTTTTCTCAAGTATTTACTCAAAACGTTATGGATCAAAAGATCCCGATGCATTGTCTAACTGCCAGAGACTTAAAAGGTTAGCCCCATCACTTTTCTTGTACCCAACGGATGAGAGAGAAGTCTTCAATATTATACAATCCCTCAAAACAAGTGACTCTTCTGGACCTGATGGGATTTCTTCGAGAATTCTAAAAAAGGTTGTGGAGTTCATTGTTCATCCGCTATGTCACCTAATTAATGTTTTTTTTGAAAAAGGAGGTTTCCCGGAATGTCTGAAATCATGTATAGTAAAACCATTATTTAAGAAAGGCGATGCCTTAAAAAAGGACAACTATAGACCGATTTCTATTACATCCATTTTTTCTAAGATCCTTGAAAAGATCTTTCTCAACCGCCTTTATTCTTTTTTGTCTTCTCATGATGCCCTCTTTTCAAAACAGTTTGGCTTTAGGAAAAACACCTCCACAGTCAATGCCCTTTATAGTTTCATTCACAGTATTCTACAGCCTTAGATGATCATAAACACTCATTTGGTATATTTTTCGACCTAAGTAAGGCATTCGACATGGTGAATCACACATTGTTACTGGAAAAATTGAAATATTTTGGAATTAGGGGCAAAGCTTTCAATTGGATCTCTTCTTTTCTTCAAGGAAGAAAAAAAGTGGTTGAAATATCTTTCATGAATGAAAATGGTTTCTTATGTAATCAAAAATCAGAACCGGTTGTCGTTACTGCTGGAGTTCCTCAAGGCACGGTTCTTGGACCTATCCTTTTTCTTCTTTTTGTGAATGATATGCCTCAAAATATCCCCTCCTCAAATCTTTGCTTATTTGCAGATGACACCTCTTTGAGTGTTACTGACGAATCTCGTGAGAATCTGGAACTAAAAACTTTCTCCAGTGCAGTCTTCTGCTACAGTGGTTACAGGAAAATAACCTAACCGTCAATACAGGAAAAACCAACTTTATAGACTTATTCCAGTTGGTGAGGATGATATAGAATCCTGTTCCTCTACGAATTTCTTAGGTATTATCATTGATTCACGTCTAAGCTTTGTGGAGCATATCAATAAAGTATCAAATAAAATTAATAGCGCCATATTTATTCTTAGAAGATTATCAGATTGGTCAAGTAGGGAAATTCTAATGACTGCTTATTACTCATGTCTTTATCCACATATGTGCTACGGTGTGGCAATATGGGGATCGGAAAGAGTCAAAGTCAGAAAGATCTTTTCTCTTCAGAAAAAAGCTTTGAGGCTCATTTTTAAAATACCCATGCAAGAATCCTGTAGGGGTATATTTTCATCTAACAACATTCTCACTTTTCCTTGTATTTACATATTAGAATGCATCACTTTCTTCTTCAAAAACAAACACTTATTTCCTGTCCCCACAAACACTAACCGATATAATTTTCACAATAGAAATCTCATACAAATTCCCCACCATAACACAACTTGCTTTGAAAATCAGACATTTTTTTCTTCAATAAAACTTTTCAATGCCCTTCCACACAATCTGAAAACCACCACAAATATTAAATTCTTCAGAAGAGACCTAAAAAAATTCTTAATTGCTAAGGAGTTTTATAGTGTTAGTGATTTTTACAAATTTAAATAAAATGTTTAGTTGAGAGATTACCATATTTTTGTTTCGTTTTATTTATGTAAGTTGACTAAAATTGTAATGACTATTGTCCATGCTGTAAAAAGTCGATGACAATAAAGTTTCTTGATTCTTGATTCTTCTTGATTCTTGATTCTATTTAAGAAAAATTAGGTATACTGTTGCTGGGAATCAAAATGGCGGATTACCGTGAACTGTAATAGTAGTGGCACGTGATAAAATGCGCCACGATATAAGTTCAATGCCTTCATTCCCACGAGAACGAAATTAGAAACTTGTCAACGCTGCACCACGCCGCCATGATGGTTACCCGTGGTGACAACTAACGGTGACGACATCATCGGCAAATCAAAATAAGGGGCGTGGTCAGATAATTAAATGATTGGCTAACGTGATGTCTCGTGGGGGATGACAAGATTTTAGGGAAGGGGAAGCGAGAGCCGAGCTACCGAAAAGGAAGAGAAGAGAATT
>CM061531.1:188825209-188841656 GCA_030545055.2 Neoaliturus tenellus | reverse complement strand
TGAAACAGGCCCCAGGTTCACATCAAGGCCCTCAACAACTCGAATAAACCCCTCCTCAACAAGCCGCACAAGAGAACCGTGCCCGTCAACTCTTAACTGAGAAATATGTGGACATTGATACTATGATCGATACCTGTCTTCGAGAAATGTTACAGAAGCTCGGCCTGGCATATTTTTGAGAAGGAAACCACGGGGAGCTCCATTGAAATCTTGGCGTCTTATCAGACCAGAGGGAAGAGATTTGAAAGTATTGTATACTTGATTCAACAGTTGCCTATTAGAGTGTGAAGCAAGTGTAAGAATCATTCACATCCGGATACCAGTACCTAACTTTGGGAATTGACTAAATACATATAAAAAAGTAAAAACCTGCCGAGAAGCAAACTTAAAAATAATGACGTCAAAAGCAGTGACGTCATCAATATGGCCGCTCAGCCAATTACAATAATGTCGCATATCTCGAAAACGCCTAAATCGATTTCGATATTTGACAACTTATTTGAAAGGTCTAATCATGATCCATAATAAAGGTTATTACACTTTTTGCGGTAAAAACAACCGTTTTTGAGTATTTTGTAAAATATCAATTTTTATAAATATTTGTATTTTTTTTGTAAAATTAATTTAATAATAATATAAGGTAAAATTAAGGATATATGTATTGTTATCATATGTTTCATGTAAATTTACCCAGCTAATATGTGTTTATTCTTGAGCAATGAACTTCAGAGTTACATAATAGTGTGCACTGAAGTCTCATTTTCTCGCTGGGGCACTTATTACAACGTTCCTTACACTTACATGAAACAAAATCTAGACAGTGTATGCTAATGTTTGGAATTGTTGTCCAGAGAGTTGTAACCGTGGTGCCATCATCTGGTTTCCAGCCCCACTGACATGGATAGATCACTGAAGGTCTTCAGGTTAAGCAATTTATCCAAACGTTACATTGAAGCATTGTACGTTTTAAATGCTGTAATTGCGCATTCGCAGTTGGTGGGATATGTTCTATGTTCCTATTCATTTGAGTAAAAAGTATTCTGTGTGCATGTCTTTTAAATGTTTACATCCAATTTACATGTTCTGCAGTACTTGTGGTGTGGTACATTAATACCACAAAACGTTCAAGTAAGGAAAATGAAATGCTGTAGTTCGTAAAGGTTGTTGCCGAAATATTATACCTCTTAGAGGGCAACATCGTCATCACGAAATGCTGTAGCTTTATAAACAGCATGCTTATTTATTTATTTATTTATTTTTTTAACACAGGTCACGGAACGCAGTGTCTTCGTGTTCTGTCGTTGGGGAAAAAATGCTTGGAAAACATGGACGGCATTTCCAGACGTTGAATAGGAACATAGCCAACTGCGAATGTAATTACAGCATTTAAAACGTACAATGCTTCAATGTAACGTTTGGAGAAATTGCTTAACCTGAAAACCTTCAGTGATCTATCCATGTCAGTGGGGCTGGAAAACCGATGATGGAACCACGGTTTCAACCCTCGGGACAACAATTCCAGACATTAACGTACACTGTCTAGATTTTGTTTCATGTAAGTGTAAGGAACGTTGTAATAAGTGCCGCTGTGTAAAATGGGACTTCGGTGCACTCTATTATGTATTTGTGAAGGTCATTGCTCAAGAATAAACACATAGTTAGCTGGGTAAAATATATGTTAACAAAAAATATATCCTTAATTTTACCTTGTATTATTACTAAATTTTATTTACATACAGAAAATTACAAATAATTATAAAATTTAATATTTTACAAAATACTCAAAATCGGTTGTTTTTACCACTAAAAGTATAATAACCTTTATTGTAGATCATGATTAGACCTTTCAAATAAGATGTCAAATGTCAAAATCTGTTTTAAAAGGGGTCTCCGCGATATGCGACATTATTTTTATTGGCTGAGCGGCCATATTGATGACGTCACTGCTAGTGACGTCAATATTTTTAAGTTTGCCTCTCGGCAGATTTTACTCTTTTATATGTACTTAGTCAATTCCTAAAGTATATGGTATTGGTACTCACTAGTAAAAGAGTGTCAACATAATATGTTGTCTATTTCACGCACTATATACAAAACAGCAGAGTGGCGCATAATTCTGTACACCCATAGATTACCAACTAGGCGTACGAATAGTAATTAATTTTTATACAGCATTATGTGAATATAACAGGAATGTTACATGTGGTTGGTATCAATAAAATGGAGCTTATCAGGTTTGATATAATCAGTTTCCCATAAGTGACTAGGTCCAGGTACTTTATTCGTATAAATGAACAATGATTTTAACGTATCTTTTCTATATGAACTTTAAAATTTCTTTGAAGAACATAATCGTGTCTATTTAAATACATTTCGCTAAAATTGAGAACTGTAGTACTTTTTAATAGCCTAATTGTATAGTTTTTAATGCAAAAGTACAATGTAACATTTTTGCCTTGTATTTAACTTTCGGAAACCGAATTTCTAGATTAGATATTAAAAAAATTTTACCAAGCCAAAGTTTAAAGTACAATAATTTTAACATAAACTTAATTTACTTCCTAAATGAGTAAAAGTAATTTATTGGAGAGTTGCGATCGCTTCGGAGGCAAGTTACAGCCGATGATCCCGACAAATGAAGGATTGATCCTGACCAAAGTAATAATCCTCAATAGAGGCGATTCCTTCTCGTTTGCCGATAACTTCTCAAACTGAGTTATACAGTATTTACTTTTATATGACTTAGAGCAAGCAATTTTCAGTGTTTAGATGTTTTGTAATGACCAAGTTGAACTCGGTACTTCGTTATTGCCATGCAATGATTTGATAAGTAAGGCCAGTTATCTGACAAATGTTAACAGTAAAAATATGGTTATTAAATTTGTAATGTGAATATTGATTTAGCAATGATAACACTTATTAAAGAATTTGTTGACAAGGCTATTAATTTGAATCGATATATTTTACCCTAATAGAACTTGTTATAAAATTAGTTAGTCACCAGGGATTTATTTCCTCACAGTGCAATATCAGATTGAATCAGACGCTATTTTTAATTACGAAGGTTCAAAGTATTACTCTACATCCATCACAGCTCAGAATATGATGTAAGAATATTGAAGAACGGAGCTGAAATAAAGATTGATGGCACTTATATTACGGCCATTATGTAAATGGGGAGAATTGATGAAAAAGCGGCTGTAAAATATAAATATTTGTTTTACTTACTTTACTTACAAAAAAGTTCTTATGGAATCCCGCAGTTACAAATAATGTTTGGTATATAACCTCGTTATTAATTATAAAATAATGATAGTGAAAATAAAAAAGCTGTCTTCACAACAGACATGCAAACTCAATGGATTGTTGTGATACCTTAATTTTCGAACCGTACAATATATTTTATGTGTACTCGTATATATGTGACTGGGACGGCGGCGTCGTCCTGTAATCCAGGTACTTGGAGGTCACGAATTGTGGATAGTTATAAGCGATGGCTTGTGGATGCTATATTTCCTGGTGGGGATATTAGGCACCCCACCTACTATTTAGTGAATACTAGTGAATCCATAAAGACCATCCTCATAATTACACCAATTGTTATTTTATTCATGTTATATAGGAGATCAAAATTGTGGTTCGGATCTCACGTTAAACTGTAGGTCCCTAAAGACCGTTGTCTCTTGGGCAGTAACAAGACTACAAGATTGCGCCACAATCATCCTACACTCATTTCTCATTCATAATTTTCTTAAACTACCTGTTTACTTAGGTCGCCATTTCAATTAAGGTATGAAAGTATCATAGGGCGAAAAGATAATTTTCAATTTTCCCCGTAATAAGTTAAGTAAATTTTATTCTTCAATATATTCAAACATTCGTTTTTCTTTTATTTTCCCAAATGAATCACGGTACTACTGCGTATATGGATTTGGAGAGTCTGTATTTTTGGCATTGCCATTGTACTCTTATACGTGAGACCTTTAATACGAGGTACAAATTACCCTATTCTTACATTTAAGATTTACTTATGACTTCTAGCGGGCCATGACTCCCCCATCGGGGCTAAAAATTCACAATGTTTATAAAATGAATTACTAATGGCAAAATATGGATGTTTGAAGTTCTATTCCTCTAAGTCATCCCTTGTGGGAATAATATAGGGAAGGGTAAATTATGCCTTTACTAAAATGGTGTAAAAACGGGGCTTTTTCATTGTCGTCATAAAATACAATTTTACTCGTTATTAAAAATCGTAATTAAAAAGGTCATATCGTTTCGGCCTTCGACCCCCTGGCCATTGATTTATTTCTAGAGGGCGCTTTAAAGTGTTGACCAACTTTCATTACAAGATTCAGCTGATTAAACTTACCTTCAGATGAATTTTAAAGCCAGATAGTAAACAAAAATAGATCTCTGTCACTTCATAAGCAACATACAAGTACTCTAGGTTAGTTTCTCTCATACAGAATCATAAAATGCGCAATTTGCGCACGGGCCACCTCGTAGCATATAAAGAATAAGGAAATATTATTTTCTACGTCTGAAAAATCTGTTGTTTACTCACTCGATACGCGTCGCAAAAAAGGTGATTGAGGTATTCATTTTACTTTGCACACGCTAGATTTAATTTGCACACTACAGAGTTTAAGCATCAGTAAAAAATAGTCTAAATTAGCCAGCAACGAAACGTTGTTTAATCAGGAATTAAGTTGGCAACAGTGGATATAAACATTTGACCCCTAAACATTTAAACATATAAACATTTGTCCTTGACGTCGTTTTCGATGGAACTGACATAAACATAACCTACAAACCATTTCTAGGTGTGACTGTTTAAAAGATCATTTATAACAGAGACTTTAGTAATTTAAGTAACTTAATCAACCTGACGATCTTGCAAAGACTACTTAAACAGTGCTTTTAAATCTCCTACATGAAAAATCCGACGAGTTGTAACTTAATTGTTGGAAATGCATAATATAGGCTATCATAAATTTTAAATGTTTACACTTATATAATAAGTATTTATCAGTGGTAAAAGAAATTTAACATGCAACTCGTGTGAAAAGTGCCTTCTCTGCAATCGAGAGAAATAATTATTCCGCACTCGCCTGCGGCTGTACGTTAACATTTCTCTCGAGTGCAGCAAAATGGCAATTTCAACACTTGTTGCATAAATAACTATTTACATGTTTGTCGGTTTTGTCAAAAAATTATAAGGTTCTTATAATAAGTGGTAATGACAATTATTGTAAAAAACTTAATCGGGAACAAATAAAAACAACGCCACCTCGATTGGTGTTCTCGTTACGAAAATGTAGCTGATTTTCTGACATACTGAAACTTAAACTTTAAAAGGGCGTAGGACGGAAAGCTCAAGGGGGATTTAGTGGGACTTTAGGAAAATGCACACCTTATTATCATCTATCAGTCGTGGAAAATTCAGCTAGTCCGGAATTAAAGACTTCCAGCACAAATCTATTTAGACTGGGCTACTAGACCTCCTGAGTCTGAGGTCTTCTTATTAACTCTTATTCTGCTTAAAGGCTTACTTTTTAATAGGAATAACAAAATTATACAAAATAACTAAGCTAAATATACAGTAACTACTCCTAGCAAAAACTCCTCTTATTACTGAAATGCAACTTGTAATAGCTCAAAAAATAAAATGTATACTTATTTAATACGCCAAAGGTTGTTTGTGTTGAAAACTCCTACAATTTTTAACCGATTTTCATGTTTTTGGTGTCGTTGATAGGGCTAGGTCTGTAGCTGTTTCCGCCAAAAACTGATGAGAATCGGACTTAAAATAAAGGCACTATCCCCCATTGAAATCTCAAAATTTCCCATTTAAATAACATTCGGATTGAATAAAGCACTTCAAACATATGTTAATAATTAGCTGTAAATACGTGTAGTTTTGGTGATTTAAGAGATTCACAATATTTGATTGGTCGGGATGTCATTGATTTAAAGCTAAAAGTAACATTTGTATTGTGTTAAAATAAATTGCTCGATTTCGAGCAACACGCATACTAGTAATTTAAAAACATCCCACTGAACAGTACACTACGATATATCAAGTACCCTTGGTTCTTCATGGGTGATGAAAAACACTATTTAGTGCTGCTTTCCCAACTGAGTTAAAACTAATCCAGCAAAATCACTTTGTCTGTAAAGCTCATGGGTCCTATTTTGTCCTCTTTTCACGGGATACGGACTTTACCTGATGGTCTACATTTGTTTTCATATCATAGACTAGAGTGGTGTGAAGGTTCATTGCAACTTCAATTGCCTTTGCGGCCTCAGGGCTTTGCCCCATAGTAAGTCAAAGTAGCCAAATTGTGCTAAAATGCCAATCTTTAATCTCTTTTCACACGACAAGGGCTTTAGTAAATGATATGAACGTTTTTATTACTGTTAAATGGTGCAATTAGAACGATTTTAGCTGCTCTAAAGTATCGTTCGCCAAAAAGGCTCTGCCTCATAGCAAAAGAAATATTCAATGTTAATCTTATGGGAATATTTAATTCTACCTTTTTATCTATGATTTTTAATCAGCTGGATTACACAGTTTGTCATTTTCACCACAGATGGCAACACTTAAAATGTTAAATACAGACTCATTCATATCTAACCCTTTAACTTTTCACTAGCCTAAATACAGTGAGTAAAGTCAGTGAATAATTCTTGGTTATAAATATGAATATAAAAATAATTTATGCATATTATTACAAAACTAGTTTTGTTCCTTAAATGTTAAATTTTTTTCAAATAACCATTGCAAACAAATTTTAGTTCCTAATTTAGCTTTCATTGCAAGTACTGACAAAAAGAGATGTATTTCATCAAACACAATATGTTGTTAAAACCAACAAGGTTTATAAATTGCTCAATCTTTCAAGTAGTTCGGGTATAGACGGGGCAGTACTAATGTGAAAGAACTAAGTGAGTTCTAAGAGAACTATGTGAGAACTAAGTGGGATCTTATTAAAAAGTGAGAAAGCCGCTCATAACACACTGATAGTACCACCGTAATTTTCATTCAAGGATAATGCTGATTGGTTGTACGGAATCAGATAGTTTTAGAACATTTTTGCAGAAGTTTGTTATTGTTTTTTTATTTTGTGTAAACAAACAAATATGCTTATTTTAACATTTAGAAGGTAAAAAGAGCGCTTCCCGTGGCAATAAAGAGAAGTAATCTTAGCATCAACGCTTTATTTTTCTCCATTTTTCGGCAACTTTTTTTATATGTGATGTCCCAGTTATTTGGTTATGTATAGATAGCCAATACATGAATTTATACATAAGAAGGTAAATCTAAAGACAACAAATTTAATTAAGTAGACCTAATATCTACTTTAAAATATCTACACTGGTGAGGTGCCTATACATTACTAGGTGATGCGTTCTTTTATTTGGTTTGGGTACTCAAATTAATTAATTTTGAATTTGGATGAAATGTTGTACATGTCTATACATATCTTTCAAGGGTAGAAACGTATTTGCAGGGGTGGGGAACATTGAATTTGGTATATAGCTATCGTCACATTCAATCAAGGATTCAATATTAGATTTCATAAGAATCTTTATTTTTGACAAGTCTGAGTTTTCTTAAATCGTCTATTAGTTTATACTCATAGAACTAACTTATAAAGTAAATCACTATACGAATATAAATGTTAATCAAACTGCAACAAAAACATTAATAGAAATAACTTATAACCCAAATGATCATATATAACCCAAATGATCCAATGGACATAACCCGATTTTGACGGGTGTCCCTGGGAGCTATTAAGCATAAAACTTGATATTTAGATACGTTGGAATAAACCAACTGAAGTTGACATATAGAATTTGTGAAAGCATTGATATAATTCGTTTAATAAAATGCACACACACCCCGGGCGAAGAACGGGTACACAGCTATTTTTATAAATGCTGAGAACAAAGAGTTTGGAAACTCTATACCGAAAATCCGCGAAGTCGTTAATGCGGGAAATACCAACGAAACAACACTTATAAGTAGGCCTATGTTTTAGGGTATACCTAACTCAGTGCTTTACTCTGTATTATGTTTGATTGATACTTAATGCATGAACACACGACTTTGTAATCATACAGACCTCACATCTTTATATTTGTTTGTTAAACACCTTTCGTAGTTTCCAATTATGGTGTATTTTCACAAGAAGAAACTAATTATAAAACTGAAAATATTCTAACATTAAACAATCATCAAGCATAATGCTTGTAAAAATTGTAGAGGAGGAAATCATCGAAAATTTATATAGTTGATTGCGATTTAAATTAAAAATAAAACAAAGCATAGAATTATATTTTAGTACGGGAGAAGACAATTGGCTTTTATAACTGAAGCAACAAGCTGTATTAAAACTAATGGGACCTTGTTTCACATCAAGAATAATGCTCGACTATACGAACCGCTGGTTAGCTCACCTTAGGCAACATTGTTTCATGCAATTACCTTTGTATTATGATTTACAATTATTCAGTTTTTTTGCATTGAGTTAATCTGTAATGCAAAATAATGCCAAATGCTTGTGCAGAGCACCTACTCAAAATAATTATTTTGTAAATGAATACTCACTGCCGGTTGGTTTGGTTCCTTTTTAAATCTGATAGCTAGTGATGTGGTTTTAGTCTAGGATGTAAACAAAACTGTCCCAACCCAGTGAAAGACTGTTTTTCGCAATCAGTTGACAACAGCCTTTACTTTTACGCACAGGGACAACATTCTAAGTCTATTTGAACTAGGGTTTGTATCTCAAGCATTTTCGAAGTAAGGTCAAATCGTGCAGTTACAGGTTCCCTTCCTTCTGTGATATTTCTGAGTACTCAATCCATCAGGTATAAAACATTGGAACTGAATGTAATTTTAAATTAAATAAAAATGATATTTCTCAACATTAGCTAAAGCTAGAGTAAAAATATTTTTTACCCGTTAAGGATTATCATTTAGCTACTTCTTATGCACGAGAAAACATGGTCCACGGCCAGATCAGATATCTTAGGCTATTTGTAAATAAGGTAAACTTAATTGCCATCGTGACTTGTATTAGCAACGTTGACGTGGAGGATTGGGGGCCAAATTTAAATTCAAACAGTTTCTAAGATTAAAACCAAATCTTAATTCTAAGAAAGTAAATATACATTTTGTTACGTTTTACATTTGTATTTTGTATACACTGTTTCCAAAAGAAATAAATCTATTCCATTCAAATTAAAAAAAATCACAAACTTATTTAAAGTCTTGAATCGTTGATAAGAGTAAAATATGGCCAAATTAAAGTAAATAAGTTCAAGAAATTGTAAATATCAATACATAACGTTAAAAAACACTCCGGGTATAATTTGACAATTGACAAAGAATTGCTATGTTCTACTAAATATTTATTTGAGTAAACTTAGACAAATCAAAACTTGTCTGCGAGCAACTTAGAACACTCTTATCTCCTTCCACTTGGCCGGAATAATTTCTCATTAGTCCTTGTCGTCGACTGATCTATGCTTTTAACTTCTCTTTGATGTGAAAATTATAATATTCTCTATTATTGACTAAAATCAATCATAATTTACCCTGTTTACAATGTTTAAAACAATTTGGAAGTTTCATGGACTATTATGTTGTTATTTACTCTCATTTGGGTTCAGAGGGTGATTAAGAATATTTCAGTAATTACTTAAGTAGACAATCAAGTAATGGCGAAGGTCGTATTTTGGTTCCAGATCTAATGGTAAACATAATGGTATAAGTCAACATATCTAGGAGTAGCAAACCTTATAAATAGTGATATCGAAGAAATATACAAAAAATATACATAACACTTATACCATTAGATCGAAGTAATATTATAACCACTTTAATTAAAGATATTTTTAAGATTTTAGAGGCATCTTGGTGTTTAACGTCTTATGGGTCAACATAAATATTTCAGTATTTACATTTCAATTAACATAGAAAATGTAACAATAAATATAAATATATCTTTTGTTAAATATTGCCGACAATACAATGATAAAAACTATAAAATGCTACCGTGCTAATAAAAGTTAGCTCCAACCTTCACAGTTAGTTGGTCATCTGCCTCAGGGAATCAGATGAAGTAGTAATTGTGTTTCAACGTAGCAATGGTTTTTCGAGTTTCGGTAGAACAGTGAGAATTCAAACGACTTTATCAGTTTTAAAAAATCTTTTCAAGATTAATCGAATTTTAATAAGTATACAAAGAAGACTTTTTTTACACTAGTCTAATGAAAAAAAAAATCACTTTTCTTGTTCATAGTTTTTAGTATTAAAATCATTGTAGGAACCTACAATAATGGTTTGGCGTAAAATTTAAGACAATACTTTGAATTTAATACTTATAGTCTTCAGGGTATGGTTTAACATTCATCGCCAAACCATTATCATTAGGTCAAATTGAAATTTACAGAATACCGGAAGTATTAGTTTAAAATTATGTACGACGGAGGTAATTGTAGTTAAAGGGTAATAGGTAAGGACAAACATTGTTCACTCACTCCAAATCCTACCAATAGGGGTAGTTGAGGTAATTTCTCTGAAATGGCAGCCTTCACTGAACTCAAACGACCTAGCCGTGCATTTTTGTTTTAAGAATAGAAATTCCGCATTAAGTCTTCCAGCCAAAAAATTTATAAATTCTAGGAGGATTTTTGGCATACTGAGCAAGTACAATGAAGTTCATCAGTTATGAACTTATAAACTATCAATGAGTTACATAAACTCTAATCTAAATTTTATGACTAGCATGATAGTTTCCAATGAAGGTAACCTTTTAAAAGAAACTAACACTGGTGACTATATCTGAGATATTATACCAGCGTACTTCGTCTATAAAAAACTATATTTATTTAAATGCAAATTTTAACCGCAATAAACACCGTATTGTTTATCATTTTAGGAGTTTTCTAAATTTTTAAGTCTTCATTGTGACATCTGGTATCGTGGGGTAAGTACATACGACTTCCATTAGGGAAATTTTCTAAAAGTGGTCTTAGGAAAACTTCTTTGGCCTACGCCATATGATAGATAATTTTAAAGGGCACAATAGATCGAGTGTATCAGGATTGTGGTTGTTTTGTTTTCGGCAATACAATTTTAATGCAATGAAATTGAAGAAGTGAAAATCCTATGCATGTCTGATAAAGAAGATTTAAGTGGCTTACATATGTTACGGTCCAAGTGATTAATTTAGCCATTATGTATAGCCATCAAATTCGGTCAAAGTAATAAATTAGCCTTTATATATCACTTTATTCGGCCATTATACATAACTAGTATACGTGTTGCTCGAAATCGAGCAATTTATTTTAATACAATACAAATGTTACTTTTAGCTCTAAATCACTGATATACAGCCAATCCAATATTGTGAATCACCAAAACTACACGTATTTACAGCTGATTATTAACAGATGTTTAAAATGCTTTATTCAATCCCAATGTTATTTAAATAGGAAATTTTGAGATTTAAATTGTGGTTGACGCCGTTATTTTCAGTCCGATTCCCATCAGTTTTGGCGGAAACAACTACAGACCAAGCCCTATCCAACGACACCAAAAACATGAAAATCGGTTGAAAATTTTAGGAGGAGTTCTCAAGACAAAAAAAAAAACCTTTAGCGTATTAAATAAGTATAGATAACCACTCGAGTTTGGTCAATGTAATTAAATGAATATTATTTATCACTTCAACCGGTAATTATACATAATATCCAACTGAATTTGGTCAATGTGATTAATGGAGAATTATCACTTTATCTAGCCATTTTAGGGTCTTTATAAATTATTAATCGGGTTTTAAAAGGTTTTATTGACCTTAATGCTAAACAAATACTGATACAAACTACATTAACAAAACGAAAACTTCTTTTAATTTTCTTTGATACCCCTACAAGTACTCAATGTGCCGTCCATTGGCCATGGAACAAGTTTCCAATTGATGCTGTAAATTGTCCCATACCCCTGCTTGCATCGGGAGGTCATTTGATTCTACCTAATTTGTTAACGGAGCTGTTGAAAGTGTTTGAGGCATTGGAGGTATATAAACTTCATCCTTTAAATAGTGTAAACACAGAAAATTATATGTAACAAATAATAAGTTCGAAATTAAATTATCTTAGTAAATTATTGTAAATCTGCCGAGACCAGACGGCAACATGATATAAACAATGTACCGTGATCATGTACAGCGCATCATGGACGGCACGCACGATCTCATGCCATGTAGAAATTCTTAGAATAATCATGCAACAAATACAAATCGACTCACAGATCAGCAATCAGCACCAAAGATGGTGGCTTGATGACGAAATTTACAATCAACTATAGGAAATAAGGAAGAGGAGGAGATTGAAAGACAATTGGCTGGGAGGCGTGGACAATTGGAAACGGGGACGAAATCAAAAGGTAGTAGGAACAAAATTGGAACTTGGCAGGGAAAGGAATAATGAGTCTTCAAGGAGTAGAGGGTACAAGTCAGGGGGAAAAGTCTGGTTTCTGGATCGAGCAGGAGCTAACAGGCCAACTGGATAGGTAGAAGTTGCTCCCAGTTGAGCGGACTCCGGATATCTCGACCTGCCTCCAAGACCTTCATCACCTCGAAGACCATCCAGGGAAGAAAGACGGCCAAGCTGCGCCAGACATCGCAGAGAAGGAAGACGGACCGACAGATTCTAGACCCAGGGACGAGAACTCCGCCGCAGCAGCGACCGCTCAC
Source organism: Neoaliturus tenellus (assembly GCA_030545055.2). Taxonomy (NCBI): domain Eukaryota; kingdom Metazoa; phylum Arthropoda; class Insecta; order Hemiptera; family Cicadellidae; genus Neoaliturus; species Neoaliturus tenellus. Next base: position 188,828,883 of record CM061531.1, on the reverse strand, counting down.
GCGCCCACGGGGAGAACGGCGAAGCACAGGCAAACAACCCGAGGGACCACACCGATCGACCCCGTACCGGCAACAAACCCGACGGACGACGGAAGGAAGGTCAACGCAGGGGTATGTGAAGCCAAACTTAGTCCGGTGCACAGCGTTAGGTCCCGAGCAATTAAATGTTAATAATTGTTAGGGCACATTCCCTTTACCTAACAAATTAAGCAAAAGACCATCAGCCCCTAAAGCAAACATCATGCATAAACGAAGTAGCTAAATGTTAATGATAAAGTATTAAATTGTAAAATGAATAAATAAATTAGTAATTCTGTGTCAAGTAATAAATAAGATTAAATATTCCTGCATGAACAAACAGAGTAAAATCCTAAAGTAGCAATTGAAGGTAATTGCTACCGTTTGATGCATTAAATATTTAGTTCCATTTAAGAATTGTGGAACATTTAAGCTTTTGTATATATTAGAATTAAGGATGTGATTTCACTTGTAGGGTCATTTGCAAAGTATCTTTGTCTGTAGAATTGAGTTACGTAAAACTTAATTTCGAGTTAAGGGTGTCATTGTTTTGTTCTTATTATTGTAAATTATTAATGCTCGATTAACTAGTAAGATAAATATTTACATATAATACTCACATTTAGGAAGCTCCTGTTGTGGAAGAAGCAATTTATTGAATTGATACGTCATAAGTATTATGTGTGCAAGGAACACCTAGCCCCACTTGGGCAGACTTTAATTTGTGTGCCATGAATCATATGTATCGTATATTTCACGGACCGATAAATCGCTCATTGTCATTGAAGGGTCTGATTGTATGTTTCTTGTCAGTGTACCATGTTATTTTAGTTATAGTTGTGTTATTAAATTGTCTTTAATTGCTTGATCTGAGTTGATTCAAACGTCCCTGATACACTCTCAATACTGAAAAGTGAGTCAAACATATCTTAGAAGAGTAAAGTAACAAAGCTTACGCACCCCAGGCGAAAGCTTTATAAACATATATTTTATATATATTTTAACAAGTAAAAAAATTTATTCTATCAATAATTTGACATGTTTTTACAACACATAATAACACAGAAGTTTTTATGTTTAACTTAATTTGAAAAGTTCAATTGTGGTTTAGCTGGTTCGGCGGTATTTGCTGGACGTTGTTGGAAGGGTCCAGAGTTTGTGCATTTTGTTACCTGCATGCTGTAATGCATGAAGATTGAAGAGATTTGCGAGGTTTCAGCAGCTGTCATTCTTCACCTTTCCTCTTGCTCTCTCTTCTTGGGGAAATAACACTTCTACTATCGTATTGCCCGGTCTTTGGGCATTTTGAGCTTCTCCAGCCTCCACAGTCTTTTTCACGTGAGCAGAGTATCCCCTGGAGTTGACCCTCCTTCCGTCGTCCGTCGGGTTCGATCGGTGTGGTTCCTCGATGTGCTCGCCGGTGCTCCGTCGTTGTCCCGGTGTGCGTTTGAGCGGTCGCTGGTGCCGTGGTGCGATAGAGTCCTCCGCCCTGCTGGATCCCGAAGCTGATGGGTTTCCTTCCTCCCTGCAATGTTTCCGGGCCGTCTTTCTTCCCTGGAGGTCTTGGAGGCAGATCTTACCTAATCCAGTTGGCATACAACCCTACAAGTCAATTATAAATCACAGCAATGTTATTTACGTGGTAATGAGATTACCCTATAAATTAGGGTTCTATGTTTTAGCCCCAGAGAAAAACATCGCACACCAGTTAGACTCTCACAGAAGATTGAGAGGTCCATTTGAGAATGGCCAAGTCATTGTCATTACATCTGCCGTTCCACCTCTGAGTTAGTTTCTCACTTAAGAATTTACGAACTTCACTGTGCCAGTGAGGAGGAGCCTTGTCCTTCTGCATTACAAAATAAAGAAATACCTTTAATTGCTTGGGCGTGTTGTAGGATTCTTCCTAAGACGTCTCTGAAACTTACACTGAACCGTTATTAAAGATAAACTTTAGTCATAATGAAAACATAAACTGTTTTTGTTGAATTTTTATCATTTTTAAAGTTATAGAAACTCACCAATGAAAATGGCAAGAATAAGTATTGAACATGTGATTATAAAACTTGAAAACACGCTGTTTAAGCACATGTTTAAAAAGTTAGATAGCCTACATGTTTTTAAAACCTGATGAATCATTTATAAACACACTGTATTAAACATCACCCAGTGAATGTGATGAAATTAGCAAGTTTTTTGTTGTCTGACTTAAAATAGTGAAACATTTGAGGAAACAACGTAACCTAACTTAACCTAGTAATTACCTAAGCGATTAACATAAAAAATGTATTACCTTGATCGAACTGCACAAAAAACTATGAATAGTGGCCGGTGCAAATGCTTCATTCTCCATAGCTTCATTTATTAAATAAGTAAAGTTTTATTATTCACTTTCGCCAGAAAAGTTGGTTATTACTTATAACAAGGGGGCATTATGTGTAAAGTCTGATGGATTACTTTGCCCGTTACACATGCATGTACAAAGTAAAATTATTTAGTCGTGACGGGACTTTTCACTACACTAAAAAATGGGAACATATACCATGAGATGTTTTTAATGGGGAAAACTCGAATTGGGTTTACAAAGGAATGCGTGCTCTTTAATTGTGTTTAGAAAGGAATTCGTGCTATTTGTTTGATAGGGTAGGCCTATTGCTAACACCACACATATCAATGCCGTTGCCCTAGAGGACAATTATCTGGGCTGCAATCACGTCGCGGCCGCGCCGCTCCCTGACGTCATATAATTAATTTAGTTTATGAGCTCAAATTGGTCCTCGAGGACCGAACCGCACGATATAAATTATTCCCGCATACACGAAATGATCACTGGAACTTATGGTAACTAGGGGGGATTATTGCGTCCATCAGGATAGGCCTATAAATGAGATGCAGGTTTTATAATTTACATTCGATTTATAGAAATTTATAATTAGAGTTTTAACATCCGTGTAAATATTAAAGGCTGGCGTGTTTAGAAAGTTATGCACATTGGGAATGTGTTTCAACCACCACCTCTCTTTCACTACCACCACAATTCTATATTCAAAATATTCTTTGCTGCAGTAAAGAAATACACAAACGTTTTGATACAGAGAAGGAGATCAGAGGTTAAAGAGCGTAATAACAATGGTACATACTTGATTAGATTTTGGAATATACCTGTTTCCTGAGTTGCCAAGTTTAAGTCAATTAAGATTTACGCGATATTAGTGATTTAAAATCAACCAAGCTCCTTTGAATATTACCTCTAAGAGCTCACATTCTTTTACTTGAATCTTTACATGGACGCCATTTGGTTCATTATAAGGTAACGAAATTGTAAGAGTGTCTACGATACTTACATTAGAGGATGAGGATAACGGAGTTGTAAGGCGTTGCATATTACGAACATTCGATGTGGGGGAGAGCCATTTTGCATCTCAAAGAGGTGAGTGTACCTCTCGTAAAATGAAAACTTTGATTCCTTACTTTCTAGTTGCTTTTCATTCCTCTGTCAATTAGACCAAAACGACGAACCTGAATACAAAGATACAAACCACTTGACGGAGCGGCAATGCCCATTTGGCTGAAAGCTGCTAAGGATCACAAACACGACTCTGATGGAAACCAAACATTTGCGGCTGGGCTGCGGCGTCGCGTCGCCATTTTAAGGG
>CM061531.1:188564060-188825109 GCA_030545055.2 Neoaliturus tenellus | reverse complement strand
CTGCTACAAGACCTATTGAAGAAGAGGACACCGAAGAAGAGGATATGGAAGAAGAAGAACTGGAAGATGTAAGACAACTGCGCACCACGGCCTTGCCAGGACGAGTTGTAACACATTTCAAATTAATAACGTTCAATTGGAATTGGAAACATTCATAACCCAGGCTAAGGAACTTAGTGGTGGAACCTTGAGGGAAGAACTACAAAGATTAAATTTTATTAAATTTGGAATGGTGTTAGAGGCTATGTTTAACAATACTGATGGTGAAACAGCATTGAGAGCGTTCATTACCAAAAACCGAACCCTTACCTTCACCTCCAACATCGATGATATTATTGAAGAATGCTTGGAAGAACTTATAACAAAACTTCAAGAACATGAAGGAAGAGGATCTGGATGGACTTTGTCATCAATTGAAGGTATGGATGTAAGGGTTCACAAGCATGGATATGGTTTAAGGGTAGTAGTTTTATCCCTTTACCAAAGAAAATCCAAAACACTAAATCGTGTAGGAATGTGCAAAATGAAGGTAATGAATGTTTTAAGTATGCAATGTTAACCAAGTATGTTAAAGATCATCCTGAAAGAGTTGGTAGAGAGTATTACGAAAATGAACACCGCTACAACTTTCAAGGCCTCACCTACCCAGTTACATTGAAAGACATAGACAAATTTGAAAAGAAAAATCCTGGCGTTTCAGTGAATGTTTTCGGTCTGGATGATTCGAACAACGTTATCCTTTGCGGGTAGTAAAAGTTGAGCAAAGAAACCACACTGATTTGTTACTGATCACTAAGGGTGAAATTTCACATTATGTGTGGATAAAGGACTTTGCATCCTTGATTCGAAATCAATTATCAAAACAGGGCGTAGGTTAACAGTGTGTAAAAGATGTTTTTGTTTCACATATAAAGAAATAAGACAAGGAGGATTAGAGTGGTTGATAGAACACAAAAGACTTTGTAATGAAAATTATGAAGTGAAGATTAGTCTGCCACCACCATCTCGAGCGTGTATCCAATTTAACAAAACAGTTCACCAATATCGGATTCCAGTAGTCATCTACGCAGATTTTGAATCTACGTTAGTACCACAGGAGCTGCCGGACGGTGAAGTGACTAGAAGAACAAAATATCAGTTGCATCAACCCAACAGTTTTTTGTCTAATAGTGAAATCAACCTTGTCTGAAAACCAATTGCAAAACTATGGTTTAACATCCACTCCAATACTTTACCGTGGTGAAGAAGCCGCTAAGTATTTCGTAGACCAGTTGTATGACATTGCTGAAAAGGTACAACGCTTGTATGGTAATGTCGTACCTATGGAACCTTTGAATGAGAATCAACAAGAAGAATACAATATGGCATCAAGATGTTATCTATGCGAGAAGAGCTTCAGTGAAGAAAATCCAAAAGTAAGAGATCACGATCACCTGACAGGTTTATACAGAGGAGCTGCTTGTAATTCATGCAATATAAATTACAAACTGCCCCACTTTATCCCTGTCGTGTTACACAATCTTAGCGGCTACGACTCCCACTTCATTATTCCAGAGTTAGGAAGAGATGATGGTAAAATTGATGTTCTTGCTACAACATTGGAAAAGTACATCAGTTTCTCAAAAACCGTAGGTAAAATTAAACTTCGCTTTGTAGACTCTTATAGATTTATGCCATCTAGTTTGAGCAGATTGTCTGAGAATCTACGAAGAGAAGACCTAAAAGAAACCAGCAAGATTGTACCTGAAGATAAATTGGACTTAGTATTACGTAAAGGAGTATTCCCCTACGACTACATAACATCTACAGAAAAATTTGAAGAAACCAGTCTACCACCGATCGAAGCCTTCAACAGCAAATTAAACGAAAGTGAAATCTCCGTTGAAGACTACAATCATGCTTGTAATGTTTGGAACCAACTAAACATTCAAACCTTAGGGGAATATTCTGACTTTTATATAAAAATTGGACGTAACTCTGCTGTGCGATGTGATGGAAGAATTCGAAACACCTGCTTCTCCGCCTATGGACTGGACCCTCTACACTCGTACACACCTCCAGGATTAGCATGGCAAGCTATGCTAAAGTCAACCAACTGTCGACTGGAACTTCTAACGGATATCGATATGGTGCTCATGATGGAATCTGGTGTACGGGGCGGTTTGACACAAGCTGTAACACGTCATGTCAAAGCCAACAACAAGTACATCCCCGGCTTCGACGAGCAACAACCATCGGTCTACCTTGGCTACTTTGACGCAAACAACCTTTATGGTTGGGCAATGTCAAATCCGCTTCCCTACGCTGACTTCAAATGGATCGACCCGGCCACCATTGGAGACATCTCACAGATTCCAAAGAATGGTCCAAAGGCTATATTTTGGACTGTGATTTCGAATATCCAGAGCACCTTCATGACCATCACTACGACTTGCCTCTCCTAGCCAAGACTGAAGTTTCACCGACAGGAAGATGGCCAAAATTGATGATGACCTTGGAGAATAAGGATCGCTATGTGGCTCACTACTGGGTAGTTCAACAGGCTCTTGAATTGGGTCTACGTATAGTGAGAATTCATAGAGCAATTGAATTCACCCAGTCTTGTTGGTTGAAACCATATATTGATTCCAACACTGCAAGAAGAGCTGCAGCGACAACAGCATTTGAAAAGGACTTCTATAAATTAATGAACAATGCCATCTTTGGGAAGACCTTGGAGAACAAAAGAAAACACAAAAATGTAAAATTAGTGAGTGATCCTAGGAAATTGGAAAAATTAGTGCAAAAACCAAATTTCGGAACATCCATGATTATAAACGAAAATCTAGTCGCTGTCAGTATGAAGAAAACAACAATAGTCATGGACCGTCCGTTATACATAGGTATGTCGATTTTGGATATAAGTAAAACCCTGATGTATGATTTCCATTATAACAAAATGGTTAAACATTACGGAAGGGAAAACATTGGAGTCGCATACATGGATACGGACGCGTTTATCTACTGGATAAAGACTTTGGACATGTATGAAGACCTAAGGACTTTTCCATACAAAGAAGATTTCGATTTTTCTGACTATCCGAAAAACCATCCAAATTTTAATGAAAAATATAAAAAGTAATTGGAAAATTCAAAGATGAAGCAAATGGAATGCCTTTAGAAGAAATAGTGGCGCTGATGGCGAAATTGTATTCATTTAAGATGTACCACGAGAACAACACACCGACAGTGAAGAAAGCAAAAGGAGTGAAGACATCTTATTTGAAAAAACACGTGACATTTGACCACTACAAGACTTGTTTGTTTGAAGATACTACGATATCAGCAACATTCAACAATATCCGAAGCTTCAAGCATCAAGTCTACAGTGTCACCGAAATTAAAAAAGCGTTGTCAGCTCGGGATGATAAAAGATACATTATGCCCGACAAAATCCACACTCTTCCTTTTGGCCACTACTCTCTAAACCCTATCAACTAGTAACCTATTCTTCGTCCTTCTACAACTACGACCTTATTCCTTTCTCCTTCCGTAAAAAAATGGGGAACACGGCAAGTCCAACGCCGTGTTCCCCATTTTTTTACACAAGTTTGGATGACCTTGACCCATATAAATGATGTGAATATTTAAAACAACATTCATTGTGATTATACATGTGATACAACAAACATTGAAACCTGCAATATGAAGGACTTGAAGCAACAAATTGTCAACGAACTTCATAAACCTGCAAGAAGAAAGTTTCCACGAAGAAATACGGTGATAAAAGGAATTAATGATTTATATCAAGCGGATTTAATCGAAATGATTCCTTATAGCAAACAAAATAAAGGATATAAATACATATTGACTGTTATTAACTGTTTTTCAAAAATGGCAGATGCTTTACCACTAAAAGATAAAAGTGGCAAAAGTGTTACAAAAGCAATGGAAACAGCTATACAAAGAGACAAACATACTATTAAACATTTACAAACAGATGATGGAAAAGAATATTTTAATAAGGAATTTGCAAATTTAATGAAAAAACACAATATAAACCATTATTCAACCAATTCAGAAGTAAAAGCCTCAATAATCGAAAGATTCACAGAACTTTAAAAAGTGCAATGTATAAATGTTTTCCAACAGAGGATCGCACATATGGATTGATATGTTACCAAAACTTATAAACGATTACAATAACAAATTTCATAGGACTATCGGGATGAAACCAAACCAAGTAACTAGTAAAAATGAAAACCTTGTATTAAAACGTATAAAAACGAATACTAAACCAAAAGTTGAAAAACTAAAGCCTAAAAAATTTAATGTGGGTGATAAAGTGCGAATAAGTAAATATAAAGGTGTATTCAGTAAAAGATACCTGCCAAATTGGACCAATGAGGTTTTTACTGTATTCAAAGTACAACCTACAGTACCTGAGACATATATTTTAAAAGATAATAAAGGACAATTGCTTGAAGGAGGGTTTTATGGACATGAAATGTTAAAATCAACAGTAGGCGATGTATATTTAGTTGAAAAGGTGTTGCAACGGAAAAAAGATAAGGTCAAAGTACGATGGTTAGGATTTAATAAGACGGAAGATTCTTGGATACCTAAAAAGGATTTGATATAACGATAGAGAATCATTTTAGGTTGAACCATTACAAAGGATGGAGATAGTACCACAAAAAGAGAGTTTTACTATTAATAATATAGATGAACTCACAGTGGATAATTCAGATTCAATAGTGGGAAGCATGGCAATTTGTTACCAAACACCGTTCGTTGTCTGGTTACCGGACCTTCCAACTGTGGAAAAACTAATGTAGTATTCAATTTGATTACAAACCCTAAAGGATTACGATTTAACAATCAATATGTATTTTCAAAATCACTACAACAACCAAAGTATCAATTATTGGAAAAAATACTGACTAATGTGCCTGAAGTTAAATATTTAAAGTTTAATGCAAGCGAGAGTGTCATGCAGCCACAAGAAGCTAAACCATTCTCCGTGTTTATATTCGACGATGTATCTTGTGAAAACCAAAACACAATAAGGAATTACTTCGCTATGGGTCGACATAACAACATAGATAGCATTTATATTGGCCAAACTTACAGCAAAATACCTAAACAACTCATTAGAGACAATGCAAACATGTTAATTGTATTTAAACAGGACGAAACCAACTAAAACATATATATTTTGATCATGTAAATGCGGATATGACATTTGAACGATTTAAAGAGTTGTGTGGAAAGGCTTGGGCTGAAAAGTATGGGTTCCTAACAATTATGAAGGAAACAACCGCTAAACAATGGTCGATACAGGATAGGATTTGATAAATTTATATTAATACATTAAACGTGGTATAACACATTCATTGTTGTACAACACGTCTTGCTACAAACATGGTTAACCAAGAAAAATTAGTAAAAGAAATAAAATCACTTAGTGATTCTATTCGGGCTAAAAACAGAGCATTGAAACTAGGTATTAGCGAGAGGGAGAAATTCCTTGAATCTACTTTTAAACCTATTACTGACCCTTAAAACAATTAAACAAAAAATTTGCTAAACCTGTATTGGAAGGAGATGCGATTGCACCTATTACGAAGTTTGAAAGAGAAAATGTAAAATCAGAAGATTTAGTGATGAAGACCTGAATCCTCTACGTATAGTGGTTTTACCGGTGGAGAACCCGAAAGAGAGCTAGAATCACCGGACTATAGTGGAATAAAAGATTTATATGAAGTAAAAGCCAAAAGAGGACATGAAGTTGTATCAACTGCTAGTGAAGAGGAAAAAGAAGAAGAGACAAGGGAAGGTCCGTCAAACATAAGCTTATTGGGTGAAAACATTCATAACAAAGGACCTTTAGGAAGGAAATACATGGTAAAAATGTTACTCGGAACAATTCCTAATAAGAATTACCATAGTTATGGAGCGAGATTAACAGAAGACGGTTTAATGATAGGTAATAGCCCGTTAAACGTTGACGAACATGATAATATTGTCATTGGTGATCAAAGGTATAAGGGCACAAAAGGATTATTTGAATTATTATTTGAAAATAAGCCTTCAGTATCAGTAGTGAAAGAAAAAGACATGGAAGCATATAAAATATTTTGGAACAGACAAATGCATATAGGAGAAAGTATTTACCTGACCAGCCTCCTTTTAGATCTAAGTCTTTAAAATATAAAGAATTTGTATCCAAGTTAATACCAACTAGAAGACAAACAATGCCGTTAACACAAAGAAAACCTGTAAAACGAGATTTATGGCATCCACTTTGGATGTAAGTGCTCAGGAACGAAGAAAAAGAAGTAAGTCCGTTACGGGTACAGGTTTAATGAAGAAACTATATAACACAAATGTGATTTATTACAATAATATCAATAAATTGGTGGATAGAATGAAACTAATACATGAAGCTAAAGAAGCGGGTCATACTGGATTGGAAAACGAATGGGTGGCTTTAGTGGATGAACTCCGAAACCGTGGGGTAATCTCATAAAAATGCGTTACTCCCTAGAATACTATTCAGTTGCACCATGAGTGTCGACAAGTTCGGACGTTACTCCTCGGATGGGTTATATTATGCCAATAGTTTAAAAAGAAGTGCTGGTTTACCACAAACACCTGATGGAGATTATGATATGAGTAATAAAAGGTTAAAAAACATAAAAGATCCTACGGATGAAAACGATGCAATAAATCTAAAAATATTAAAGGAAAAGATATCGCCAACATTAAAACTACAAAATAACACATATGACGCAGAAGATCATAGAATTATCAACGTTGGTAAACCAAATCAAAACGGTGATGCGATAAACAAAGGTTATTTGTCATCTGAATTAAAAAATACGTTAAAATTCAATGGGAAAACGTATAGTGCCAACAATAAACGTATATCCAACGTAGATGACCCTAAAGATGCAAAAGACAGCGTAAATAGACGCTATTTACATTCTTTGATACCTGAAAAGACAAAAGATGGATTTTCTTTTTATAAATTTGTTATTAACGATATAGGTTATCCAAAAAATGAAAATGATGCTGTAAATCTCAAATATATAAAAGATCATTGTGTCATACGTGATGTGGGAGTTATCGATTGTCTTGGCAATTGTTTGGCGAATGTAAAAGATGGTTCAGCACCATCTGATGGTGCAACAGTGGGTCAAATGAAAGAGACTTTAAAACAAGAAACAACTGGATTTGCAAAACGAGATGAAGTATTATCAAAGCAAGGGGATGACTTTATTCAAGGTAATGAAAAATTTCATTTATTGACATACAAAAACGCTTATTGGGATTGCAGGCATGGAAGGTTATCAAATGTGTCATGGGGTCATGCAGATAGAGACGCGGCTGCCTTAGGACAAACAGTACATCTAGATCCAAATAATTACTATGCGTTTTTTATATGTAGTAATAAAAAATTAACAAACATGGCGCAAGGAAGAGAAGCAAATGATGCTGCAACTGTAGGACAGGCTATCACATTATCACAAATGGATAGCAAAGTGTATACTTGTAATAATAAACGTATAACAGACCTTAAAGACCCTGAACATGTGGATAATGCTGTCACTGTTAATTTTCTTGTAAAAGTTTTAGGAAATGCATTATTTGATGTATACAATCTTATTGGTATTGGTTCAGGTCGTACTCCTTTGTTGGAATCTGAGAGAGGTACTTGGATTAAACGGGAAATTGTTCAAAACTATTTTATCAACCCTCATACAAAAAAGTTTAGATCATCGGATTGGGGTGATTTTGATATTTAATAAAAGAACACAATAAACGACTTCATTTATGTCCAACTTGTCATAGAGGTAACACATAAGTTGTACATTGCGATTATAAAAGGACAATAATGACGTTCCAGTACATCAGTCCATATAGAGACACTGTAAGGAGAGGAGGTGGGATCACGTCCACAGCGGTTTCTCTGTTAAGTAAAGCTTTAAAACGAATTCCAGTAGGATCCATAGTAAATAGAGCAATAGACGCATTACCATACGAATTTCATATACCGGGAGGTTATCAGTATTGCGGACCAGGAACTAAATTGAAAAAACGACTGGAAAGAGGCGATCCTGGCATAAATAAGTTAGATCAGGCTTGTAAAGAACACGATATCGCATATTCCACGTTTGCCGATTCAAAAAATAGATCAATAGCTGACAAAAAGCTTGCGGACATAGCTTGGCAACGAGTAAAATCAAGTGACGCTAGCATAGCAGAAAAAGCAGCAGCTTTAGCAGTAACAGCAGGTATGAAGGCTAAAACAGCAGTAGGAGGTGGAAGAAGGAGGAGAAGGAGAGTAAAAAGGAGGTCAACCACAAGAAAACATGGAGGAAATATAAAAAGAAGACGACGATCTACAAGAAAAGGCAGGAAGAAGCCCACCGTGTGGTCAATGGTAAAAAACGGGGCAGGTCTTTACCTAAGACCTTATCGTGCATATTAAATGAAAGAAATCAATTGGTCATACCACATAAAGCATTAACCAATATTGAATTATTTAAATATATTTCCTGTTTAAAAATACCATTTTTCCGCGGTGTGTTTATGAAAGACAGTTTACCAAAGAAAATGTGGCAAAATGAGACTGGAATTGTAAATTTGGATAATACTGAAGGGCCTGGCACCCATTGGGTTTGTTATAAGAAACTAAATAACAATGTATATTATTTTGATAGTTTCGGTAATTTGCCACCACCAAAAGAACTTCAAAATTACTTTAAATCTGCTAAAAACATATATTATAACTATAAAAGAGAACAACCTGATAATACTTCAATATGCGGCCATTTATGTTTGGAATTTCTAGCTAAAAGTATCAGTCACTATTGAGATGTCTTCCTATACGGTATCATTAACAGGAAAATCGTCCACTTTACGAAGTATCCTTTTTCCAGCGTTACGCTTGCAAAAAGGAAGGTTTTGGGAGGCGGCACTATTGGATTTTACAACTTACAACTCTATCCCCAATGTTACGGAAGGTAAAAATAACGTATTGCATTATTATAAGGGAAAGGATGCCAGTGGAAAATTTACAGACTTACAAGAGTGCAGGTTACCCACAGGTTCTTATGAAATTGATCATATAAATGAATTTTTGCAAACTAAAATGGGAAAAGACAATATAACATTAAAAGGTAATAATAATACGATGAAAGCTGAAATTACTTCCAAATATTATATAGATTTCACTCAACCAAACTCAATTGGTGATTTATTAGGATTTTCCAACGATGAGCCTGTTTTAGAACCAGATGTAACACATTCCGGTAAGAAAACAGTAACAATATTAAAAGTCAATAGTATAGACATAACTTGTAACATTATACAAGGTGCTTACAGGGATGGGGCTAACACCCACATCATACATACTTTTTACCCAAGTGTACCACCTGGATTTAAAATTGTTGAAAAGCCACAAAACCTGGTATATCTACCGTTGAACACCACTTTCATTTCAGACATCGTGTTGAGCGTATTGGATCAAGACGGTAACTTGGTAGACTTCAGAGAAGAGCCTATTACGATTAGATTACATTTAAAATCGACACTTTAATACAAAACTATGGGTTTAACATTTAAAAGCGAACAACCTACGGGAAACCGCATTAGTAGCTCTTCAGCTGTGGAGGAGTTAACACGCGAGAACATTCGTTTTTTAGAGAGAATTGGATTAAAATTAACCGAGTATGGATATACTGGATATAGCGCAGGGTCCAACATTCGACGAAACCCTATGGGAAAAAGAATATCACACCCACAACCCTTACACTTCATCGAAATTAAACAATAACGATGAAATTCGTATTCCCATACAAAATCAAGACATTTACACACTACCATGTGAAAGTTACTTGTATATTGAAGGACAAGTTACTAAAAAGGACGGTACTACTGTTGGTACAACAGTTCCATTTATAAATAATCCTATGGCTTTCCTATTTGATGAAATTAGATATGAAATATCAGGTGTAACAGTTGATTCCACTAAAAAAGTAGGTATTACGACAACTTTAAAAGGATTAACATCTATAACACCCAATGAAACCAATTTACTTAAACCTGCCGGATGGGTATTACCTACGATTGACACGATCACTCCAAATCCAAATGGATATTTTGATTTTCATATTCCATTACGTTTGCTGCTTGGTTTTGCTGAAGATTATAGGAAAATAATATTAAACGTTAAACAAGAATTAGTTTTGTTGAGATCTTCTAACGATAAAGACATTATTAAAGCTGCAGATGCTACTACAGATGCGACTTTAGAATGGAAATTAAAATTAGACAAAATTGTATGGAGAGTTCCACATGTTAAATTGGCTGACGAGCATAGAATGCTACTTTTAAGAAAATTAAAAGCCGATCGTGATATTGTTATTCCATTTAGAAGTTGGGAATTTCATGAGCATCCCAGTTTACCTACTACGGATCGACACACTTGGACTGTTAAAACATCGAATTATGTAGAACGAGCCAGGTATATTATATTTGGTTTACAAACAGGTAGAAGAGACGCCATTACTAAACATGCAGGACAATTTGATCATTGTGACTTGAAAAATATTAAAGTTTATTTAAATTCACAATTCTTTCCATACGACAATCTAAATGTGTCATTCACTAAGAAGAAATACAGTATATTGTACGATATGTACGCGAGATTCCAAAGTTCATATTACGGTAAAACAAATACACCTTTATTACCACCTGACAAATATTTCGATGCCTACCCAATAGTTGTAATCGATTGTTCTAAACAAAATGAATCAGTAAAGTCTTCAAGTGTGGATATAAAAATAGAAATGGAATTCAACGATGCTATACCGGCTAATACAACTGCATACTGTTTAATTCTACATGATAAAATCGTAACATACACACCTTTAACTGGAATTGTTAAAAATGTATTGTAAGAACCGGTTTTGTTTCATTCCGCGAGTATAAAAGCAGAGCGTACAGACCGCTCCTCATCAGTTTGTTGCCTACTGTTGTATGGGTAGCATCGTATTCAATATGGCTTCTCCTAGTGGTACACCTGAAAATGTGGTAGATATTGAGAAGGAGATATCTGAGTTTTTAGATCCTCAAGGTCACCAGGAAGGAGGTGAACAAAACGTTTGCGGACAACTTCACGCCAGTAATAATGTTGAAGAAAAAGGTAAAAGAAGAAAGACTATACAAAAGAGAAAAAGGGATATTGAAGATAATATTTCTCCAAACATATTGAGTGAGGTATTTTTGCGAATATTTTACCCAATCTCTTCCAGTTTGGATAAAAGTGTTTTAATCGGTGTTATGAAATCTACAGATTATTCCCCTACTGTAATTTTAACTCATGGACCCAAAATGATTTTGTTTACGGACAGTGCTTGGGAATCGTTTATGAAACATTTGCATCTGCTAGAATGCTATTTAAGTAGTAACATGTTTGGAAGAAAGACAAGGGTAGGACTTTTGGATTCAAATGTGGAAATTGATATCATTAAACAACGTGGTGATCATCAGCTACGGTTTAGAGACACAACAAGACATGATAACAAAATTCAACTTAATCGAGAGGAGTTTTTCATTTTAACTTGTGCTACTGAACCTATAACAAGATACTTGAGACAACTGGTGTTTTCAAGTTCGATTATTAAAGATTATCTGGAAGACACTTTGGACAAACAACCGGACGCACCTATATTATACGGACCTGTGGATACTTCTATATTTAATAGAGTTCCTCATGAAGTACAGATGTGGAGACAATTGGAAAAGTACGCTCAACTACATAAGAAATCAGTAAAACAGGAAGAAGAGGAAGATGGAGGAGAAGAATCAAGTGTTAGTGATGAAAATGAAAATAAGGAAAATATAAAGATGGAAACTTAAATGACAATGGTTAGTTTTTAAAACAATAACCAACATTTTGTGGGGTTAGGCCTATTGGGGACGGTGCCCACGTTAAATATACACCAACGCGCCAACAACTGTACGGCCTGGTATAAAAGTAGTACCTACCGTGGTGTGGAAATCAGTTGACCTCCTGACTTCGTAATGAGCAGACGTGTGACCTTCAAAATGGACAAGGGAGAAGAACAACAAGTAAAGTCCAAGCCTGGTATTATTGAGTTTCAAGCGTTTCGTGGTAATGATGATAGATTCATTATAAAAGAACTTGTGTTTTTGGACATGAATACAAGTGTTCCTTATTCGTTTTTATTTAAACCACCATGTTCTTATTCGTCTTTAACTAGTAAAGCCGCTACTACCAACAGATGGATTTCAAAACACTTCCATCATATCGATTGGTATGATGGTTTTACAAGTTACACGGACTTGTATCACATTATGCATCACTTTTCAGACAAGTTTACCAATATTTACACAAAGGGGCTGGAAAAGAAAAGATGGATCGAAGGATTTACTCATGTTCCGGTTAATGATGTGGAATTGGATAAGAATTATCAATTCATGCTGGAAACCATATGTATTTGTACAAAAAGCCCAGAACATGATAAAGATAGACATTGCGCTTTGAAAAATGCCTATAAACTCGCCTCTTACCTTCAAAGTGGGGAATTGGGGAGTGGTGGGGGTAACGGAGAGTATATAAGTGGGGAGCAGACAGGGACCTGGCATGAGTATTACTCGAGATTCCGAGACGACAACATCTCCGAGCAAGAAGACGATCTGTAACCTGACCATGGCATCTCACCAGTTCCTTCAGACTTTGGTCGAGCAGTTCAATGCTCACTCCAAGTCAACAATATTACCTGTAAAGAAGTGCTCGGAACTAAAAGACGAGAAGCACTACATAATCCATGCTATGAAGAAGATGGAGACTACAGTTGGGGAGGCCATCTGCTGCAGTCTCAGCGAGGCACCGTTTACTCCGGGGGATGAACCAAAGTTCCAGGTGTACCTGCCCAAGAGATTCGTCCATCTTCTACAAAACGAGGATCTTCGCTCTATTCAACCCGGGTGTCTATACCTGGTGTCCCACGGCTGCACGGGTAGCAATTCTACAGAGTTGACCATCCACATCGCTGACAAGCAGCAGTGTTAGATCTAAGTTTTAATGTTGTACATATGTTGTTGTTGTAATGTTTTATAAATAAACGAATCATAAAAGACAAAAAGATAAAAAAAAAACAAAAAATGCAACATATCAATATGTGACAGACTTCACGTATTGATATGTTGCATTTTTTTTAAACTTCGCGGGTGACCTTGACCTTTGACCTTTGCATTTCACAACTACCCCCACTACCGTAATTACCCCCACTACCGCACTAGGATTCAAACCTGCTTGGATGCGAAAAACGGTCATTCTGTTGCCAACTAGCAAACGATGAGCACCTTGTACGAGCTTTGCTTACAACGAGTTATAACTGACGCATCTTTATTCCAGATGGCTTTACGAGATAATATCCCTATAACAGTAAAGCAGGATATCGAGGAGTACAAGAAAGATAATAGAGGGTATTCGGGATACTCCTGGTATAGGTTCCAAGACGGGGAAAAGTTTTGTAGGCCTTGTGGCAATGCTGCCGTCAGAGACCTTCGACGGTTCGTACAGGAAGGTGGTAGAAAACAGTTTGGATTTCTAGCACCAATGTTTAGATTTGAAAACTACAAGGACACCTGTGCTATTTGTTCCATCCCTTTGTATCAATGGAAAAGGTTTAGAAGTGTTTAATTGCATCTTCCATACCCCCACCACCATCACCCCCACCACTTTTCCATGTACCTCCAAACGCTGTGCCTCGGCTTCATTTCTACTCCAGCAGCCAACCTAGCAACATCAGGATGTCTCTCAACGTCAGTTGCGCAAGTTACGAGGAGGTGAGCATCAAGACTCAGCAGGAGCTAAACGACTTATACAAGGAGTTGCAGCTGATGGTGGCACGAGGCTACCGTATAAATTTGCAAGTTTACGCTTGCAATATACGGAACACCCGGCAGTCAAAGGAAGAGCCTGGACACTCCTCGACGGCTTCCTCACCAGCGTCCATGAAGACCGAGCCAGACAACTTGGACTACTTCAGCTGACTAGCAGTTGTATTTCTTGTCCTAACCATTGTAGAATATGTATATTTTTTCATTATATTAAAGAAGTAAAAGAGCAAAAACACCTATCTTGTTACTGACATATAAGCTCAGTAACAAGATAGGTTTTTTTAAAACACAATTTGGATGACCTTGAAACTTCCCCCTCCACTGCTTTGTTACCCCCACCACTTGACTATTGGTGTACATGGCACATCGCAATTGGAAACCTCATTCCATCTTCAACAGCCACACCGACAACATCAACAATGGCAAACCTACCAACAGATGAAAGATGTCCTCACGCATGTTGTGACTTCGTCCACGAGTTGGAGAAGAGGATGCAGGAGAGGGCGATAAGAAGAAAACAGATCCACTCAGAAAATATCATGATAGTCAACGGCTATCTTTTATTGTTCGGCCTTATTATGGTTGTACTTTTCATACTGTACGGCATAGTCACATGTGTCGGCAAGGTTGCAGAAGAAAACGCTCGCCACCATCAATTGGAAAGTTTCAATGTTACTTTGTAAGTTTTCCTTTTTTAAAACTCCGTTTGGATGACCTTGAAAATTCCCCCACTACTCCACCACACCCCCCACCACTTCACCATGTTCCTGCATGAGCATCACATCAACCGTCATTCCTTGTCCGACAAGCAACCATGGCAGACAACAACACCATCAGCCAAGCTGACTCCACTACTGATGTCGGTACAAGTACGGGTTGGACACTGTCGATCGATAGTGTACACTATTTGGAGTCAATTTGCGAACGTTTGAAGGAAATACTGCGGGACAACCCTGGGATCATAATACAAATGAATTTAAATTATGATTGGTCCCAAGTTAGAATGCAAGGGGACGACAACAACGGTCAACAATCTCCACAATATTCGCCCATGTCCCCGATCTATCCTTACGGCGAGTCTGACGTCGATGAAGATGAGGCTGATGAAGATGCAGGGGACAACGAGGCTGAAGAGGAGTAAGCTTCATTCCTTTTTTTTAAAACCTAAATTGGATGACCTTGAGAATTCCCCCTCCACTATTTCCTTTTTTTTAAAACCCAAATTAAATGACCTTGAAAATACCCCCTCCACGTACTTTTGGTTTACCCCCTCTACTTTTCAATACTGTTACCACAGTCTGTAGCTCACATCATTCCTTGCTTAGCTATCATGGCGGACAGCACTCTTTCTCGAGTTGACTCCACTACGGATGAAGAATGGCCATTTTCCTGGAATGTTCATCTGCAAGACTCGGCAGAAGTGGATATGTTGCATGAGAAATTGGTGTATGTATTAAACGAAAACCCCAACATTGAATGTAGAATGACTATGGATTTCGATGCGACAGGGGTCCACACTCAACCTTCCACTTCCAGCCAGCCTGAACCTCAGCTACAGCCGAAGAACTTTACACATCTTTACACTCCAATACGGCCGGAGGATGTGGTTATCAGCGAGGCAGACTCTACTACAAGTTATATTGAACCAACGAATTGGAAGCTTGTTGTTGACACCTTACACAAGGTCGACTTAGTATGTGACAAATTAAAGGAATTGATGATGCAAGATCCTGGTCTTCGTTTTAAAATTGATTTGTTTTTCATCTGGGGAGCACCTGCACGGGGCTCTTCGTCTGACAGCTCTCTAAGTACAACGGATGAGGAGGAGGAGGAGGACGACTAGTTATCTTTTTTAAAACTCCGTTTGGATGGCCTTGACCTTTCCCCCTCCACTGAGTTTATTTAAGGTGCACTCTCAATGACTGCAGCATCATTTCATCGCGCACCTTCACCACAGCAACATGGAGAGTCAACTCAACTACTGTTGCGAACGGAAATGTTTTTCATGGCCGAATGACATTGATGTTGCGGATGGCCTGGCGTGTAGAAAATGTGAAGCTTTTGGTCAATGCATGTGTAAGTGCAAGTCTTGGAAGAAGCCGAAACCGGAGTTGAAGACATTCCATGTGTACCAGATGAGAGGGCATAAGTACACTTGTTGCCCTGAACGTTGCATTGAATTCACATTAAAACAGCTAACTGGCTGCAAATTGTGCAACAATCATTTTGCAGGTTTTTGCAAACACTATTTAGGAGCCTGTCAGTACAGATCAACTTGGCATACAGAAGCACTCACTATCAATGAAATCGCTATAGATACACAAGAGTAGTCTTTCTACTCTTTTCTTTTTAAAACTCCATTTGGATGACCTTGACCTTTCCCCCTCCACTCACCTTAGTTTATATAAACCCCATTCCCACTGACCACAGCATCACTTCATCGTGCTCCCTCGTCAAAGCAACATCAACTATGGAAAGTAAGCGCATCTCATGTTGCGAGCATAGGTGTTTGGAGATACAAGGCGTCACATATTGTGCAAAGAAGCGTTGGGAGGAAGAGACGGGGACAACCTATTGCTGTGAGGATAAGTGTTTCCTCTTACCAAAGTGGCAAGTGGATGGGCTGGCCTGCCGGCAATGTGAATGCTTCGGATGTTGCAGGTGTAGATGCAAGAACCAACAGCTGCCACCGCCGGTACTACAAACTTTCAAAATCTACAAATCCAAATACTTTTATACTTGTTGTCCGCAGCGGTGTATTAAATTTCACTTCTCCAATCTTACCAATTGTCGGAAATGCTACGGACAACCTGATGGGTGGTGCACCTGTTTTCTGGACTCCTGCCGCTACAGATCGGATTGGTTTACAGATCCATTAGAGATTGATGAGGTCGCCCAGGAAGCACAAGAGTAGTCTTTCTACTCTTCAACTTTTTTAAAACTCCATTTGGATGACCTTGAGATTTCCCCCTCCACTTCCCCATATACCTAGAGTACACAGAGCCTGATAGTCAGTCACTCGGTGGCTGTCGTGGGGTGCGCATCGGTGTCGGCGCTCCGTTGTTAAGTGTTCAAGGTCACAGTAACATAAAATTGCGGGCGTTGTACTGGTTCAAGGTCACCTGAGGGATAACCGATTGCCCATTTAGGCAGAGTCATGTCAGAAACTCGAGTTTAACTTGGCACTTTTGCCGTTTCTTGTCGAAAATTCGCTCCAAGTGGTCAAGGTCACGGGGACTCTGACTGAAACTCGGAGCGTAGTGCGAGAAACGGCAAAAGTGCTAAAAAATTTTAAGTTTCTGCGTGACCTTGACCTTAGTGGCGTCGGTGACGTCGTTTTGATGACGTAAGGGGTGATGACGTCATCAGCACGTCATTTCTGTGACGTCATGGGTGTGACGTCATCGAAATGACGTCATTAGTGATGTCGTCATCGATTGCGTCATCGATGACGTCATCGATGACGTCATCGGTGAGGTCATTGACCTCGATGACGTCATCCCTCAGGTGACCTTGAACTGGGCCAGCGGCCGCAATTTTACACTACTGCTGAGGTGGGGATCAGCAATTGTTTTAGCAACTCTGCAAGGTTGCAGAATTGCCGTTTATTGAACTGTCTGACCTCTTGTTGAGTCAACAGGAAGTGCTTAACAATCACTTCCTGTTGTTTCATTGTGAACTATCTGAAATAAAATATTGCCTTTCCTGATTCTAATACTTAATAAATTATTAATAACTTATTTTTTTATATCTTTATATTCCCCCTCACGATGAATAAACTTGTCCACAAGTTTATACAATCCTTATTTCTCTATTGTGATTCATCTGTATTCCTGTAGTCTTTTTTTTGACAACATTAGTTTTATTTCAAAGCCTTGAATGTGTACGCAGTAAAATAGGATATAAATTAATATAGTTAGAATAGTTGGTCATCCTAATTAACTTCATTTCATTTCGAAACAAGTAACTTGCTTGAGACAAGTTGAAATCTTCATCAAAGTAATGAAGTTAAAAGGGAGATTTGTATATATAATATGTCTTTAAATGTGTAATATGTTTCCTTTTATTTAAACTCATGTATAAAGGTTTGGGTTGAATAACATCAATTACAACAATTTGAAATAACATACAATTTAAATCAAGCCTGATTATAGGATAATTTGTATTTAGTTTAGTTATGAGTGGAACAGTGCTCCAAGTGAAGGATAGACTGTGAGAAGTGTGTCCAGCTATTTTGAACTTTATTTGATCACAATTATTTGTATATTTATCCTCGATGTTATATGTGTAATATAGGTATCTTTGCACCCCTCACTGTGTCGATTCAATTGTCCCTGTAATTTACCTCTCACAGATAGAAGCGAGTTGCCAATATTTGAATATGAATAGCAAGTTTAAAGATTTACATGGTGGAAATGGCGCAAAAAATTTGATTTAATTATCAAGGAGTTGAATTCACACAGTGTGGAAAAAAATTAGTAGCTAGACTTGATAACAAAATTCCCAAAAGCTATATTACTATATAATTAGTAAATTGCTATTGGTAGTTAGATATGAAATGAATAACAGCCTTGAAGAACTAAACACTAAAACTTTGCCTAAAGACATATATAGAGTTAGTAAAGAACAACTACAGAATACTTTAACTCTTTTTAACATAAAATACAGGGAGGAAGATGTAGCTGATTTGAGAACAATAGTAGCAGATCTTAAAGCATTTTTAAAAAACAATTTAACTGAGGGAAAGAAATTAGTATTGAGAAAATTGTTAGATAGGAAAATCAACTTAACAGAGGGGGAGTTAGCTAAGTACCCAGGGTTAACGCTTATAAATCACTTTATTCAAGGTAGGGAAAACTTGTATGAAGTAGCAGAAATAGACGAATCTCCTTCACACGAATACGAGAAAATCGAATTTCCAGATTCTTTATCGGTATCAGACGATCAGGAAAATTTAGCGAATAAAGAATTACCTCGGGTAGAAAAAATACAGGGCTTCAAAATGTCAAAAGAAAAAATTCCACTAATTTCAGCCGGAACCTATCACGGTTTACGAACAGAAAATCCAATAGACTTTATTTACTGAAAAATATGAATTGGCTGCTAAATCAAATAACTGGTCCGATGTTACTAAATTAAATTTATTTGCGGCACACCTTACGAGCACAGCATTGGCATGGTTCAAACACTATAGCTCATCAAAAACTGTAGATAACTGGGAGAACTTAAAAAAAGATTTCATAACCGATTTTACGCCAACCGCACAAGCTCAGACATTGCAAGCTATATTAGAAAAAAAGGTTCAGGGAAGGGATCAACCAGTGTTAGCTTATTACCTAGAAGTCCTGACTGTTTGTAGACCTCATGACCCAGACACAACCGACAAGCAAATCATACAATATATCATTCAAGGTCTACGGCCAGAATACTGTGATAAAATTCTTAATGAGACTTGTGACACTCTCGAACAGTTAGAGAAAAATTTGAAGAAAATAGAGTTACAACTAGAAATTAGGGCTCTAAATAGAGAAAAATACAACAGAGCAGATAATGCAGGAATAACTAGTAAACCATCAGACTCAGATAAAGAGGCAATTAACAGCACCTTGCAAGAACAGTTTAGGGACCTAACTCAAGCAATTGCAAACCTTAAAGCAGGAAATACTACACCGGTTAACTCAACGCCATACAACAGTAACCGATACACACACGGGAACTTTAACCAACATAAATATAGACCAGATGTGAGGACTACGTATAAACAAGCATATCAGCTCCAGCGAGGAGGTTACAGAGCACATTTAGACACGTACGCAAACAGACAAGGTCAGGGTAGGTCGTTCAACCCGCGCAACAGTGTTTATGAACCAAGACCTCGCCAAGCCTCTGGATATAGTGGTCAGAATAAATTTTGTAAATATTGTAAAATGTATAATCACAATACTTGGGAATGTAGGTACATGCCACAAACTAAATATTGCGAACATTGTAAGATGACTAACCACAGCGGAGATGAATGTTTTAGGAAAAACAAAACAACGGACAATCAAAAAAACGTGTAAATAGGGGACCCCTCTATACTAACTATACAGAGAGGTCTCCACGGCAGTGTAGCATGAAACTTGGCCGTTTAGGGCATAGGGAACAATTCCAAGTGGATAATTATGAAACGGAATTTCCTACACTACAACAAGCCAAACATGTTAGGATTTCTAATCCGTGTCGTAACATCTTGTCCCAGGTAACATTTTGTCCCAGTAACATTTTGTCCCAGTAACATTTTGTCCTAAATTCCTCAGATGCCCAACTCTCTACCTGCTCCCTAGTAACATTCTGTCCCAAAAATTATTTGACAGGTCTTCACTAACTGAAGTCAAAACGCCACTAGCCTGATCAGCTGGTACATGTTATTCTTATGGACATCATATTGATTACGTCACCGGCCTGACTCAAAAGCGGCATTTTCCAACATCAAAGGAATGAAACAGCCCTTAAAAATGTTCAGTGGATGTAAAGAGCGTAAAAAGTTCATATTGAATTTTCACTTCCAAATGAATGTACAGCCTTTCATAGTACAATATCCTATACTCTAATACGAGTAATGTATGTTTGTATGTATGTATATATGAATGTATGTTTGTACACGTATCTCAAAATCGGCTCGAACGATTTTCTTAAAATTTTTGCAAATAACTTAGTTCTGGTATAAAAATAACATATAAATACAGGCCTCTATTTCAGGAAAAATCTTAATTCGTAATAATCATAAATTGACGTTTTAATCTTTTAACATTGGTCGAATGGAGTTAAAAATCAAAACAAACAAACAAACAATGAAAACAGCGGAATGAACTGTCAAAGTGTAGGCCTAAATATGTAGTTTGCGACTGCGAGCCAGTTAGTAAATTATAAAATTGTACTATAATAACAATAGTTTAAGATCGTACTTATTGCTGATTATGAATATTGACATAAATGAAAGTTATGTAAAAGTATAAAACAATTATTTAGTTTGTAGAATTGCAATTAAATTTTAAAATAAAACAATTAATAATTTTTATGAAATTAGCTGTTAGTCAAATAGGTAGATTCCCTGTGTTACAAATTCAACATGTGGTTCAACAAATATCCACCACAGTGCAGAACCCGTAGGCCTACAATGAAATAGTCTGAAAGGCGAGTGAGCGAAGTGAACGAGCTCGTCTTGGTTTTGAACAAATCTTTTGCTACTTGTTACTTTAGCGCACTGTCTGTAACTAATATTACAATACAGAATTGTTTAAGTGTTTACCGAGAAAATGCTCGGCCCCCAGGTACTTAATGTTTAACTAAATAACAGTTATGTAAAAGTATAAAACAACTAATCAATTTGTAGAATTGCATTTGAATTTAAAAACAAAAGCTTTAGTAAGAATGATGATAAGGGCTGTTAACTTAATAATTAGAATCTACGTGTTAAAGATTCAACATGGGTTTCATAATGAGTAACATGGTAGTCTCACAAGCCCGGCTATTTCGCTGTTGTCTTGTGTTCGGACTCTCAAAATACAGCCGGCGGCTGTGAAGTGGAACAGATTTCCGGGAGTTTAGCCGTCCCGTGTGTCTATGACCTTTAGCGCTGTTTTGACACACACTACCGAATTATAGGCTATACACGGTTGTCAAGGCGTTAATTTTTGTAACTATCAAATAACACCGTACTTTTAATCTGCGCCCCTCCCAGGCCGGCGCTCCATGCGGCCGCATGCCGCTCGGATCTGCTCTTACTACCTGAGCTGCGTTCCTCAACCCTTGTCAAATTTTCGTTGGGACAAGATGTTACCTCGTTAGCTGATTTAATCAACTGTAAAAAAGATTGGGACAAAATGTTACTGGTTTTCCAAGAAATTCGAGTTAGGACAAAATGTTACTGGGACAGAATGTTACCGAACCTTCTAATCGACATAAATATCCTAAGCTTAAGACAAAAAAAGGTAGGGATACCTGTGTTGATAAAAAGAGTATCACTACCCAGTCAAGGAAAGTAGGGTTGAGTGACACAACGGTAGACCGGAGACAGGAAACTGCAAAGGAGGGAACGGATATTAGCGAGGAGGATAAGTTAAGAATTATATATATATATATCGTATGGCTCATTCAGCCAGCCACCATGGTTTAAGAATAATAAAAAAAAATTCTGCGGTGCAGAGCACCTGAGTCAGTATAAGTAAAAATCTAAACACTAAAATAAAAAATAAAAAAAAAATAGATCTCTCTTTATAGAGCTAAATCCAGGGCGCTAAGCCATTGCAGCCCAGCTTCACTTGAGCTATGCAGACCGGCCAATCCTTCGGGGAAGGCACTCAGTGGGCACTCTTCGACTATGTGTTCCATAGTTTGATACTCTGCTCCGCAGTCGCATGACTGGTCTTGTGTCATTCCCCATTTGTGCTTCCAATAATTACATCTCCCCACTCCAGTGCGGAAACGATTGAGTATAGTCCACTGCTTCCGAGGAAGATTCATACCACCTACCGCTACGGTCGGGTCATCTATCAAGAAGTGGTTCCGACCTTGAAAAGCGTCCCAGGAGGAAGTCCAGTTTGTATGGATGGTGAAGTTCGAGTCCATCAACTGGGAGGCTGTTCGTAGAGGTGGTTTTCGGGACCTCAATCGGCCCGCATTCTGGGGTAGGTAATCATGGATGGGCAGCTGTGGAGCAGATAAGATCTTTGTGTATTCCCTAATGAGTGCATCCCTTCGTCTTATTTCAGGAGGAGCGATATTACACAGCACCGGGAGCCAGGGTACAGGAGTCACCATGAGTGTACCACTAATGGCTCTCATGGTCCTGTTTAGCTGGACGTCGATCTCTCTAACGTGCACACTATTTAACCACACGGGAGCAGTTAAGAATTTATAGGGATCTACAGAGTCAAGAGGAGGAACAAATAATTCACAGCTATGATTTCGCAAAATTAGCAGACGGTAGGGCACACAAACCTAGGAAAAGTCATAAACTAAATAAGAAAGAAATAAACGAATCTCTATTCAAAATTAAAGAAGAAGAGGAAACAAAAATGCCAGTCTTAACCCTAAACGCTAAACTAACCCGAAACCCTCAAACTAAGATAACTTGTATTGTAGATACGGGTGCTAACATCAACCTAGTCAATGAA
This sequence comes from Neoaliturus tenellus, assembly GCA_030545055.2. Taxonomy (NCBI): domain Eukaryota; kingdom Metazoa; phylum Arthropoda; class Insecta; order Hemiptera; family Cicadellidae; genus Neoaliturus; species Neoaliturus tenellus. The sequence goes on along the minus strand of CM061531.1, from coordinate 188,802,031 downwards.
ACATTTGTACGAGGGATTAAACTAGATAAAAATAACATACCGAACATACAGCAAATAATACACCGATTAATGTGTTAGGGACTGCTGAAGTTAGTCTAGAAATTGATAACATTGTTGTGAAGGATAGCTTCTTTGTCACACCTGACATTACATCAGACATGATTATAGGAAATAAATTCCTAAACAAAAACAAGGTAGAAATAAACTTCAACACTAAAGAGATAATATTTCACTTAGGACAATACACACATAGGATCAAGATGGAAAAGAAATGGTTAGTACAAATAGAAAGCCTAAACCATATTTCTCAACCTAAACTAATTGACATTAAACTTAAAGAAGATATTATCATTGCCCCCCACCAACCTCTAAAAATACAGAATTTGAACAGGATAAGTCACTGCAAGAAAAAAAGAAATGTCATGCCTATCTAGTTAAAGGAGAGGATAACAATCACTATATAAATATTTATAATGCTTCAAACTTGTGACGTAATTCCGGAGAAGGGAAAAAAATAAATAACGTTGCGAATGGTTTCCCAACTTCAGAAATACGTCACCGGGAAAATGCCACGGATAATGCTCAGACGGAGCAAACAAAATTTCCAGGGGTCGATTAGATTAATTTTGGATTTGAAATGATTTTTTTAAACGATGCCAATTAGAATTTAGAAAATTAAAATAAAAAAAACGCACAGGGCTCAGAACCCAACAATAGATGGAAAACGACCAATTCAATGTGTTGGGGAAGTTCATCCTTGCCCTTCGTAAAATTTGTTTGGGGTGAAATTTAGCCTATAATTTAGATTTGACTCCACAGCGACCGCGCGCAGACTGTGGAGCGTTGACGCCAATTATCCTGAAAAATGCCCGGGGGGGAAAGACGTAAGATTCGCTAAGTCGCTCGGCGTGACGGAATAAATCGGCCAATTCTAAGATACGCGGATCGGTGAATAACTTTCGGTATTTAAATTAAATATTTAATGGAGTTCGTATGCTCGCCTCACCCAAAAATACAAAGTATGTCTGGGTTACTCTAGGCAGTCACGCCGATCGGACGACATGTGGCAACTCGTAGTCGTAAGTAAGAAAAAGGGACCATTAATTTAAATGTCGTAATTTACCGAGATAATTTTACGGGTTGTGAAAAGGAATTTAGGCGAATAATTGATCAACGAACTAATACGCTAACAGAATAAAGTCAAGTGACTCGACGTACCGTGGTTTTGCGAATCTAACTCGGCGGTAGACAGTCCGAAGTGGATAGGCGAGAGAACGAGAGAACAGCTACTGGTCTTCTTCGAAGGCAGGAACAGAATGATCTTTCTCCTCGTCCCCACGAGTTCGGAGCTTTCCTTCCCCCACCACGGTCGGAGGAATCAGCTGGTTAAAATGACGTCGAATTGAAAACTTCCGGCGTTCGACAAAAAAAAAAAAAAACTGCGGGGTCCACCAGCTGACGCGAAGAAGAAGAAGCGTCCCAACGTCACTAACGTCCGCCGTCTCAACAAACGCTCTTTGAGGTTATGTTTATGTTTTGGTCCTTGAAGTTAGTTCGAGTTTCAGCAGTTATTTACGTGGATTATGGTTGAAATAAAAGTATTCAGGTGTATTTAATGAAGGCTATTCGCTGTCAATAGTAATGGTGGTTAATTATAGTGAAATCTGTGGAGTTCAATAAAATGTTGTTATGCCGGTCCTAGGGCTGGGCTGAGGAACAACGTAGGCCTAACCTAGCCTATAACCCAGCCTATCCCGTGTTCTCGTTTGTACTATGTGATTTATTCTGGGTAAGTCTTGAGCGTTTGTTTACATAGACACGTTATTTACCCCCCCCCCCAACATATGACACCTTACACCCCCTACGAACTTCGGGCAAAAAAAGAAAACGAAAAAAGAAAAAAAAACTCGTACTTGGGGCGTCTCGCCAAAAGAAGGAAGAACGAAAAATCGATTTCGGGGTGTAGGTTACACGAACGAAACAAGGAAAGAAAATGAAATTAACCTTGACCGAAGGGTCGAAAAAGGAAATCAACGCTTTACGGACCTCTCGTCCCAAAACTCAAAATGCTCCTTCTGGCGTCAATGGGGAAAAATAATAAAAGAAGATATCTCTAATCAAAACAAAGTTACATCGTGAAACGAACAAACAAAAGGATGCCTCTCTGGCGAAAACGAAAAAGAAATAAACTTCTGCGAAAGAAAGAAACGAAACAAAAACGAAATCGAACTCCTTGGCAAACTTAACGGGCTCCATTAGCCAATAGAAAAGTGACGAAATCCATCGTCGATCTTAAACTTGGGCCAACGTCGGAAGGCGAAGTGACCCCCAAAATCACTCCGGGCCCTGCTGAGACAGCAGGAACTCCGCTTGGCCCGGGCGTAGCCGCACGTACGTCCCATCTGCCCGGAACACCCTCCAGCGCTTGTTCCGTCGTTGAGCGGCTGGGAGTTGCTGGTCTCGCACGTCCTCGAGGCGGCTTACGACGGCCCCCGGCACCCTGGGGAGGTCCCCGGGTTGTAACTCGGAGACGCGGACGGGCCTCGACCGCCGGATGTTTTGGCGCGAAGGCCGGACCCGACGTGGTCCCGTAGCGTTCGCGGCACGACGCTCCGCTGCTCGCTGCAGCCGCTGACGAAGGTCCCCGTGGGCGACAGGAAGGCGACGTTGCCCGGGACGGTGCCGAGGCGGGTTACGGGCCACCCTCCCTCGGGCGCGGTGGATCACTCGCGGGGCTCGTCCCGACGCTGACGACGAAGAGTCCCGGGACGCGGCAGGCGCACGCGGAGGAAGGGGCTGTCCTCCCGATGGTTGACTGGACGGCCCAGGACGTGCTTCCTGGGGAGTCGGTGGGGGGACGGGTAGGGCGTCCATCTCCGCGTCATCGATGTCCGAGCAAGTTAGCGATAACGCGTCCGCTTCCGGGCTCCCCGCTGGTTGACGCCACGAGGTCTTGTCCGTCAGGGTCACGGACCCTACCGGCAGAGGAATTGGAGTCGGGGCCCCCGACGCCGAGGTAGACGCAGTCGACGGCGGGTTCACGTCAGGGGGCGACGTCCGCGCTCGCTTCGGTGGAGGAAACAGGTCGTCCCCTAGCCGCATATCCCCGATGGCGGCGTCCGATTCGGCCAGGAGAGGGTCCTCCTGCATTGTGACTCGTTCGGGTCCTTCCGGTCCTGCGACTGTTACCGTTACCTGTCGCGCTGGGCCGGCCGGCGGTGCGCGGAGCCGGTTTTGGCCGACGGTGGACGGCTCCAAGAGCCCGAAACTCTCGCGGTCGAACCGGCCGCGGCGAAGAACGCGCGATATCGTCCGACGGATACTGGTGGGGTCGAGAGACCGCCCCGAAAGTAGCGCGCCACGGGACAGTAGCTCGGCGTAAGCGCACACCATCACACCCGCGGACAGAGCGTCCGGGGTTTTCGGCAGGTCTCTAGGAGTCTCCAGCACCCGCCACTCTTCCGCCCGGATCTCCACCCCGTCGCCTGGCGCGAGGTACTGCAGGTAACTCTTGACGTCTTCTAGCTCGGCCCTCCTCTCGAGGTGCAGGGGGTCAAAGGCCATGATGGACCGTGCTTTCGGCCGCACGGCCGCGAGGGACCAATGGCCGAATGGGCCCACGTCCCGAAGCTCGAAGGGGAAGAGGACGAGGTCTTTCGAGAAGATCTCTCCCCCACGGGACAGCATGTATGATCCCGACACTTCCCCTCTCCGCCAACCCTCCAGGAAGTCCGGCCCCACAACCCATACCTTGGGCATGCCGGCGTAGTGGCTGCGGCGTTCCACGATTCGGAAGAACGCCGCCACCGCGGTCCGGGACATCGGTTGCCCGCGGTTTAGGCTCTCTCGGTCTTCTGACCCCATCTTGATTAATGGTCGGAGGAAGGCCATGGAGAGGTTGGGCGAGGGGGTACTCTCGGGAGGGAGGAGACGTGCAGGGGAGGAACGAGCGGGAAGGATCGTGCAGGGAGACGCGTGCGGGTGTCGTGCAGGAAGAAGTGTGCGGGTGTCGTGCAGGAAGAAGCGTGCGGGTGTCGTGCAGGGAGAAGCGTGCGGGTGTCGTGCAGGAAGAAGCGTGCGGGTGTCGTGCAGGGAGAAGCGTGCGGGTGTCGTGCAGGGAGAAGCGTGCGGGTGTCGTGCAGGAAGAAGCGTGCGGGTGTCGTGCAGGGAGAAGCGTGCGGGTGTCGTGCAGGAAGCGTCACATGCAGCGTAGGCGTACCTGAAACAGAATAAGCGTGTTAGGGCCATCGAGTCCTGGGGTTAATCGGGTTAGCGGATTAGTCCCGGGGTTAGCGCCTCCACCCGTTAGTCGACCGGTGATGGGACCCGCGGCTGGGGTTAATGCGCGTAGAAGGGTTTCAGGTCCTTCACGTGGACCACGTGCTCGGAACCCTCGCGGGCGTCGCGGACTCTATACCGGTTTACCCCCGACCTTTCCACTATCTCGCACGGCCCGTCGAACTTCGGGGCGAGTTTTCCCACGATTGCGTCGGGCGCAGAAGAAAGAGTGTGAACCCGGCGTAACACCCGATCTCCCGGCCGGTACGTCACCTCTCGCCGTCGGAGGTTGTAGTACCTGGCTTGCCGCTCGTACGCGGTCCTGAGGTTTTCACGCACCTCAGTGTAAATCCGCCGAAAATCGCTGAGCCGCTTTTCGTGAGTTTCGTCCAGACCAGGTTCCCGTTCGCCGTCCGTAGTCGGTTGAAGCGTGGGACCCCGGATGGCCTTCGGGACTTTCAGTTCGCGGCCGAGGACGAGTACCGCTGGCGTATAGCCGGTGGAATCGTGGACCGCCGTGTTTAGTGCGAATTGGAGCTCCCCGAGGTGAAGATCCCACGACCGATGATTCCCTTCAACGAATTGAGCTATCATGGTCTTGACCACCCGGTTGGCACGTTCAACCGGGTTCGACTGTGGGCTGTACGGCGCTGTGTTCGTGAAGCGGATATCCCAATCGGCCGCCAAGGTCCGAAAGAGGTTCGATACGAACTGAGTCCCGTTGTCGACGATAATCGACTCCGGGGCCCCGAAACGCAGCAGCACCTCTTTCGTTTTGGCCGTGACATTCTTGGCCGTAGCGTTTCCGATGGGACACAACTCAACCCACTTGCTAAACGTGTCCTGGATCACCAGCAGGAATCGGTGGCCTCTCCCGGACCTGGGCAGAGGTCCTACGAGGTCGGCCGATACACAGTACCAGGGGCCTTTCGGGTTCCTGAAGTACATCTTCCCTGCTGGTTTAGCCTGCGCCACTTTATGCCTCTGGCAGGTATCACAGGACCGCACGTAGACCTTCACCTCTTTCCGCCACCCAGGCCAGAAATATTCCGCGCCAATCCGACGGAGCGTTTTCTTTACGCCGAGGTGCCCGGCCGTCGCATCGTCGTGGTTTTGACGTAACACCGCCTCTATCTGGTTCGGGGGTACACACATCTTCCAGAGGAGGTTATTGTCACCTCTTCTCTGGGACGAGCGATAAAGGCGGTTCGAGACGATCCGATAACGTTTGTGGCGGTTTGGGTGCGTGGTCACCGCCGCAAACAGGTGGTCGTACCACCCCGGTTGTTCGGGGCCGTCAGGCGCGTCGTCCGTCAACGAAGATTCCGATTTTTGTTCAGGCGGGGTCTCGATGGGAGTCGTTTTCCGGCTTGGGCGTTGTCCTCGTCGCTTCCGCGTCACGTTCGCGACTTCCAGAGTCGGAGAAGTTGAGTCGGCGTGGTCGGGGCGGTCACCGTAGTCAACGGACTGTCTTGAAAGAGCGTCCGCGACTCGGTTCAAAGTTCCTTTCCGATATCGGATCTCGAAGTTGTATTGCTGCAACTCCATCACCCACCGAGCCAATCGTCCGCTTGGCTCATGGAGTTTCATGAGCCATCTCAGCGCGACATGGTCGGTTACCGCGATGAACTTGTAGCCTTCGAGGTACGGCTTGAACTTTCGAACCGCCCAAACCAACGCGAGGCACTCCTTCTCGGTCGTCGTGTAGTTCTTCTCCGGGTCCGTGAGCAAGCGACTGGCGTACGCGATGACGACCTCCTTACCCTCTCTGTCCTGAGTTAGAGCAGCGCCTAATCCCGTATTCGACGCGTCGACCTGCAGGACGAAGGGGACAGAGAAGTCCGGGCAAGCCAGGATGGGAGTGGAAGCGAGACGGCGTTTGAGCTCTTCAAACGACGCTTCCTGCTCCGATCCCCACCGCCACCGTGAGTTCTTCTTCAACAACTGTCTCAACGGTGCGGTTACATCGGCGAACTTATCGACGAAGCGACGATACCACGACGCGAGACCGAGAAAACTCCGAAGCGTTTTGGCGTTAGAAGGGCGCGGGGACTCTTCGATGGCGCGCACCTTCTCCGGATCAGTCGAAATGCCCTCGCTGTTGACGACGTGTCCGAGGTACTTAAGTTCCTTCTTGCAGAAGTTGCACTTCTCCGGGTTTAACCGTAGGCCCGCCTTCCGAAGGCGTTCGAAGACCACCAGGAGAGACTGCAAGTGCTCCTCGAACGTGGCAGATACAACAACGAGGTCGTCGAGGTAGGCGAAGACCTTCGGCTCTAGCTCAGGTCCGATGACCTTATAGAGGAGCCTTTGGAAGGTCGCTCCGGCCGAGTGGAGGCCGAACGTCATCACCGTGAACTGGAAGAGGCCCAGTCCCGGGACCGTGAATGCCGTTATCGGTCGGCTCTCCTTCGCCAACGGAACTTGCCAATAGCCCTGCTTAAGGTCCAGGGTACTGATATATCGCGCCTGCCTCAGTTTCTCGAGAATCGCGTTGATTCTGGGCAGCGGATACGCGTCGGGGATAGAGCTATCGTTTACGCGGCGCATGTCGATGCAGAAACGATATTTGCCGTTGCTATTCCTCGTCAGTACCACTGGCGAACTCCAGGGACTATCGGACGGTTCGATGATTCCGTCGCGGAGCATGGTCGCCACCTCCTCGTTGATGATTGCTTGCATCGCGGGGTTTCTTGGGTAGTAACGCTGTTTAACGGGGACTGCGTTGTCTTTGAGCCGTATCGTGTGCTCAGCCAGCGTAGTCTTCCCCTCAACAGCGTCGAATAATGGCAACTCGTGTCCCAAGAAAGCCGCAAGCCTCGTGTCTTCGTCGGCGGTCAAACAGCTTAAAGCGTTTACGTCGCGGGTAGGATCGTCAAGTGTAGAAGCGTCATCGTCGGATATTGGAGTTTCGTCGTCGAGTATCGGGTCGTCGTCAAGTACAGGTATCTCGTCGTCCTCGTCGAGGTCGAGTGACGGGGCGCCGTCGTTATCAAGGTGTACTTGTATGAGGTTGAGGTCCGTGATGCACCTCATACCAAGCACTACCTCCGTTGTCAATCCGGGGACGAATATGGCATCCAGGGCGTAACGTCGGCCGTTCACCTCACAGTCGACGCGATAGGAGTCGGCGACTCGGCAACTAGAGCCATCGGCCATCCGCAGCTCCACCCTCTTTACGTTGGGGTTTATGCCGCTGCTGCGGAGGTGCTCTTCTGCTCGCGGTCCTATCAGGTTGACCACGGAGCCGGTGTCCACGAGGGCCCGAAACGTCTCGCCCTCGATCGTTACGTCGGCAAAGGGTCGAGTGTCGCTGGGGTTTTCCACGGTGCCGACGGTGCCAGTGAACGCCTTTACGGCCTCGAGCCATTTTCCCCACTCCTCGAAGGTCGTGCGCTGTTTCGGTGCGGGCTCAGGGGACCTCCGGCCGACTGAGTCTGGCTCCCGTTTCCCGACTTACAACGGCATTGGCGGGTCGAGATGCCTTCCCGCTTGCACCAAAAGCATTTTAGTACTTTTGGTTTTTCGCACTCGCGGAACATATGACCCGTCTCGTCGCAGTTCCAACAGACCGGAGCGTCGCGGTCTGGAGTCCTCGACCGGGCCCCAGCCGGGCTGGGCGACCTAGTGCGCCGGTCGTACCCCGTCTTCGCCGGTCGGTCGTGACGGGAGGGCGACGTGCCTCGGGGCGAGTCGTCACGGAAAGTCACCCGTGACTGACGTCGGTCACCCGAGGTTTCTCTCGGTTTGGAGTGAACCTCGGGTTTAGCGACGCCTCCAAGCGTGTCTTGGCCCACGCCCGCACTGTCGTAGGCCTTGTCCGACTTACGTTTGTGGACGTAGGCCGTTTCAGACGCGAGCGCAAGGGAAGGCGACGGCGGCGGACGGAAGCTCTGGCGGCTTCGCAAGTACGACTCGTAGTCTTCGGCCCTCTCCATCAGTCCTTCCAGTGTGCCAAAGTCACCGCGACGAACCATGACCTTATATTCCGGGCGCATGTTGCAGTAGACAAGGTCGAGTTTGGCTTGTTCGGAGAAAGTGCCGCTCCGGCGGATCAGGGTTGAAATAGCCGTGACGTAGTTGCGAATCGACTCGCTCTCACCCTGAGTCCGCTTACGAATTTCTTGGTCCAAATCGTGCCGATATCCCGGTGGCAGGAATTGGGCCTCGAAGCTCCGTTTGAAGTCGGCAAAAGAGTGCCACTGGTACTTGGTGTTGCGGTACCAGAGAAGCGCCATACCTTGCAACAGTTCCGGCATCACCCTCAAAGTTTCGTCTGGAGAGATCGAGTAGGCGGTGGTCAGCTCCTCCAATCTCTCCAGGAAGGAAACGGCGTCCTTCCTCCCGTCGAACCGCAAGTTCCACTTGCGAACCAAGTTGCAAAGCTTTGGAAAGTCGTATGCAACCTTGGTTCCACCCTGAACGTGAGGGTTGAGTGCAGTGGAAACCGTTGGAGGGAAGCGAGTATCGTAGTAGTGCGATGGCGGATGGGTCGGAAGGAAAGGCGGACCGTACCCCGGGACGAAGTGTCGGGGCGGCTCGTCGCACGTCGTGACTGTTGGCCTCGGCAGGCCAGCGTAGGGCGTCGGCTCGCGAAACCGTTCGCTGTATGTGACGTCGGGTGCGTACGCGAAACGCGCTGCCGTACGCGGTGGGGCTAAATGGAAGTCTGGGTTACGTGATAACGAATCACCCGAGACTGCCTCCTTCCTCGTAATCGACACTAGAGTCCGGCGAACGGCTTCCGAGTCCGCGTTCGGCGAAAGGCCTAAGATCTCCCGGACGCTGGCGAGCTCGTGCATTATCGGCGCGGGAGGTACTAGCCATTGGGCCGCGGTAGTCGGTGGCGGCAAACTCGCAGCTTGTTTCGGTAAATTCTCGTGCCGGTCGTCATCGTCGTGACCAGGTGGATGGACCGCGAGGGTCGGTATCTGCGCACCCGAAGTTGGGGGTATCGATGGCAGCGAGCCGGTAGCTCCAAATGGGTTTTTCCAAAAATCGCAGAACCGTTTCCGTAACTCGGCCACGGTGCCTTCCGTGTCGAGATTAAATTTCGCCATTTCTGCGACCAACTGAGTTTTGTTTAGCTCGTGGATCCACCCGACACGAGAATCTTCCAGTGGGGACTTGTCTGTCCTGCCCGGTGGCAATTGTACTTGAGCCGTTGTCGTAACCGCCGTCGTCCCATGCACCAAGACAGACGACGTCGCTGTCTCGGTTGTCGGGGCCGTCGTCGTCGTCGTAGGGTTCGTTTTCACGGTTTTGTCGGGGTCCTTACTACCGGTGTTGTCGCGCTCGATGACGTTGAACGCCAACAAAAGTTTGAAGGGCCGTAAGAAAAGCTCCAAGTTCTTCATTATATTTCCAATGAAAGTTCTTTAGTTTTAAAAATAGGGCAACTCAGGTCCCTGTTCGGGCGCCAAAATGTGACGTAATTCCGGAGAAGGGAAAAAATAAATAACGTTGCGAATGGTTTCCCAACTTCAGAAATATGTCACCAGGAAAATGCCACGGATAATGCTCAGACGGAGCAAACAAAATTTCCAGGGGTCGATTAGATTAATTTTGGATTTGAAATAATTTTTTAACGATGCCAATTAGAATTTAGAAAATTAAAATAAAAAAAACGCACAGGGCTCAGAACCCAACAATAGATGGAAAACGATCAATTCAATGTGTTGGGGAAGTTCATCCTTGCCCTTCGTAAAATTTGTTTGGGGTGAAATTTAGCCTATAATTTAGATTTGACTCCACAGCGACCGTGCGCAGACTGTGGAGCGTTGACGCCAATTATCCTGAAAAATGCCCGGGGGGGAAAGACGTAAGATTCGCTAAGTCGCTCGGCGTGACGGAATAAATCGGCCAATTCTAAGATACGCGGATCGGTGAATAACTTTCGGTATTTAAATTAAATATTTAATGGAGTTCGTATGCTCGCCTCACCCAAAAATACAAAGTATGTCTGGGTTACTCTAGGCAGTCACGCCGATCGGACGACATGTGGCAACTCGTAGTCGTAAGTAAGAAAAAGGGACCATTAATTTAAATGTCGTAATTTACCGAGATAATTTTACGGGTTGTGAAAAGGAATTTAGGCGAATAATTGATCAACGAACTAATACGCTAACAGAATAAAGTCAAGTGACTCGACGTACCGTGGTTTTGCGAATCTAACTCGGCGGTAGACAGTCCGAAGTGGATAGGCGAGAGAACGAGAGAACAGCTACTGGTCTTCTTCGAAGGCAGGAACAGAATGATCTTTCTCCTCGTCCCCACGAGTTCGGAGCTTTCCTTCCCCCACCACGGTCGGAGGAATCAGCTGGTTAAAATGACGTCGAATTGAACTTCCGGCGTTCGACAAAAAAAAAAAAACTACGGGTCCACCAGCTGACGCGAAGAAGAAGAAGCGTCCCAACGTCACTAACGTCCGCCGGTCTCAACAAACGCTCTTTGAGGTTATGTTTATGTTTTGGTCCTTGAAGTTAGTTCGAGTTTCAGCAGTTATTTACGTGGATTATGGTTGAAATAAAAGTATTCAGGTGTATTTAATGAAGGCTATTCGCTGTCAATAGTAATGGTGGTTAATTATAGTGAAATCTGTGGAGTTCAATAAAATGTTGTTATGCCGGTCCTAGGGCTGGGCTGAGGAACAACGTAGGCCTAACCTAGCCTATAACCCAGCCTATCCCGTGTTCTCGTTTGTACTATGTGATTTATTCTGGGTAAGTCTTGAGCGTTTGTTTACATAGACACGTTATTTACCCCCCCCCCCCCCCCCCCAACATATGACACCTTACACACTTCCCAAAGAACATAAACACTAACACCATATTAGGTTACATAACACAGAATGATAAAACATCACCCAAAGGTAACACTTTTAGAACTGAAGAGATTAAAAGGAATCCTAACAAAAGAACTTTATGTGAAAAAGACGGAGTAGAATTCGACATTTCACCACACCTCTCAGTCAACGAACACAATAGGCTAATCCAGGTATTAAACAAATATACTGGTATGTTCACTACGAAAATAGATTATTTAACACCTGCTAATATACCACCGGTAGCATTAGAGATAATTCCAAACACAAAACCAGTAAATTCCCCCCCATACAAATTAGGGAATACCGAAAGAAAACAACTTAATGAACAGTTAGATAAATTAAAAGAAGCAGGGATTCTTGAGGACTCTCCAACCTATACAGAGTGGGCTAGTCCGGTATTCACCACGAAAAACAAGGACGGAAGTGTAAGACTAGTAGGGGATATGCGCAAAGTAAACCTTGCATACATCCAACGCCAAGCGTAGCTTTGGTACTAAGCTGTTTAAATAAAGCAAACACGTTCTCTAAGTTAGACCTAAAAGTAGCATTTCAGCAATTAACAGTTAAAGAGGAGTTTAGAAATATATTGGCTATCAAAACACAAGACAGATTTCTAAGATACAAGAGGTTAACAATGGGACTTAAAGTATCTAGCGCAATTTTTAGTAAAGCAATAATGGCATTATTAAATAAATACTTGTACAACACAGCAATATCATATGTAGATGATGTGATAGTCTACGGTAGCTCATTCGAAAAGGACCTACAAAATCTAGACACTATATTAGGAGTATTAAATCAAGCTAATCTAAAATTAAACACCCGGACATGCAAATTCATGTATGAGAAAGTAGACATTTTAGGATATACGATTTCCAAGCAAGGAGTGTTACCCCAAGAGTCCGTAGAAGCTATAAAAAAATTTCCAACCCCAAATTGTATTAGGAGAGTTTGCCAATTTCTTGGATCATCATCCTTTTTCAGGAAACATATTAAAGGATATGCCGATATTACCCTACCGTTAACTAATCTTACTAGAGAAACGAATCGAGGAGAAACTTTTAAATAGACAACCGAATGTGATCAATCATTTAACCAAATAAAACAGATCTTAACCAATCCACCCCTCACTGTGTCGATTCAATTGTCCCTGTAATTTACCTCTCACAGATAGAAGCGAGTTGCCAATATTTGAATATCAATAGCAAGTTTAAAGCTTTACAAAGTGAACAAAATTATGACATTATGATATAAACCTAATTATCAGTTATATTACTGCAGGGTTAAATTTCATATATTTAAGTCGGCAACATCCAAATTTTTACACCATGTTCCCGTGTGACCGTTTCGTAGCTATAAAGGGCACATGATGACGGATGTACACGAAATAATAAATTACTATTGCTCTTAGTATTTTATTTTTCAAAATAAATGAAAATTAAGAAATGACAGAATAAAAAGGTGTCATACACTGTATTTAGGCCTTTGGCTATACGATGATCTATCTCAATTAAAATATAGGTTAACATAAATTTCTGTCACAATTCATAATTGTCTATGGAAAGCAAATTACACTACTCTTAACAATATATAAGAATAGTTTCAGGACTGTTGCCTCATCATCGGATGCGATGTAACATTTTCGTAAATTCATAAAAGCACAACACACTTAAAAGTTGATACCGGTACTTTAAAAATTGTTATTCGTGATTTATCAAGTTTGGCTGACCAAAGACTAAAATATTCCAAATTCAGTACTTTCTGAGTCTTGTGGTGTCGTGTAGGAATATTATGTAAGTTTTATTTTTATAAAACGGAAGACAATGACAAATCATATATATTTCTACGTCACGCAGACTTGATAAACTGGGAGTCAGTCTCGAAATTCGCTGTATTTTCATTGAAATAGCGTTAACATAATAATCATTAAATCATTAGTCCACAATGCAAACATTAATAAAACAGGCGGCGGCAAAAATTAATGGGTTTAGACCGCTACCCTAAAAAGCGCTTGTACTTTGGGTGTCCCAGACCACCCGTACACCCTTTTTAAAGTCTACAAAATTAATTATTCACAAAAACAAATTGTGACATTTTAGGTAAACCGGTTGCGCTCTAACCATTGATGATAATTTCAATGTACAGAGTGTACCAGAAGAAACCTACACAGACCGGAAGTCATTAATTTTAAAAACGAACCCCCATTTTAATGGTATATCCGTATTAAAGTATTAAATTAATTGTGTTAATATTACAATCCCAGTAGTTCAATTTCTTCAGCTTTTAACACGTGTTTGTTTGTTTTAATATCAACAGCTGTTTTATTTTGCAATTTAATATGAATGGTTCCCCATGTTAAATCTTATGGACAAAAAACGAACTTTAAGGGCTTCCCATGGGCTTCAAAATTAAAATATAAAAAATCTAAAACCTTATTGCAAAACTACGAACTGAGACCATTCTTTTGACACCTCAAACGTTGAAATTGGTCCAGAAATAAAGGAGGAGTAGTGTTCACAAAAAACGGCTTCACGTATCATCCAGTCTTATTTTTTTTATTTATTTTTTTTTTTAATCCACAAGTATCATAAAAAGTGGGGGTTCGTATTTAAAATTAATGACTTCCGGTCTGGGTAGGTTATTTCTGGTGCACACTGTACATTGAAATTATCACCGATGGATACAGCGCAACCGGTTTACCTATAATAACACAATTTATTTTTGTGAATAATGAATTTTGTAGATTTTTAAAGGGGTGTACGGGTTGTCTGGGACACCCGGTATGTATGTACCTCGTACAAATCTCTTGAACAAAATGCATCCGGCGCTGTTAAAAAACTAGTAATTTTTCATAGTTATTTGATTCAAACCAAGGCGTTATACAATTCATTGCCTTGATAATTATTAACTCATTTCATGTATAACTACGTAGATGAAGTTTTAAGTACCTAGGATTAAAAACCCTTATCTACTATATCTACTTATACATATTTGCAATGAAACATGTAATTTCATAATTAAGAATGTGGTACTATTGTTAATTCACTGATTTCTACGGTTATTCTGGAATGTTTTGGGTCATTAAATATTTAATTTTTGTTTTATCAGAAATTACATTGTGGGTCGGAAGTTTTCTCATTGTTGGCGGCAACTATGTGCTAAGCGAATTCAATGTATTTGCGATTGGACAGTGACCAACCCTCGAATATTGCAGCCACGTCCACGCAGATTCCTAGCTGCTGTTTGCGTCTAGTGTGAGCTGCTCTATATTTAGGAATAAATGCTCTTCTCAATCGCCGCAGTAAAATCTTGCTCGTTGACGCAAATGCAAGACGCTCAGGTGTAGCGAGCACAGCCAACACGAGCGTGAAGCACGGCTGATGCCCTCAGCTGATGGGCCTTAGGCCCAGTTCACACGAGCATCAAAATACGCTGAGTGCACGCTGTGTCAACCCCGGTACACACGAGCGTTTACGTGTGTGTACCGCTCCATTCGCATTCATGCACTGCCTAAACGCCACTACAATATGATGCTGCGTTGACCCAGACGTAAGACGCTAGTGAGTGCCCGGCATTATCAGGTTAAAAACTAAAGTGCTCTATAATAGAATATATTTCAATAGCTGTATGGGCAGTTCAGAGTTATAACAAGTTATCAGTACACAGTTGATGAAAGTTTAGAAAAACGTAGTGTAGCGGTTTAATACATTTCAACACATAATAATTCTGTCATACTGACTGTGTTTCACGAACTACCACACAACTTTGGACCAACGGTTTTCATTGATTCCACGATTCCAGACTATAACTACACATTGTTATCTTGGAACGTGTTATAATTGGACCGTGTAATTATTGTCAACACCACATCCCGTGACGCCATATATCTCATTACTCGCTGGCTGGACTGCTATTGTCATCTCAGCTAAAATATCACACGAAGAAAATCGCGTACATGTTTTAATTTAAATTAGTTACTGTGTTGTAGAGGATTTTAATTATGACCTATAAAATTTGGGTCGGGTAAAAACCTTAATTAAAACATTCGTTTTCAAAGATTTTTTATTAAAAACCTAATTTAAAATACATACAGGGCGATTGAAAAGTCACTGGCGGTTTTATTTTTGTTATACTATGAAAACTATGATTGTTATAAAGGTAAACAAAACAACATACAAGGGGTAACTTAACTTAATACTACTAAAGATGGTTAAGTTTTGTTGAAACATCAGGCAACAACTATGACTATTCATATGCGACTTCCGGTTAAACACGGCGAACATCCAGGAACGTAGTGTATGTAGTGTGTGTAATTCAAACGTTAGTGACAATGACTGTGTCATTTCGTGTGAAGGATTTTGTCGATCCAGTTGTGTGAAGACAAAAGAACAACGACCATATCAGTTGTTTATCTGAGATAATAGTTAGCTCTGATATTCTATTTAATAGTTTCGAAATCGAGCAATTTATTTTGATATAATACAAATGTTTCTTTGATTCGTTTGACCCTCGTGTACAAACGGCCATTCAATTCTATGTATAAAATCGTCATTAATGGACTGAGTGAATTAAAAGGTACTGTAGAATGACTGTCTCTAGATCAAGTAAATCTAAAACTAAAATTGGGAACTTTATTAAATCAAAACATAAGATATAATGCAAATTTATTAAGTGTAGCAACAAAATGGAAGCCAACGGCGTAACAAAGCATTTTAGGACATGTTTATATAAATTTTTGTCTTTGTTTTAGTACAAGCAATCATTTCTAAAATCCTAAAAGGTTTTTTGCCAATCTCTTTATCAATGTTTATTTTAATTAAAAGTCTACATGTATTTTGATCAAATCTACTGTAAACTTTATACAGTAATAAAAACATAATAATTCATGTGTGTTGATATCTGAAATATTCTGTCAATTTGAGTATTTCATTGATTTCAATTTTCAAATGCTGGGATTATCAATCCAGGATCGCGGTATCGCATGGGGTTTGTTGGTGATTCGCCCGCTTTTATTCTGCTTCAGAAGGAAATCCATCCATAATTACACGGTGGTCATATAAACTAATCCTAAAGTCCAACTAAACTAATACGCTTTTCAACGTTGTGGTTTATTGGTTGTAATTCAAATAAATATGTATACTTTTTGAATAAATAAGTATTCAAAAGAATGAAATAGTTTCAATTTCAGTCGGAATAACATAATGACGCTCCTCTTCAGGATACAATTTCAAACGGTATCCTAAATTACCGTGGATGTATCTTTAACTTCTGCAATAACATCTAAAATTCATACATTTTTATATATCTTTTATATAATTTTAGTTGGTGGAAAAACCTATATGTTACCCTATATTATGGGTGTTCAAAGTTTTAAGAACCAATAATTGTAAGTTGAATAAATGTTTATACGAGAGTCGACAATTGGGTTTCTTTAAATAAACCCGAAAATAAAATTTGAAATGGGCTATGTAGGGTTCGTCATAAGAGTTTAAGTCTTGCATACATATATACAGTAATGAGGAAATTTGTGACATTTTTTTAATAAAAATACATATATTTATAACATTCTAAACTAAAAACATAAACCTATAGTTAAATTTTAATTCATTTACCTTTAAACTAGTTATCCATTGTATATTTTTTGTAGTATGATGAAAAACGTTGTTCATCACTCGGACGGGAAGTGCTTTTTCTGTGCTTAATTGGTATTCCCTAGGGTCAGAAAAAACCACTTCCCGTCCTTATGATGAAAACTCTTATTTCGTGATTATTTCTCTGAACGGCAATGTCAATACATACATGAGTTTTGCAATGAAGATGATACAACAAGAAAAAACAATAATGAGTTAACCTGGACAATTAATTGTCGAATGAACAGAGTTATGACTAGCAACAGTTTACTTGTACAACTAAGAGGAAAAAATGCATAAATGTTGGTGCAAATTAAAAAAAATTCGACAAATATATAAAAATAATAAAAAATTCAAGGTAAGATGGATGATTTAATAATAACAGAAAGTTCTTAAGCATACATTACTATCTTTAGCCAAGCACTTCTAGCCAGAGTACAAATTTTCATATCAGCTATAAGAAAGTTTTACCTTCGGATTCAATCCACACAAAGTAAGTATCAATGACAATACACAAGGTGTTAGTAAACTCTCTTTAAAAGTTGCAGATTTGTTCCTTGGGCCAAGACAAACAAAAACATTCAACAAAGATGGGTATAAATTCCTTCATTAAGAGTCATCCTCGCCTTTAGGCCAGTAGCCCATTGTTGCGCTAAGAGTCATCTTTACCTTTGGGCCAGTAGGCCATTAATGCGCAGTCGGCAATGTTAACCATATGGCTTTTAATGCAAAACATGGTATTTTATTACCCTGTCTCGGACGCCGTTTTTCAACCGATTTTCTTTAATCTTGGTAAGTGTTTAGTTGAATAGTTATATTAGGCCCTTTCATACCTCACAATTTTGAAAATGGAACAAATATTACTAAGGAAAATCGATTGACTTTGCGACTTCACAAAGGGTAATATTTGTTAAATTTTCTAAATTTTGAGGTTTGAGGGGCCTAATATAACTATTCAACACTTACCAAGATTAAAGAAAATCGGTTGAAAAACGGCGTCCGAAAAAGGGGAATAAAATACTAAGTTTTAGCATTAAAGCCGCATGGTTAACATTGCCGACTGCCCAACAATGGGCTACTAGCCCAAAGGTGAAGATGACTCTTAAGCAGCTCGCCGCAATTTTTTTTCGCATAATAATTTTTATCTATGCAACGGATGGTTATTCAGTTCACATTTGGTATGACGTTTTAGCATATCAATGTACATTTTCAGGGAAAAAAATTGAATTTTTCCAAATGTTTATTTTTAAAATTGCGGCCATTTTTATTTTTTTTTACAAAAATATCTCAAAACAGGAGAATTATATTAAAATTTACAAGTCACAAGATAGTTTCCAAATTAAATATCTAATCGATGGTACAGAGTTCGTTAAGACATAACAACAAATAACGGAGTTATCAAAATTTTTCTCCATAAAAACATTGATTTTCCATCATAATTAATGCAAATTAAGACCATTTAACAGAAGAATCACAATAACTCCGAAATTTGTTGTCAGATCCTTACAAACTTGGTACCATTGGTTAGATAATTTAATTTGGCAACAATTTCTATTCAAGGGTATGATGAAAATGGACTTTCATTATAGTGATAACAGACATAGCTCGATCGGATGAGTTGCAGACTCGTTGCGACATTAGTGCCGGTGTTCATCTCAAGTCCGTGGTGAAAACTTCTAGATATAGCAAACTTCCACTTGTGGAAGTAAATGGCAATTTTAATTATTTACTGAGCTTCATGTTACAGAGGTATTTTTTATCCTATACTCTAATACGAGTAGGGTATATACGAGTAGGGTTTGTATGCACACGCATCTCAAAAAACTGCCCAAACAATTATCTTCAAAATTTTCAAATAACTTAATACCTTAATACCTTTACTGAAATGGCGACCTAACTCAATTGGTAGTTCTGGGATAAAAATAATATGTATATAGATCTCCATGCTAGGAAAAATCGTGAATTGAAATATATAAAAAAATATTAGTCTTATGGAATTTAAAATCGAAACAAAAGAGTTGCTGTAAACATCTGACTCAACTGTCAAAGCACGAACCACATGCTTCACTATAAACATGTGTTTTCCCGTTGTGTCCAGAAACTGAATTACTGAATGATACTATAATATAAATAATTGATCTGTTATTAAGTAGTACTTATACTGATGATTATGACTATTTAGTTACAAATGAAAGTAAAGTAAATGATTAAACAACTAAGCAATTAGTAGAATTGCAATTAAATAAAAGTACCGGGGAGCCGAGCTTCGCTCTATAATTATGTTGTAAAATGTTACAAAATGTTTAAAGTTACATTTAAGTTTATTAAGTGAGGGTGAGATGTCAGAGCACGCCTTCAGTCTTCCCTTTTCTATAGGTCTTTTTTTACTTCCTCCTCGAGAATATTGGGGTGGGAGAAAAGGTTTTAAAATGTAAAAAAAGAACTTAAACTTACGATAGAGGTTTTTTAGTAGCATTTTCCTAAAATAACATTTTCAATCTATCTATAAAAATGAAAGTATGTATCTATAAAAACGAAGGCTTTGTGTGTCTTGAATAGGCACAAAGACTACTGGACCGATTGGCCTGAGGTTTTGTAAAACTATACTTTATTTATGTAACAGAAAGATTGATAGGCCTATTCCTGTTATTTATAAGCTTCTGGGCTTTGCCCTATTGGCCCTGCATATGTATTGTACGTAGAAATTTAAACGTGTATACAATATAATTATAAAACTTGAAACTGGGCAAGTTTTGTTCAAATTTATTTATTCTTTAATTCAATTTATTAATATAAATAAACAGCTGTTAAAATTTATTCTTCACGGCACTGGATTATTTTGTTATTTTTGGTAATTTTACTTTTGCAAAATTATTAGACCATCTCTTTCCATTCAACCAATCTGCAGCATCTATACTTATTTAATGCGCTAAGGTTTTTTTGTAAAAAGAACTCCTCCTACAATTTTTAACCGATATTCAAGTTTTTGGTGTCGTTGGATAGGGCTTGTTCTGTAGTTGTTTCTGCTAAAAATCGATGAAAATCAGACATAAAATAAGGGCGCTTTACACAAATTAAATTTGAGATTTTCCCATTAGAATAACATTGGGTTTGGGTTGAACATTTTAAACATCTGTAAATACGTGTAGTTTTTTGTGATTACTGATATTCACAATATTGGATTGGTCGGTTGTCGTTAATTTAGAACTAAATGTTACTTTTGTATTGTATCAAAATAAATTGCTCAATTCCGAGCAACAAGTAGACTAGTAATTCGCAAATAAAAATTACATGTGGCGTTCTTACACCATTTACCATTTTTACCATTTACCATCGACTTGAAGAGAGGGAGAGTCATCAATTCTTGCATGAATGTGTTTGTGTGTGTGTGTGTCATGTGTGGAGCATTTTATTTTTTATGGGAGTGTTCTTCTATGAACTCACTTAGTTTGTAGTAAGGTCTTTCCAATAGATATTTTTAGTTGCTTTTTAAACATGGATGCCTTATTAATTTCTTTGAGACTATTTGGCAACAAATAAAACATTTTTACCCCCATGTAATTAGGTTTTTTGCTGGTTTTATGGTGGTTTAAGTTAAGATTAGTTTGATTTCTCAAACTAAGATTGTGACAATTTATTCTTAGTTGAGGGGGATTGTATTTAATGTAAACTATTATTTCAAAGAGGAATAAGGAAATGGCGCTTAGGGTGCGGTTGAGAATGAAGGAAGGTTTGCAATGTTCCTGAGGTCCGACTTGTTCCATGATTCTGATTGCTTTCTTTTGTTGAATGAGGATTTTTTGAACATCTGTTTCATTTGCTGACCCCCAAACGATAATTCCATTCCAGACGTGAGAAGAAAAAAGTGCATGATACGCAGTTTTAGTTATGTCCTTGTTTGTTAATGTTCTGATTCGTTTGAGAGCGTAAAGCACTTGAGATAATTTCTTTTGTAGTTTGTCAATGTGAGGCTTCCAGGTTAAATTATTGTCAACTATTAATCCTATAAATTTTGTGGTGGATTGATCTGGAGCATTATTTGTTTGACGGCAATTTTTAGCAGGTAAGAAGTCCGATGTTACAGTTTTTTTCTCGGTTTATTTTCAGTCTCAGGTAGTTGCAGTCAGTTTCGGATGATTGTAGGAGAAGGTCTACTGCTTGTTCATGGGAGTTAGGATTGGCTTTATCATTGGGAGATATAACTGTCGTGTCATCAGCGAACATAAAACATTTTGACTGGTCTGTGAGGTGGTTAGGAAAGGAATTTATGAGTATGAGAAAAATCAGTGGGCCGAGGATGGATCCTTGGGGAATTCCTTGCGTAGTGTTCTGGAGTGACGATCTTACTTTGACTTCATAGTTGTTGTTGAGATGTTCTATTTCCACTATTTGCTTCCGGTTTGTGAGATAGTTTTTCAGCCGAAGAAGTGCATTGCCTCAGATATTAAGTTGAAGGAGTTTGCTAATAAGGGTTGGATCGGTCCAGGCTATCAAAGGCTTTTTCTGTGTCTATGAAGATTCCGGTAGCTTGCTTCCTTTCCTCCCAAACTCCCGAGATGTCTTGACAAAGTTTGGCCAGGGCTGTTGATGTTGATTTTCCTTTTCGGAACATATGTTTCAAATCTGATATTAGACAGTTCTCTTCTAGATATTTGATTAATTGGTTGTGGATTGCTTTTTCAATGTATTTGGATAAAGTGGGCAGCACTAATACGTGTCGGTAATTTGATGCTTTGGATTTTTCTCCTTTTTTGCATTTAGGGTAAACTAATTCTATTTTTGCTACTTCAGGAATTTAATTTTGTTCTATGGAGGAGTTAATAATGTTTAATATGGGCAAAATTATTACTGTTTGACAATAACTGATTATTTTGTTGGATATTTGGTCGATTCCTGCAGAGTTTTTGGGTTTGAAGCTCTTAAACATATCTTGAAGATCTTTGATGCTGACTTTGTTAAACTGGGTCAGGCCTTAGAGTTTAAGCCTTACTTTCCCATAAGGATGTCTCTGCTTATTCGTTTGTGTATAGGCCTACATGGACGCTATTTACATTTTTTAACATTTTTTAATGATCAGTATGTCAATTTTTTGCAGACGATTTTGGTTCTAAGTCCACAATGTAGCTCGCTAAATGATGTCAATGATGTTGTTATTTCTAAGTCAACCCTTATTACTGAGTGGTGCAGTACAATGAAACCCTGCAAGAATGCTGAGAAGGTTCAGGATGTAACACTGTGTCTGGGCAGTAGATCCAGCAATGTCAAATCACTTAAGTTCTTGGGGTTTCATTTGCAGTCCAATATTAAGTGGCAAACACACATTGATTATTTGGCTTCAAAAATTGCGACAGATATTCATGATAAGATCACTAAGTGCTAGTATTAGTATTTCTCCTGATGTCTTTCTCTGTATTATTCCGCATACATCCATAGTTTTATGTGATATGGAACCTCAGTGTGGGCTAACTGTTCTTATGTCATTGCCATTGACAGGATTTTTATATTGCAGAAAAAGGCCGTAAGATTAATGTGTGGCGTTCATAACCAAACACATTGCAAACCACTCTTGATTGCTCTTAAAATACTTACCATCATTGTTTGTCATGTCATGCTTTTTGTCAAGGACAATCTGCCAAATTTAACCAAAATATCAAATGTTCACAGGTACTCCACAAGGTTTAGAGGTAATATTTCCACGTCAAGGTGCATGTTTTAAGCAACTGAAAATAGCCTTTGCTATTAAGGCATAAAAAATATAATGCTTTGCCTGTTACCATAAGAAATTTATCTTGAGCTAATTTTAAGAATGTTATAAAAACTGGTTTAACAAAAGCCTCATTGTATAAACCTGAAGAGTTTTTTGAGGCTAAGTTTTTATGTAACAAACTAACCTTAGTTTGATTTTTTGACGATTGTCATAAACATTGTTATTGTTTCAATTGACTTTAAAGCATTTCATTTTATTATAATCATATGATTTGCACCTATACTTTTCTTAAGGGCAAAAATTTGATTCATTATCTTACTAGGTAATTCAAGGTTTTTCGTGTTTTGATGAATTAAACTACCTGTTATTTTATACCCTAGAATTTATCGCTCAATACTGGGTTTCCACTCGTGCTTTTGAAGATTATGCCCAACCCCCAACACAACTAAGAAATTTTCTCGTTTTTAATACACAAACAGGCTACATGGTTAAAACATGGGACTTACGTTTCGGAAAAAATTTTATAATCAGGTGATCGCTCCAATGCTTTTCTTATGGAGAAAAATGATTTTTATTAACGATTTTACTAAATATTTAGAGCGTTTTGTGCGTTTTGATGAATTAAACTACCATTATTTTGTACCCAAGAATAGTTATTTTCCATCCGGAACGGTCTCCCGCTTGTACTTCGCGAAATAATTTCCAACCACAAACCCCACTACAAAACTTTCTCGTTTAATATAATAGGACAAAGGAATTAGCAACACTAATGAAATCAGCTGTTAACTGTGGAGGTCCACGTGTTACATTTTTGACAAACTCATACTAGAGTGCAACGCCCCTAGTCCGTCATTAAAACATCCTGAAAGGCGAGTGAGCGAAGCAAACGAGCTCGTCTCGAAAGAATAAAAACCTTATGGGCTTGGCATTTAAGCGTATAGTCTGTGACTAATATTACTATGACTACAATAATTGTTTAAGTTCACCTAGCAAAAATGCTGGGGCCCAGGTACTTTCTGGCAAAGCATAACTGTTAAAAAATCTTAAAAATAAAGACGAAGAGTATGAAATAGAGTTGTATTTAAATTGAAAATAAATAAGATCAACAATAACAAAAACATCATACACCAACTGGCAGTTGTTAAATTATTTGAAGTAATGTATGGTTTTTTATTGGACTCAGGAAAGTTTTCAAACCTGAATTGGAAAGAGTTCAACATTGCTAGGATTAGAGCTATCTAGATTCGAGCGAGCAAGAGTCGACTGTTCATAAATCCATAAAGAATTGTGGGTACACAAAAGGTTTTAACTCCCCGGCGTCAGATGTCTGATTGGTTGTTGGCGGGGAAGGGACATGAAGTTGGCGACACAAAGTGGACAAGTTGTCCAGTTAATTACCAACTATTGTCCCTCTAAAGACAAACACTGCCACACCACAGCCCTGGCGTCAGATATCAAATGATTGCTCCTTTGTGTCGATCCAGTGTATGTGTACTTCGTAACTTCACCATCATAAGGAACATAACATAGATAAAAAAGTGTGACCCGAGGTCAATTTCTTGACAGTAAACATACCGTATTATACGATGTAAACCTCCATACTATCCATCACGTTTTCCCCCTTACTGTGAAAACTAGTTTGATTATTCTTAACATTTAAAAAGTCCTTTTGAAGTAATATGACTTAAATGTACAGCTTTTCTCTGCAAATCAGCATTCTTATTTAATGAAAATACTCTATTGGAGGCAAAATTTTCAGTGTTGTACGGAATAAGGGAATGATTCAAGTCATAAATTACATGTTATAAAACGTATGAATCACGTGGTACGACAGCTAGCACTTAACCTATGTTTCAAGAAATATATAACGTCCACAATATGCCGCATCCTGTCGTCCATTACAATTATATTTCCATGCAATTGAGGAGAAAATGGCTATACAATTGTTATTATATTATATGTTTGATAATTTATAAATATTTTCTTTTTATATACGAATTGGTCGCAAGGTAGATATTTAAGTCTTCACAATCATATACAATCCCTCATGACAATTTCTGTAATGTTTAAGATAATAAGTTTTGTTTGTTTTTACAACTCATTATTGTTAGAAGTTGTTAATTAGCTAAGGGGCGCTTTGACAAAGCACATTTAACTTAAGCTTAGCTTAATTCAATATTAAACATAAGATAAAATTTAATTTGAACGCGGTTTAAAGGTTAACTGACTTTGGCAAAGCACTTCTAGGAAAGAGCATGCAATTAAATAGATACATAGAGGGTGACTGGCGATAAGTGTAAAATATTTATTAGCTGATTCCTCACATCAAGACATGAAAAATGTAATATACACTAAGTCCGAAAATCGTTTGTCTTCGGATTACAGCCTTAAATTAATTTTCATAAATTAAACTGTAGGCCAATTTATTTATTGGACATTTCTCGTTAGAAAAAGAAGAAAATATATTTTGATGCATTTTTTACAGCTAGATAGATTATGAAATTTCAAAGCAAGCAGTGCTATTTTGTGTTAAAATTTTCATTGCGGCTGAAATAAAAGGCCCAAAAGGCAAAAAAAGAGAAACAGGCAAAAAATAATAATTATTTTTTTACTATATCATAACTGTTTAATTGGGCTGCAAAGTTTCAAAATTTCATAAGAAGCAAAATAAAGTCAATTAATGGATACATTTATTTATGATTATTCATGTAAAACTGAAAATATTTAAAGGTAACAAAAGTTGCAAGGAAACATTGACAATTCTGCCAGTCACATTCATGCATAACAGATGACTAACACATAACTCATATGTTAACATATAAGTTACATGCCTTTTAGTACTTTTGTTTTAGAAATAAAAAATCCTAATGGAGCACGACAGGGAAACTCTTCGACCTCCAACATTGAATTGATTCGTAACATTTATCTACTCTTGATTCAATATTCACCAAATTAACAATTTCCTTGCATGATTAATTTTTTTTATACATTTTGTTCTTTCAAAAGTGAAAGGGTAGATACTTTTATATTCATTTTCATAAAAACTCACCCACAAGCAGCTGGATAGAGGTTACCCAATGGTCATCTGAAAAATAAAACCAGCTGTTTACGCTTTGATACCATATTTGTTGTTTTGTTCAAGTGATGTTAGCTAGGTTTTTATTGAATTTATATGCTATTAGTCTGGTTGCCAAAAAGCATTTTATACCTAAGCCCGGAAATATGGTCCACACAATGTTTTTTATTGATTTCTGTTTCTTCAAGACCTAAATAATCGAAATCTGCCGGGTGCCACTTTGTCACCCTTGAGCAAATTGAAATATCCAAGATGGCGGCCAAGATGGCTTAAAAACTGTACAATGGCTATGTATTTCCCAATAGAACTGACAGGATATCCATTTTTGTGTCTATTATTGTATTTAAGGGTCAGAGAACAGCATTGATGGATTATCATGGCGATAAAATTTATCGGCATGTTATAAAATATAGTAGAATGTAGTTGGTAAATTGGAAAATAAAAAAATCTATTTACAATACAAATTTTATTTACATTATTTTAATGCTACAGTTGTACTTCTTATATCTAAATTGTTATAATAATCTTAAGTAATTAAGGTTATTATAGTAAAAAACTGTTATTGAGACCAAAACATAAAAGTAAAGGCACAAAAACATTAGGAACTAATTGTTAATCTCTTCATCACTAACATCATCCACAATGTCATCAGGTTCAGTTGGTACGAACTTTGTCCATGGATTACAACAAACTTCTTTGTCGTAGCAACCGCAAAATGGTGTACATGTTAATTTGGAAAATACACAGCTGCACCTACCGTTAGAGCAAGGATCTTGTTTTGCACAGCCACATCGTACCATTTTAAGTATCTCTGGTGGGGCGAGATCAACTCCACTTGGTACAGTTACTGGAATGAGGCTTTTGTTGGCAACATCTTCTATCCAGCCAAATTATTTTGCCTGCTATTGAGGTGGATTTTCTTCAAGTGCAGATTTCCAAATACAAACTTGAAAATGTGCCCGTTTCACATGTTCGGCAAATGCCTCAGTAGTAGGCGGTAAGGTGCACAGTTTTACAGTCTTGTTGTTCTCCTTTCCAGTTCCCATTTTTTTAAGCCATATTCTGTACCTTATATATCCAACATACTTTCAGTGATAGAAGACCCATAGCATGATGCTATGAATTTTGTACATTCATCTATTATATCATGCATGTCAGCTCCCATTTGCCCAATTTTGATAATTTTACTCCTCTTTGAAGAACTCTCACGATTGGTTTTCCTATACCATAGAGATGGGATACTGTATCACATCCTGATAAAGCATGGGCCGCCAAAAGCTAGCTACTTATTTCATAGTCTTTCTGAACTGTCATTCCAATATCAATAGCTTGACGATTGGAGCCAGTTCCCTCCATTAAGACAGTACAAGTAAGTTTGTTACGTACACATTCAATACTGTTCATCAGACACCATCCTTTTTCAAATATTTGATTATCTTGTTTGTCCATAAGTTTAAATAGTATTTTCTCTCCTGTCAGATTTTCTTATTTTTTAGTGTCACAAAATTTTTTAACACCAAGTCAAAGTAGACCATCTTCACTCACTGTCAATTTTTGGCTCTCCTAATAAAAAAAAGTTAAAATTTATTTTCATAAAAACAAACTAAACTTTTTTAATCACTATAAATTTTATCAAGTATTTTTCTTGTCATTTAGTTTCGGGTGTGTTGCTGTTTTTCCTTGTCTTTGGAACAAAAATTCATAGGCTTAGGTTTGATACGAAATTTGATTTATTAAAACTTGTATTCCACCACCAACCCCCCCCCCCCCCCAAAAGACCTAAGCCTATGAACTTTTGTTGAAAACTTGAATCAACCACCACTTTGTAACGAATGGACCATTTGAAGTGCGGTTTGCAGCATTGAACTTTACTTGAAGAGCCCTTTAAAATGATGTGCACATCGACCTATGCTTACATTTAAGATTATGTACCGACTCCTTGTGGGCCGTCCCCCACCGGGGGCCAAGAGTCAGTAAACACCTCAGAAAGTAGTTTTTTTTACATAGGAGTGAATGTGCAAAGTTTGATTTCTCAAACCAATTCCGTTTAGAAAAAAATTAAGCCGTTCCGGGACTTTTTTACAAACTGTATAGCCATTATATGGGTTTTAAGCCATCTTGGCCGCCATCTTGATTATTTAAATTTGCTCAAGGGTGACAAAGTGGCACCCTTCAGATTTTTATTATGTAGGTATTGAAGAAACAAAACCCACTATAAAACATCGTGTGGACCTCACTTCCGGGTTTTTTTAACTGCAACCAGACTATATAGACATTTTTTGTATGGGCGCCGACATGACGCTGGGGCCGCAATGGATTTCCTCGTTACTTTTATGATCCGAGATTTTCAGGGTTAAAATCAAATAATAGCCGTAAAAGAAGATTGCTAGTTCTAAGGTCGTAATTAACCGTCGCGGTTGAATGGCTTTCAAGTAAATTCAAAGATATTAGTATAAAAGATAAAAAAATAAATAAAGCACTGAGATTCTTATGATTTATGCTATGACATACTTTTTTATTTTGTGTTTTGTGTTTATCTACGCCAATGGCATTTTTTTTATGTTTTGACGGGGAACGGTCCAAACCCCAGTCTTTTTACTATCTAACATCGACCAGTTGTTAGAAAGCATCATTAATTAATGGCTCAATGACAAATGGCAACTGGGTCGTATCGAACCTTTAAAAAGCTACTAACTTTTATCAGGATCGAACCGGCAACCTTTGGATTCAAAGGCGAGCACTATAACCACTCAGCTATAGTCCAGTCATATAAGCGAAATTACCTAAAAAAACTCTTATAAGTGTGAAACTTGGTATATATATTAATATTTACATCCGGAATAAAATATCAAAAGTCCTCGAAAAATAAACTTGTGCTATGGCCGCCATCTTGGAAAATGGCGCCCAAAAACCAGTTGTTCTCCAATTACTCAAAAACTATTCCTTCTATGAAAAAACATTAAATGTAAAAAATGTTCGCCAAAAAAAGAGCTACAACTTTTGTCCTTAGCAATATTTCGATATAATTAACCGTTTAGCCATAAAATTCAATTTTTAGAAAATAAATTTGAAAATTCACTAAAAAACCTGATTTGCTATTAAAAATGTTTTAAATACATTATTTTAAAATTTATTTTACTATTTTAATTTAATAATTGGAATGTTCTGAACATTTTCATACCAGTAACATAACTTTTACCTTTCCATTTATATTTTCTTTGTTATTTTTAAATGTAATTGTTGGACTACCATAATAATCTCCTACTGTGTTTAGTATCCATGGTTGGGTTTATTAATCTTTTTTTCGTATTGATATTTATGTTGGTACTAGAGTAGAACTTCAGTCTGATGATGAATGACATTGGAGCAATTATTTAACAGTATACAATAATAATTATTTGAATTAAAAAATAGTTAATTTTATTAAAGGGGTTTGTTTTTTTTCTTCATACAATATTAACCTATATCCCCTTATTTATTTTTCATGTCTTAATCCTTCAAAAAAATTCAAATTCCATTTATTAAGATAACTGCCTACTAAGATACGTGTTTTTGCCAGGGCTTTTGTTATGTTATTTCAGTAAATAAAACATACATAGGTACCAAATCCCATCCTTGTACCATAATGAACTCAGTATGGGAATATTATGGTAGTTTATCAACAAAAGCATCAGCATTGAAAAATAAAAAATTCACAAAAGTATATAAATGGAAAGGTAAAAGTTATGTTACTGGTATGAAAATGTTCAGAACATTCCAAATATTAAATTAAAACAGTAAAATAAATTTTAAAATAATGTATTTTAAACATTTTTAATAGCAAATCAGGTTTTTTAATGAATTTTCAAATTTATTTTCTAAATATTGAATTTTATGGCTAAACGGTTAATTATATCGAAATATTGCTAAGGACAAAAGTTGTAGCTCTTTTTTTGGCGAACATTTTTTACATTTAATGTTTTTTCATAGAAGGAATAGTTTTTGAGTAATTGGAGAAAAACTGGATTTTGGGCGCCATTTTCCAAGATGGCGGCCATAGCACAAGTTTATTTTTCGAGGACTTTTGATATTTTACTCTGGATGTAAATATTAATATATATACCAAGTTTCACACTTATAAGAGTTTTTTAGGTAATGGAGAAATTTTGATTTAAAATGACTACACTACTACCCAGCAATAAATTTCAGTAATAGTTTTCATATACCGTAATTAAAAAGTTTGATTATCATCGATATTTACAATGACAGCACTATTAGAACACGTATTAATGTGTTGTAACCATTTCGACCAATCTTAAAGGGTCGATTGTTATAATGTAGTGAAAATAGTGTTTAAGCTAGGAAAGCAAAAACCACATTTACAAAACCACATTTTTAAATCTATCCATGATCATTGGTATCCAAAAAATAACAATTTTAAAATTTTACTGGTTAAATTAAAACCCAAATATTACAAAATAATAAATAAATACAAAATATTTTACTTTTAAAGTGTTAAAGAATGACAATTTTTACAGTTAAAGTTTCAGGTCCAATAATTAACTCTATGATGTCGTTAAAAACTGTTCTATAATTAATACAATTTTTATAATCGCAGTATAGAAAATAATATACACGAATTAAAATTAGATGCCATTGAATTAATTTTAAGAGAAACTTAAGTAAAATGTACTAAGGGTATTTCATAATTAAAATGTTTAAAATATTGTAATTCTGTGAGTGCGAGTTGAGGGCACTTGTTATTCTGAGGTCGGAAGCCCCAACACCTCTGTAATCAGCTAAACCTCACTCCGGCATTCATTATCATCTAATGCATTTATCCTTTGTATCCGCTCCCCACCAACGGATAATATAGCTGTAAAATCCGAAAACTACGATGAATATTGGGCTATTATTTAATGATCCTATCTGACAATGGTTCGAAGATACACGATCGGGGAATGGACCTTTCCCCGTCAAAATAATACTACGTCAAAATAATTAAAATAATACTAATGGCATGGAAACACGCAAAATAAGAATAAACACCCAAATAACATCCGCTTAAAATTGTATTGTCATTTTTGAGATTGTTTTACTACAGAAAACCATTTTTGCTAACTTTTTGATTAAAAATTATTTACCTAAAAGTTACCATAATTATCAAAAATGGTTGATAGTTGTTGTTGGTATTTCACAAAAATGTTAACATAAATCGAGTTCCACATTATTTTATGATGCAGTTGAGATCTTAAGGCTCCAGTTTACCTGAGCCCGAACAACGTTACCGAATGCCTAGCGCTAGGCGAGTTTGATGGCTGCAGAGGTTTACGGGAATCGTGTTTTAAATTAACTAATTATGATAGAGATTGACTCTTAACTTTTTCTTAAAGTAGAAAGACGGATGTCGTCTTCTCTGGTTTTAGAAGTTTCAAATAAAATTTCTAATTTCAGTGATAACTGTCTAAAATCATCTGTTTTTCTCTAGTGGCAAGTTTTATATACGCAAAGGTTTACGAGGATCGTGTTTTAAAACTAACCAATTAAGATAGAGCTCTCAACTTTTTCTAAGAGTAAAAAGACGGATCTCGTCGGCTCTGGTTTTAGATTTTTTCAATAAAATTACTAATTTCAATTATAACTGTCTAAAATTTTCAATTAATTCTTCGTTGACGACGTAATTTTATCCAAAATAGCATGTAATAATTTTGTAGTAAACTGAAAATATTGTGAGTTGTAAGTAAGAATGTATAGTGAAATCTAACGGCCCTAATCATTATTACTGTCGGATCAGATTTGATTGGGTGGTTTGTTACAGCGTGTTTTGTTTTTCATCGTTAATGGGGCAGATCCAAACACGAACATGCTGCCATCATTAGTGCTGATAGAAAACTGAGTTCGTTTTGACAAATTTCACAAATACGATTAATATTGGCGGGATACACTTCAGTAAAATCTCATTTGTTTATATGAACACATTGTGTTCAACTTGAATAAATGTGGTTGGCGTTCACAATATACTGTATAAGATGTGGAAATACTTAACGTTTTTTGGGTTTCTCTAATTTTTTTGAAAATAATTAAAAGATTGCTACATTGGAAAAGAGTATATTAGACAATAGTTAGACGAAAAGTTAGACAAAAATAGTAAGACAAGACAGAGGGTTTGTCACTGTGGTAGTGTTCAGAGATTTTTTGTTAGCGTTTAGTTTTATCCAAATTTTACTTGGCCCCAATAACAGAAAATGGAAGTATCAGAGTGTGTCCTCTAACTTAATTAGTAAAATTCCTTCAATCTATATATAGATTGTGTAATTAGTGCTTTTAGTTGGACTTAGCTTTTTCGAAAGCAACGTTTACGAAGAGAGAGAGAAAACCGTATCGTCTTAATATAAGAAAAAGTCAATACTGCTATGGACACAAATAATCTAAATATCTTCATCTATAAAATAATCATCATCAACAAAGCCTCTTATAATAAGTTCAATCAGGAGTGGATACTACATTTGTTGGCCTTTTGTATGTAATCCATGAAATAGGCCTTTTCTTATAAGGCTTTACATGCAATATACAGGGTGTTTCCGAACAACCTGGAAATACAGGGTGTTTCCGAACAACCTGGAAATATTATGTGCATTTTGTTCCTTAGGTTGAGACAATACTAAATATCATATAAACATATGTCCTAAAATGCTTCGTTAAGCCGCTAGCCGCCATTTTGTTTTTCACAGATAATAATTTTTATTTCCGTGACCGATTGTTGTATTAAGTTAATATTTGGTATGAACCTTTATGGTATCAATGTCCATTTTAAGGAAAAAAATTATTTTTGTCTAATGTGTGTTTTCAAAATGGCGGCCATTTAAAATGTTTAAACTCAAATATCTAAAATAAGTCAATTTTGTAAAAATTTTACAAAACAAAAAAAGTTGACAAATTAAATTATCTAACGAATGATACCGAGTTTGTAAGGATCGGACAAACCATAACGGAGTTGCTGTGAGTTTTCTACTAAAATAACCTAAATTTGCATTAATTATAAAGGAAATCAATATTTTTTTGCAGAAAAATCACAATAACTCCGTTATTTATTGTTTGATCCTTACAATCTTGGTAATATTTCCTATTTATTAGGAAACACCCTGTATTTTGCGCATTTTGTCCCTTAGGTTGAGCCAATACAAAACATCATATAAACATTTGAAAACATCATATAAACATTCGTCCTAAAATGCTTCGTTAGGCCGCTAGCCGTTTTGCTGTTTTTTACATATGATAATTTGTATTTCCGTCACGGATAGTGGTATTAAGTTGGTATGAATCTTTATTAAATCAATGTTAATTTTCAGGGAAAAAACATTTTTTTCCAATGAGTGTTTTCAAAATGGGGGCTTTTTAAAAATGTTAAACTCAAATATCTCAAAAACGGTAGATTTTATCTTAATTTTGCAAGTAACAAAAAAGTTTACAAATAAAATTATCTAACTAATGATACCAAGTTTGTTATTCTCGGACACACAATATTAGGGTAGCTGTGATTTTTTAATTAAAATGCTTTATTTAAAAAGGAGAATCAGCGTTTTTCTGCAAAAAACAATTGTAATAACTCCGTTATTTCGTTTCATCCTTGCAATCTTGATATCATTAGTTAGATAATTTAATTTGTCAACTTTTTTTACTCTTGTGACTTTTTGATAAAATTTACTAGTTTTGAGATATTTTAGTTTAAAAACTATAAATGTCCGCCTTTTTAAAATACATATTGGACAATAATAATCTTTTTCCTGAAAACGGATATTTATGTCATAGAGGTTCATACCAAATATAAACTTAGTACAACCATCCGTCACGGAAATGAAAATTATTATGTGTAAAAAACAAAATGGCGGCTGGCGGCGCCAGACGTTGTATCAATGATTGTTCTAGCCGAGCAATGTTTTTCTATTATATCCGAAAAGTTGTATGCAATGGTATTGAACTATAAATTATTAAATACAATTTTGCTTTTATTAATATAGTCAACAACAGATGACTTTTCAATATAAACTTGAACTAAACATACAGTACTTGTACTGAATTTTTACAAAGAATCCTATATAGAACACACAGTTGTAACGCTGAGTTCTTAGAAACAAATGGACCGAATTACATAATTAATATGTCAAACTAATGGGTATCATGAGTAGATTTTCTTAATCATATTCAAATGCACAGTAGTTCGCCTCACAACGCATAAAAACTTTTGTCTATGCAATTCTTATGGAAAAATAAATAATACAAAGGTGTAGACAAAATTTGGAACCGAGCTGGGACAAAAGGTAATTGAAAAAGATAATTATTAGCAATAATTACGGCATAATCGTATGCAATTATTTGTTACTCTGCATTCATTTTTATTAGTTTACTAGCTCAGGGGCAAAAACAAAATTAGTAGACTAGTATTCTCGCTAATCAACGATTCATTTTATTTATTTACTTTTGCTATAAAAATAACTAGAGATCGCTTCCTGGTTGAAATTCAACCAAAATATTTCTAGTTGATGTCAACCGTCTGGATCTAATTTGTTAAAACAATATGTTATAACTGAAGCATCTGTTCTTCCTGATTTGCTAGCTTGTGTTATGTCAACAGCTGTCAAATGATAGATTCAATTATCCTTCTCTCATAAGATTAACATTGAAACTTTGAACTTTGAAACATTGAAAGCCTGTAGGGCGTAGCCCCGTGGGCCGATGGGAATTAAAACGCGATTCTGCTTACCTACAGCACAATACCTTTCTAACGGTGTGCGCGGATTTCTCCTACGATGCACACAAGCTGAGAAAAAAGGAGGAAAAGAAACATGCTTGCCTATTAATATATAGATGATAAATGAAAAAGTGTATATGTTGACTCAAAAATTAAATTAAATCGTAATTTTTTAGGTTAGAAACAAAATACAGGATATATGTTATCAATTGAGAATAAATAGGAATATGAAATGTTTGTTACAACTGATTATGGTAAGTATCATGACTGATGATCTTTTCGGAAAAAATAATTAACAAAAATACTACTTTAAATAATATTAAGTACGGTACTTTTAATGTTTATTATTTCCAACACTTCCGTAGCGGAGCACGGGCGATTAGCTAGTAAAACTTCAATTGGGTCTTTTTTGGAATGTCCCCGCATTTTTAAACAATTTTCTATTGAGTTCCCACATAATGGAAATGGTTAAGACACGACTGGTAGTCAAATGGGAACTTATTTTATCGTGATCGTTATCAGTAAGATTATTTTTGGGTCCTTCACATGCTTATCGGTAGGCTGATAAAAGGTTGCGCGCTCGGCTTACATATTCAGTCGTCATCATGTTTCTAGTTTATAATTTTATCCTGCAGTACATTCCTTAGACATGTTGAAGGCAATAGAAAATTGTTTAAAAATGCAGGGACATTCCAACCTAACCTAACCCAACCTAACCTAACCTAACCTAACCTAAATGCCCCGCGGCTCTCCCGGCGGGTCAGTCGCGGGATAGCTGTGGGACGGCCTAGGTTAGGTTAGGTTACGTGTCTTAACCATTTCCATTATGTGGGAACTCAATAGAAAATTGTTTAAAAATTCGGGGACATTCCAAAAAAGACCCCTTTAATTTGTAATTAATCTTCGTAGAACAAATTACTGTTGAAGACCCTTTTAGTGCGATACTGATAGTTGTATAGACAAAATGTCAGAAATTTAAAATAAGGGTTAATTTGATAATTTATTACAATTCTGGATCTATTCTTACTTTAAATAGAAACTGTATCCCTCCAGGAAAGTAAGAAAGCGTCTACACGAGTCCACACTCCTCGCCAACACGGCGGGGTAATTCTAATTACAGCCGGACCACGGTGTTTATGCAAAGCTGATTAAGGAACAGTTGTTTTAGCGCCGTTCTTTCTGAATTACAATCAGCAGCGACCAGCTGAGGCGAGGCGGTGTTGACTGTTTTAGAAAGGAATTAAAACTAGAGCTTGTTGAATCGACTTTGACCAAGTCTATTGATGAGCTCCTTGCCCATTTCCATGAAATAGTCTCGTTTTATAGTTTATGAGATTTATTGTAAAATCTTATAGGATCCAACATAATATTGTGAAGGGATATTAAATATCATTTTACAGCTACAAGTTTAAAATAATTCAATTAAAAACAGCCTTGACACCTATATATTCTAACTTTCAGATTTATTTACTTACGTAAATTCTGCCTGAGGTGTCAATGAGTCAATCTTTACGCTGTACGCGTTTCGGGCGTGCTACCGCCCATCTTCAGCAGCGTCAGATTAGAAAAAAAATCTGACGCTGCTGAAGATGGGCGGTAGCACGCCCGAAACGCGTACAGCGTGAAGATTGACTCATTGACACCTCAGGCAGAATTTACGTAAGTAAATAAATCTGAAAGTTTAAAATAATTTTATAGGCCTTGTCCAAATATATCCCATATTAACCATCTCTCATACATTTATCAAAATTATTTAGGTTAATTTTATTTAAATTTTTGTACAGTTTGTGTAAGTGGAATACTTTCGTCTCTAAGTGAGCAATTCCAATTACCTGCATGTCTAAGTATACAAAGTGGGAAAAAACTGAAAAGGGTGTAATATCTCTATAACTTTTTAACTAACAAAACTAAAATTTTACTAACTGATTTTCATTCTTTAAGTCTGTTTATTTTTATTATTTATTGACCTGAAAACCTCCAAGGCTTTACAAGGAGTCGGAAGAAAGTTTTTAATATGAACAAAGGTCAATATGTACATCAAAATCAAGGACCCAATGAATACAACAATTCCGCAAACCCAACCTTAAAAGGACGACCGGGTATTGCCGAAAATATGAAATGTAAATAACTCCCGATACAACCGACCTTTTGAGGTCGGATTTGTTGCAAATTGCTCAGAACGCAAAGCCCTTTAACATTACGTATATGACGTAGGCCATTGAAGTTTCCCTGACGACTTCCACAAGAGATGTCCCCTAGAAGTAGTCTTTGGAAAAATTTCGTTAGCCTACGCTATTTGATACATAATTTTAAAGGGCTTGCATCTGAGGAATTTGCCACAAATCTGACCTCAAAAGGTCGAGTGTATTTGTGTCTAAATTACTGCATTTTTTACCATGGGCTATATAGTTTTAAAAGATATTTAAACGAACGCAATTTTTTGCTCGGTCGTCGTTTAAGGTCGGATTTGCGGCATTGTTTTCTATTCATAGATACATTTAATGCAATGTACATATGTTTACAGAAAAATTATTCTGACTTATTGTCGACCGCCCCCTTGATTCCAGGTCAATAAATACTTTGTTGTAGAGACTTTATGACTCGTTCGCAAAGTTTTACTTTTGTTAGTTAAATAGCTTTAAAGATATTACACCGTTTCTATACTTTCTTCCATCTATATAAATAACAGTGTAAATTCGTTTGTACAAAAATTGTTTACTGAAATAAAAGTGAGGTATTAAGTAATTAATATACTTACAAAAAATACCCATGTGATTTGCTCACAAATTTTGAATAAAAACTATTTTGTTTGGTTTGTTTTCGAGAACATATTGTTGCCGCAAACACCAACAGGTCACGACAGATCCATAGCAAAACGTGTGTATCACTAATGACCAGGCCTGCCTCATTAGGGTAGACACCCGCCTGACATTTATACCCGTAACAAACCCCCTTCAACCGGCCGCCACCGCACCGTACCGATGCCGGGACATATTCATTCATTAGTGATTACAAATATTGTCGAGCTTAATTCACACAATTTGAGGGATATATTTAAACACTAAAGTAAATAGTAAATATTTCTTTATTCTATCAAAGAAATTTAGATTCACCATTCAATTCATTGTAAAATAAGTTGTAGACCGTGTTACTGTAAATCTCATGTAGGATAATATTGTTTTTATTATTATTATTATTTTTTTTATTAATTAACTGTAGAGAATTCACATGAGGTCTTTAAGTTTTTTCGAGTTTGGTAAATTTACGATTTACAAAAGGCACACAATGAATAATGTTTATTTTGTGTAAACAACAAGTGGGGAGGAGTATGAATTACCTCCCAATCAAATCCAAACGAAATAAGAATAACACCTTCGGAGTTTAAGTACAAGGGAGGGCTAATATCTACTTCCCGATTCATTGTAATTTTTCATATATTTTTGTTAAACGATATTCAACAACAAGTTTATTAATTACTGGTGCTGTAGTATTATCAGTACCAGTCTAGTACATATAGGAGCTATTATTGTCATCTCCTTATTGAGTTTGCAAGATTCATATTTAAGGATAACATTAGATGAAAAGGTTTGGCATAGTTTAAACGAAAAACAAATCTGGTTTTACCATCCATAAATATAGGTTGACCCTAAATCGTTGATTTAAACCCAAATAAATTACTAAAATAATCCAAATTATAAGTTACCAACGGTTGTATAGTAGGGTATGGCTTGTTTAAAAAAAGTATAAATCAAAACATAAGATAAATAGCAATACGTGATAGTGTATAAGAATGGTAGGACGTTTTATTCGGTAGGTGAGCATTGGGTTACCGGTAGCCAGTTTCAATGACCTAGCTGCAGCCACAGCCACAGCTCCAGTTATTCGGAACGTCGACATACGATGCATTATTATCACCGCTTAACGAGGACACCGGACCGCAACCCGTTATTGCCGTAGGGTCATGGAATGGAATTTTAATCTTAATAGTTCATTACTTTCTATCATTCAAATTGCTGTTAATATTGTTAAGTTATTGTTTAAATTAATCATAATTTCAAATTATAACTACCACATCTACGATAAAAATGTTTAACGGCTTAAAAAATATTTGGGAAAACAAGATACCTTAGATAAGTCATTGGGGGATCCTCTTGCCATTTTGGTTTGAAGATAAGACTCCATACAGTTCGAGCCTAACTCAAACTATACATTTTTTACTTTGTAAAATATTGTAAATGTACTTAACATTTTTAAGGAGTTACTAATTATTGTTATTCCAGTGTTTTACATAGTTTGTTGAACTGCTGAATTGTAATTGGGATTTGGCTGTTGTGTATCATGTAAATAACGAAAAAACCTTATTAATTACGGTACCTAATAGTAGTTTAATAATACATGGGTTTTGTGGTAAATTTACAAAATTTTAAATCTGATCTGAGTCGGGATCTGTGACGTGATCGGAGTCATGATTGGAAACTTGGATATGATCTTTTTTTGCATTTCATCATTAGTCTAGTCTGGTGATTGAATGAGGGGGGTTTGGATGAGAGACTTATTCTGATTTATTGAGTATACTTTATTGTTTATCACTCTTTTGTATGTACCGTATAGTTTTAGATTATTGTAATTGGTAAAATTGAATGATTGTGGTAGGTTTTTCAATGTTATATCGTTTTTGGTTCTGTATCCGTATGTTTTACATCTCACTGTTAGGAAATCCAATATGGGATTGTTTGGACTTGTATCTTTGAATGAACCCAGGTTTGTTGTATGGATGAAGTCCACTTGTTTTGTGAAGGAATCGTCTGGTGAAAATATGTGTAATGCGAATGAATCGTTGTCTGTGTATATCAAATCGAAAGGAGGAAAGTGTTTTTTCAATTTATCGTAATACATTTGGTACATGTACCGTTTACTCAGATCTAGGATTGAGAATCCTAAATATACGGGTTTGTTACAGCGTACCTTTTTCTTTTTCATAAATACTATATATTCTCATTATTCTCGTTTAGTATTAGTCTATCTGTGAATCTGGGTTGCTTTATGAGTTTCATCAGTTTTCTGGGGTTATTGTGTCGGAAATACTTATTCACGTTATCGGTTACTCTCTCTAACGATTTACCGTAGATTATATTGGATTGGAGTTTGAAGAAATTTGAAAGGATTCCATCTTGGCAGTAGAGTAACCTTAAATCTGTGTTCATCTTTATGAACGGACTTAACCAATAGAATTCGTTGAATGAAATCACTCTGTGGACTTTCTCCAATACTAGTCCCATTGACAGGGCTTGTTGGAGTGCTCTGTAGTGTATGATGTAATTCTTTCACTCAGATCAGATTTAAAATTATGTCAATTTACCACAAAACCCATGTATTATTAAACTACTCCTAATGTGGCAGCGTATCATGTACTGAACCCCATAACAGTTCAAACAATATCTTCTATGTTTTTAAAGGTGTCTCGGATTTGAAATATTCCTTACTACTATTCTATTACAATACAGGATTAGGCAAAAGCCTGGATACCCCCAGTTAAATTTTTAACGCGTTGCAGTAGGAAAACCAAACTAGGCACGGCACATGTTTACAATGTAAAAAACTGTACTTTTCCATCAGTCACAACTTTGCTCTGGCTCCCAAAATGGGGTATTTAGGGAACAGACCCAAATTTTCAAATACAGTATAAACCCCTATCGAGTGACCCCTCAGTTTAAACGAGTTATCAAAAGAAATTAAATGGCATGGATCAGAGGTCGATATCTCACCCTAGCCATTTTAAAATTCGAAATGGGTCGATTGATATTTGTTATAATTAGTTTTAAAAAATAGCTATTTTAGAATAACATTTTTTGTTATTATTTTAATTGAACCTCATAGTACATTTCTACTAGTAGAGTTAATTCAAAAATAATTCTAGAAACTCTTAATTCTGAATAGCTATTTTCCGATTTAGTTTTAACGAATGCCAATCTACCCATTTTGAATATTAAAATTGCTGCCATTTGGGTTAGGAGTGTGATATCGACCTCCAGTTTGCACCATTTAATGCCTCTTGATAACCCGTTTAAAATAAAGAGTCACTCGATAGGGTTTACTTTAAAAAATTTGGACCTGCCTCCAAAATTCCACATTTTGGGGGCCGGGGCAAGGTGTCACTTTGATGAAAAAATACAGTTTTTAATGATGTAAACAAGTGCCGAGTTTGGGTTTCCTACTGCAACGCGTTAAAAAGTTGACTGGGGGTGTCCAGACTTTTTCCTAACCCTGTATACTACATTTTCGCAACGTAAACCCTCCATATTGTTGATAGGTAAATCAGATAGCTGGAACACCAGATAAATGTAACCACATTTGTCACAGGTAATCATGGCTAAAAGCCGAGCAGAAGCGGCCTGGAAGCCCCAATAATCCTAAACCATCCGCGTTCACCGCGAAATCTCCAACTGACGATTGGATTTTTTAAACCGGCAAATACTTTGGGTTTTCAAATAAAAAATGTAATGCAAACTCTCCAATCACGTTAGTATAAAACGGAAATTACCATCTTTACAATTCAAATATTATTTTCTGTAAATACCTAATTACTTCAGGTACCACATTTACAAGCGAATTGTTCAATTTACCTGGTTTGATATCGTTAAAAGTCAGAATACAACAATAGACGAATAGGCCTCTTAATCATTCAATACCGCCTCGCCTCAACTGGTCGCCTGCTGATTGTAATTCAGAAAGAACGGCCCTAAAACAACTGTTCCTTAATCAGCTTTGCATAAACACCGAGGTCCGACTGTAATTAGAATTATCCCGCCGTGTTGGCGAGGACTGTGGGATCGTGCATACGTACAGGCTTGCTTACTCTCCTGGAGGTACTGGTTGTTTAAAAAAATACAAATAAATTTAAAATGCTTAATTTATAATTATTATATTTTATGATTAGTTCTCCCGTATGTACAAACTTCAATTGTTCTCAGGTTAACCGGGACCTAAAATAATGATTAATGAGTGCACTTTTAGTTTAATTATTAGTTAAGAATTATAGCATTTATTTTTTTTAATATAGTTCTTAGATTATAGTTACAAATATTAAATAATGTTCTCTGCATTTTCACTACACCAAAATAAAGACTTAAAAAGAA
The DNA here is from genome assembly GCA_030545055.2 of Neoaliturus tenellus. NCBI lineage: Eukaryota > Metazoa > Arthropoda > Insecta > Hemiptera > Cicadellidae > Neoaliturus > Neoaliturus tenellus. The sequence continues at coordinate 188,760,650 of CM061531.1, read as the reverse complement.
AACAATTCCATTTGGCAATGATGTGATAGCCTTTAGCTGTAGTGGAATCTCTAACAGAGCATGGGTCAGAGTAAAATGAGTTTGGTTTTCAAACAATCTTAACGCATTTAATAGTATGCAATACAATATTTTGAAATAGATGTTGTAAAGAGTGATTTAGACGTTAATTTGGTAAATTCACTGCTGGTATTCGTGCTTTTTTAAAGAAAATTTTTATAAACGGTAAAAGTTCCCTTGTGCACTAACGCAATATTTACATTTTTATCCAATTACTAATCTAGATTTTGGAGACTTCTCATGAACAAGTCACAATGTGTAAAATAGAAACGCCCATTTTTGCAAATAACATTTGCCTTAAAGCTTATATATGTCATTGTTATGTTCTAATAACACATTTTCTCCTTACAACCCAGACATGTCTTCTAGACACATTAATCTAGGTCAGGGTGTTAGACGTGTTGCTTAGAAATTTAATGTATACTGTATTAAGAAGTAACATTATGACATTAATCTTTGTTTTTTTTTAAATTGCTGTTAAAGACTTTCAACTGTTACGTTGTATATTTATTTTCATTTTGTCTTCAAAATCGATCGTTTGCGTGATCTAAAGCTATACATTGGCTAATAACTTCAAATAAAAGCTGGGTGGATGCTAGGAAAATAAGAGAGGAAAAATACAGTAAAATCCATCTAAAAACCATCTAAAATCCAAACTTCCAAGTTTTAGTGCAATTCAGTTACAAATCTTTCAGAAATAACTGTCATATTATAGTGTGCCAGTTCAACATTATAAGATTTTAATGCTAGAAAAATTAATGTGTGTGAGAATTTATTTGTAATATAGCTCGCACAGGCCACAGTTCCTGGCGGGACTAATGATGTGCATGTTTGGATTAGCCTCATTTATGTAGGAAAAACAAACAAAATGAAACAAACCACCCAATCAAATCAGACCTGACTATAATAATGGTAAGGATTGATTTAAATTATTAGTTAACCTTTTTTTAAAGACCCAAAAATTACAGAATTAAGTTTCAAAATACTATTGTAGAAGGTAATTAGGACTATTGAAGTAAGCAATGCAATATGAATATACTATAACGTTCCGTTACAATGTAAGATGCAGAATGGAATTCACTTTTAAAAATTTTTTCCCACATCACCTTGCAATTTTGATCCTTAAAATATCTTATACACTACAATGAGGTTTAAATGTATCAAACATCAGTGAAGTCATACAATAAAATCACTTCCAATGGTAAGTCAGAAGAGGTAAGCGGAAAGGGGCCAAATGTAGTGGAATTCTGATAACTCCGAAATCATTCAGGTACATTCACCTCTAAGGTTTTGCATGACTTATTCTCCAATTCGGGTATCTGAGTACCGGGTTGAATAAGCCTTTCTCTTTGGTTTCAGTTATCATTTATTATAGAATCATGGTAAACAGGCTATTAAGATTACACCAACAACGAACCTTTTCATATCTAACAACAGTTTTTAAAACAGTACTTAAAAATGATAGTGGTATTTCAGTTTTGTTTCGATTCATTTACTTTTCGTCATTTTGTTACAAAAAAATTAACCCAACCAATGTTAAAAATAAAAATTTTGAAATGTTTCTTCAGCCTAAAAATTATTTTTCCAGGTATTGGGGCTTGTTTTTGGGTAAAAATACTCTTCAATCAAAATTTAAGATGCCTGATGAAAATGAATCTACCTGCTAGATTTTGGGATATAATGTAAATGCATCGCTAAAGACCCAACTGTTTTATTATAGTATAGGAATAAACTCAAAACTCAAACTCAAACTCGTTTATTCGTTCATTGGATTACATTTTGAACACGTCATAATACAAAATTAAACAAGTTGTTTCAAGGTACAAAATAAACAAAATAAAATAAGGCAAAAAAAGAATAACTCTTATAAATTACTTATACTAAGCAAAATTTACATAATATGTATATACATGGTGAAGTACATTAAATTACTTCACTTATGTTGTAGGGCACTGTACTTAAAAAGTGGCGTTTCACCTTGGCTTTAAAAGCGTCAAAGTTCTTTTCCCCTCTAATTTCAACGGGCAACCTGTTGTAGACAGATAGACAAACATGGTAAGGGCCTTTCTCATAGCTGCTGCTATTATGAACAACAACACTCAACATATCCCTTGATCTTGTTGGGTAGTCGTGAAACTGTCCATTTTTTACAAAAACTGGCCAATGTTTCTTAACAAAAATACAGGCCTCGAAGCCCACAAGTCCTGCAAATGTTAATATATCATAACATTCAAACAATGGCCTACATGAATCGGTTTTTCGTAACCCACCCATTGCTCGAAGGCACCACTTTTGTCGCATAAATACCCTCTTAAAATTGCTTATACTTGAGAAACCCCAAAAAATTGTCCCATATCTCAAGACATATTCTACGTGAGAGAAGTACACTGCACGTAATACTTCCAGGCTACAACTTTTTGTGAGGCGGCTGAGAGCATAGCACATGGGTCGAATTCTTTTACACACATAGTCTACATGACTAATCCAATTTAGATTTCCGTCAACGTGCAGACCAAGAAATTTTTGAGAATCCACTTCAGTGACCAGCTCCTGTCCTATGTTTATTTGATTTTTTGACGTGATTTTACTATTTGTAGAAAAATGAAATTCAACATAATTGGTTTTACTAATATTGAGCTTTAAACTATTTTTACTAAACCAGTTCTGCATTGCTAAAAGATTGTTGTTTGTGTCTGATAAAACAGATTGTTCTGATTTACCAGAGAACGTTAGTGAACAATCATCAGCAAACATAACTATATTTGAGTTTTTTAAACTGCTGGGTAAATCGTTGATGTAAAGTAAAAACAGGACAGGACCTAAAATGGATCCTTGAGGGACACCACAAGTTACTGACTTGGGACGAGACAGAATTGAAGATTGATTGTTGTTGATTTGGACAACTTGCTCTCTATGGGACAGATATGAATTTAATAAAGCAAGAGCATGCCCTCGAATCCCGTAGTTCTCAAGCTTCCTGAGGAGTATTTGATGATTTACAGTATCGAAAGCTTTACTTAAATCGCAGAATACTCCAATTGAAAACAATCTACTATCAAGTGAACTGATAATTGCGTTAATGAAATTGAAAACTGCGCTGGAGGTAGATTTTCCTTTTCGGAAGCCATGCTGATTGGGAGACAAAATGTCATTACTTTCCAGAAATGCTACTATTTTATGACAAATTATTGACTCTAATATTTTTGAAAATACGGGGAGAATAGAGATTGGCCTATAATTGTCAGCATTTTTGTCATCGCCTGATTTAAAGACAGGTACAACTTTACTTGTTTTGAAAGCCTGAGGAAATTTTGCAGTGTTTATGCTGGCATTACAAATGTGGGTAAAAATGTGGCTTATGGCGAAAAAACATTTTTTCATGACAAAACCAGGAACTTCATCGATGCCAGCTGCCCTACCACCCTTTAATCCTTTAACAACATCCTCTACCTCATTTGTTGTTACTTCGGATAAAAACATACTCCGAGCAATGGGTGGAACGTTTGGTTCATCGAAAGGAACAGAGTTAGTAGAAGAATTAATTCCTACTTTAATAAAGTGTTCATTTAAAATGTTTGCTACACAATGATTTTCAGTTATCATTTGGTTATTTACCTCCAAATGAATGTTCCTTACTTTATTTTGTTCTGGCTTTAATGTTACATTTTCATTTACAATATTCCATATAGTTTTTGTGCGGTTTTCTGAACTTAAAATTAATCTATCATTGTAGGCCATTCGCTGGTTGTTTAAAGTTGATTTGTACTGTTGAATATTTTGTTCAATTACTGTTTGCAAGTAATCCGTTCGGGGAAGAGACTTTAAAAATGTTAAGTGTTTGTGTTGCTCCTTTATTTCTGGCGTAATCCATTTTTGTTTCTGTTTTTTTTTCTCAAGTTCACTTTTTTTGTTTTTACTGGAAAAGCTATCTCAAAACAATGTTTGAAAGCAGTGAAAAAAACATCATATTTCTGGTCTACATCTGTAGCCTGATAAACTTTGGACCAGTTTTCACGACTTAACAATTTAATGAAATGCTCAATGTCCGGATCAGAAAAATATCTTTTACTTATATAACTATTTTTACAGTGCCCAATACTTGAATAGGTAATAAATAGTTTAACTAGTAAAAAGAATATATTTTTTAATATCTTTCATTGGTTTGAAAGATAAAATGAGTTCCAATGAAAATTGTTCTGTCAACTGTAGTGATTGTAAATGTTTTTTTTTTTATGTTATCAATAATAAATATAGGAAAAAATAATTTTGTTCCAATTGTGAATCCATTAAAAGTTCTAACTCTTACTGTATAGGTGTCAATAAAATACATAATATGTCCAAAGTCCTATTTACACCATTTATTATTATTATTATTTTGTATATCTACACCATTGGAATTTTTTACGTTTTGACGGGGAACTGTCCAAACCCCGGTCTTTTTACTACCTAACATCGACCAGTTGTTAAAGAGCACCATTAATTAATAGCTCAATGACAAATGGCAACTGGATCCGGTATCGAACCTTGACAAAACTACTAACTTTTCTCAGGAACCAGCAACCTTTGGATTCAAAGACGAGCGCTTTAACCACTCAGCTACCCAGCCAGTAATTTTTTTTACTTTTAAATTTTACTAAAAGAAATTTTAAACCAGTAAATGGTTTACAAAAAAACCATTTGTAACACATACAAACTCAAATTGAAACATATTATAAAATTGAGAGTTCTTTTTTTCATAGTTAATATAGAGTTCAGTATGAGCACCACTCCTTATATCGCACATATTTAAACGATTTTCAGTTTTTACCAAGTACTATTCAGTTTGACTAAGCGGTTTTCCTGCCTTTTTTTTATTTAAACGCAATCATAAACTCCCTTGTATTATTTGTATTATTCAATATTTCAAAGGGTGTGGTTGGTCAGTTGAGTTAAAAATATACTACAATGATAAATATAGTTAAAAACATTTATTCATAAAAAAACTTTATTTTTAGATAATAACATTTAAATAAATAAACATGAAATACAATCGAGTGCGGATTTTTAAAATTCCACGCGAGATGTGATATAACCACATTCATAGCATGGCAACAACACCGGGGCGAGGGGCTCATGGGGTGAATATTGCATGCGGCGACTCATCACCTCCCAGTGGCGCCAATTGTTTATTTGAAACATCCCTAAATTTCAAATTGTAAATCAACGTAATGTCATAAAAATATAAAAGAAATTTTGCAGTACTGCTGTACTAGGCCCATTTGATTCTCGATTTTCATTAAAATCAATTAAAAAAGACCACATTTCTCAAGAGGAGTAGTGTCTAGAATCACGGTTGTATGTTTCACACAAGGTTTTGATGGTTGTAAAACCTGAAACAGGAGAGAAAATATTTAGCGTTGGATCTATCTTCTTATTTCTATAAGGGTTTCGTCTGTTACGTCCCTTTTTCTCTCGACCTACTGAACCGATTTTAAGATTGAGGTGTCATTTTAAAGCTTAGGATATACCGCAGTGACGAATCGTAATTAAAAAGGTCATATTGTTTCGGGCTTCATCCCCCTCGCCTTTGATTTATTTCTTGAGTGCGATTTAAAATGTTAACCAACTTTTATTGCAAGTTCTTTGATTTAAATTGCAATTTAACAGCTGATTACCTTCAAATGAATTTTAAAAGCCAGATAGTAAACAAAAATAGATCTCTGTCACTTCATAATCAACATTCACGTACTATAGGTGAGTTTCACTCATACAGAATCATAAAATGCGCAATTTGCGCACGGGCCGCCTCGTATAATACGAGTATAATGGAATATAACTATTTGTGGATAAACATAAACAAAGATGTAGTGTAAAAAATTTACATCTTTGTAAAATACACTTGGTTTAAAAATTAAAAATTGCCAAAGCAAGTTAATTCTACTTAATGTACACTATACTAATATATACTAAACAGCACTAATGTACAAAATATTCGTCAAACATTGGACATTGCAAAAAAGTACACACAACAATTGGTACAAATCTTATAATGAGAGGCCACTCATTTAACGATCTAAAATCAACGAAATGTTTATTTTTTTAGTTTATATAGACATAAAGCGAATCCATACTACCAAGTAAACCATCTATCACTATTCGAGAGAATTCTATGCATCTTGCTGTGCATTGTCGAATACGTAGAGGTAGGTAAAGGCCAGTGCTCCGGCGCAACACTGACTTACATTATTGCATCACTCAGTCGTCACGGCCATTCTGTTGCTCTTTCATTTTGCTCTACCCTACTAAACCTGACGTATTTAGTTTGATTATTTCTACAGCCATTCTCGGTTACGCTTGTTCCAAAAATAAGCAGGAAAAGTAGTATTTCGTTTTTATAAAATCCAAGCAAGTAATTTCCTTCAATCGATTTTGTTTACATTTGATTTAATAACCTTTAAATATATGGCCTACCACTAAGCGATAAGTCCCCAACACTGTTACTACTCTTTCGGATAAATGTAAAATATAAATAAATAAACCAAACCGGCCGTGTCCGAGTGCGCGCCCGTTTCCGGCTGTAGGATGTGGTCGGCGGGTAACAGCTTCGCTCAACATTCTTCTGTTTTTATTGAGGCTGCATAATTTATCCCGTTACAGCCGCATCCGTGGTTTTATTTAGTGGAATGTGTTGAAAGCGAACCTTTGTGGGTTATTTACACTCCATTTAGCGCAATTTAACGCTTTGATATTTACTGAGGATTGTTTTGTTTTGTTCAGTCTATTTCTTTGCTCTTTTACACTAGAAAGGAACATTTTGATAGTGTACATTTTGTATGTAAAAGGACTGCAAAAAATGTTAAAGCAAAACGGGTGTAATATTGTGTTGCTTTACTTCTTTAAATTAAGCATTCCAAAATATTTCCTATAGGTCGATAGCTACTGAGGAAACTATCTGCATATTTTATAGCTACAGTAGTTATAATTTTATTAAGTTACTCAACGACTCTCAGCAATATAAAACAGCAAACTTGTCACACAATATCTTCCACAAATAGTACAAGTTATCCAAAACGTATTATTATTTTACACTATTAACAATACCAACCAAACACAATTAATTTCAAAATTAGTATATTGTTAACGAATAATACGAGTAGTTTCTAGATTAATAATGTTTAAAAAGTTTTCCATTTGCTACGAATAAGCATTTCCTTGCGTTCCGTCACTCAACATCTTATATTCTGGACAGAAACATCGAAAAAGTCACTGAGTTTGTTCCATTCTTTAGTTTGTATTAGATGCATTAGATGGTGGTTAGTCAAATTATAATAAAAAACTGATTATGATGTACAAAAACGTTTTTCAACCAAATCAAAAAGAGTTGTACATAAAATATACTTCGTGTGTCCACATTAAAATGCTTTATTTTTGTGTTGACCAATCATTTCATAGGTTTAAAATGATTAGGGATGGAATTTTAATGTTTTATTGTATAAAAAACTTTAGAATATTCATTAAGAGGGGAGATGGCGGGAATGACAACCACTCCAGTGCGGATATCAAGTCACACCAGAACAAACACACGGTAAATGATTCCAACGGCGAAACATTGACGAGTTCTGAGTGGCGAGTTGACTGACGACAGAGCTGCCACTACAACAATCTCTTTATTGCAATGTTTCCAATTTTTGAATTGTTTTATTTTGCAAAAAGAAGTCACACTACTGCTATATTAAAAAAATAAAAACAGAATATTTACAGGAAACAACTTTATTTACTTTAATTCAATTTTATTACCATATTTTGAGTTATTTTAAGTTTTTTTTTTATTAACATGATAAACAGAGGTAAAACCACAAGTATTTCGGTTTCTGCAGGACGATAAATTATGCGTGACCAAATTAGAGAAAGTCAGCGAATAACTTTCATCCGTTGTGTTGGCAGACCGCATTCCATTCCAGCAGTGACCGCGGATGCAGGGTCGTTGATGCTACATTCCCTCAACACCATGGCCCACCTCCACTGTGTGTGGTTTTTATTATGAAAGATTGATTTAGGGATCTTTTTGTAATTCAATCTTTATTTTATTATGCAATATTCTTCATGAATAAAAATGAAAAAAAACATAAAACATAGATTAGTGTAGACTACAGATCGCCACAGGTCGATATTCGACCGCAATTTCAGTTGATCCAGACAGAATTAGTTTTTAACGTATTTTACAACTGAAACATTTGTTCTTCCTGTTTTTTCTAGCATTTCTTGTTCTAACAGATGTCTGTTTATAAATTGAATTTCTTATACAAAACATTGAAACTTTCAAAGCGTGCACGGCAGAGCCCTGGAGCCGATGTAAATTGTATTAAGATTCAGCACAATACCTCTCTAACGGTATCCACAGATTTCTCCTACGATGAGAAAAAAACTGAAAAAAGAAAAGAAACATGCTTTCTTATTAATATATAGATAGGGCCGGAGGAAAATTTTAATCTACCGTTAAACTACATACATTACCGTACTTACATAATTCTAATAACACAATTGCAAAGCTATTACACAATAGATTGTTTTTTGTCGTTTTATAAGAGTAAATTGGGAACAGTTTTTAAATATATAGTAAATTATTATAGAAATTATTGTTCCGAGTAATTATTATTCCGTTACTCTAGATGTCATGTTTAATAAATTACAGTTTTATCTATATTTTATTCAACATGTATACACGTGTATTACAGCCTTGCAGTCAATTTTTTCCCCATTCAGTGAAATTTCCGAAAATTCAGTGAAATTTTTACATCCCAACCACAGTCTAAACCAGTAGTTATAGGTACTGTAATTGGGGGACAGCCATGATACTCCGTTACTTTGGGTGTCCGCCGGAACCACCCGGGAACTCCAGTTACGCGAGGAACAGTGGCTTCGAGCGCTAGTGCGGATTCGCTAGCGTTGTAGTGGTTGCCGTCCGAATTGGTGCCAAAACCACAGCCTGTGCTGGTATAATGCTGATAAAATCCACAACGGATTTAAAAATTAACCGTTAACATCTTATTTGATTACTATTGTTACTAGTATAATCTAGAATATCTAACAAGTTAAAATTGGTTTTTAAAACATTTATCCTACTAAATTTTGGCTACATTATTAATTAATTTAGGTTATGTATCTTCAATACCAGTGTTGCGAGTCCCAACAATAAGAAATCAGGTTCAAAATAGCCTAGCAACGATAAAAATATAGCATTATTGTTAGTGTTGACTAGCGTTATGAATGACACGACTAAAAGTTGGATTCTTTTCAATAGTACTTCGTAATTAATCGATTGAGTTGTTACGTGTTTTTGTAATCTTGAAGTATCACAATATGTTAGATGCAAGAATCCCAATAAATAACAAAATACTATAAGACTAACAATTTTCTAATTTATTTTTCATCGATGAAAAAGACAATGGCAGGTTCATCGTCGGTACAGAGTGAATGCTTGTGCAACCATCACAATAAAATTAGTCAATTAAAGCGAACAGAATTGAAAGGCACAAAGCACAATGACGGCGGGGAGCAGCTTCGCGGATACAACACAGAGCCGCGCGGGGCTGCCGTTGCCGACTGTTAGCGAATACCGCGTGTTACTGTCGTTCCTCCAGGAAACACGTTCATGTATCTTACATGTTTATGTTGGTTCAGTATGATAATTTTAATACTTTTACTTACTTAGGATAGATTAAAATACAAGTTGGTATTCAGTACCTAGTTTGAGTTTTATATAGCTTGAATAGGTTCGGTAACATTCTGTCCCAGTAACATTTTGTCCTAACTCGAATTTCTTGGAAAACCAGTAACATTCTGTCCCAATCTTTTTTACAGTTGATTAAATCAGCTAACGAGGTAACATCTTGCCCCAACGAAAATTTGACAAGGGTTGAGGAACGCAGCTCAGGTAGTAAGAGCAGATCAAGTCCGAGCGGCATGCGGCCGCATGGAGCGCCGGCCTGGGAGGGGCGCAGATTAAAAGTACGGTGTTATTTGATAGTTACAAAAATTAACGCCTTAACAACCGTGTATAGCCTATAATTCGGTAGTGTGTGTCAAAACAGCGCTAAAGGTCGTGGACACACAGGACGGCTAAACTCCCGGAAATCTGTTCCATTTCACAGCCGCCGGCTGTATTTTGAGAGTCCGAACACAAGACAACAGCGAAATAGCCGGGCTTGTGAGACTACCATGCTACTCATTATGAAACCCATGTTGAATCTTTAACACGTGGATTCTAATTATTAAGTTAACAGCCCTTATCATTATTCTTACAAAAGCTTTTGTTTTAAAATTCAAATGCAATTCTACAAATTGATTAGTTGTTTTATACTTTTACATAACTCTTATTTATTTAAACATTAAGTACCTGGGGGCCGAGCATTTTCTCGGTAAACACTTAAACAATTCTGTATTGTAATATCAGTTTCAGACAGTGCGCTAAAGTAACAAGTAGCAAAAGATTTGTTCAAACTAAGACGAGCTCGTTCGCTTCGCTCACTCACCTTTCGGACTATTTAATTTTTGGGACAGAATGTTACTAGGGAGCAGGTAGAGAGTTGGGCATCTGAGGAATTTAGGACAAAATGTTACTGGGACAAAATGTTACCTGGGACAAGATGTTACGACACGCTTGAATATACTGGGTACTACTATAGACCCCCCCAGAGATGGATTTTTGGACTTTGCCCTCGGGGTTCGCCACCCGGCCTACCCCGCCCGGTCCTAGCATTCCCCCTCCCCTCCCCCTACCCTCATGCTACCCCGCCCGACCCTCCCGTCCTCGCCACCCGCTGGCCCGATTTTTGGACTTTGACCTCTGGGATTCTCCACCCGCCCTCTCCTAGCACACTCCCCTCCCCTCCCCCAGCCATGTGCTATTCCCTCCCCTCCCCCTACCCTCATGCTACACCGCCCGGCCACCGCCCTCGCCCCCGCGACTGACTCTGAATAAAATTTATTTCTCTGACTGGGTTTCGAACCCGGGTCTCCTAGTTGGTAGGCAAGCGTCTTAACCACTGGTCCACGCCAGCATCTGTGTAGGAACGGATTTTAAAGTCTAATATGTCAAAGTAATTTTGAAAAGGGTTCTTGCTTTTCATGTATAAACCTAATATGATGCTAGTTTGTTAATTCTATGCTTTAGCGTAATACTTTTTTGTAGTTTATTAGAGAGTTAGTTTGCTCGATCGCTCCTAGGGTGCAGGGAGGTCGTCTTCTTGTGTTTCATCATGCTTTCGTGTTAGTTCGTTCGTTCTCTCCTACAAGCGCTGTCGGCGCATAACGTCATCATTTTTAGTTCGATCGTTTTCTCCTAGAGTGCAGGCCGTTCGTTTACGTCACTTTTTGCGCTAGTTCCTCCTTTCTCTCCCAGGAGCGCTCAAGTCGCTTGTGACGTCATGATTCAGGAGTGCCAACATGTAAATAATTTTAGAAAATGGTTTTGGAAAATATATTTTAAAATAATATTAGGAAATAATGTTGTAAAATATTTTTAGAAAATAATTTTGGAATTAAGTTTTAGATTGAAATATAAATTATTTTGTAGTTGTGCTTTATTAACCTTGTGAGACACAACTGTACTTTCATGAATAGACAAGCTTACTCTTTTCAACACGACCACCCAACCATATTTAGCAAATAAAATTTACTGTGTAATACTCTCTTTTGCACATACCTCCATGATTAGACAAGCTAATGTATACTTATTTGTAAAACACTTGTGAAATAATAAGACATTGAATGTATAACACAAACACTTTATTTACACACAGTTAAAACTATTTACAAATTATTTAGATCTATTTACAAAATTAAATAAATTCTATTCCAGTGCCGTCACCTCGGTACAGTAGAGACAGCTCTGTAGTGTAGCTCTTCAAGACGTCATCTGTGAGGACGGCGAGGAATCGCCGTGGAAGGTATACGTTCAAGAGAGTGTCATCCCCAGGTGATTGGAGTATGGCGCACACAGCTTCGCCGTAACGTGTTTGAGTCTTTGAAAAACGCTGAACCTTGTACGGGACATTCTGACGAAGATCTTGAAGCCGGGTAAATCGTGGAGCGTTACAATTGTTGAGACGTCCTTTCAGCTCTGCCATGATGTTGACGGTATCACTTTCACTGGTCGAATGATAATATGGTGTTACTCCGCCGCCTTTTTACTGGTTATGATATTGAACAAGTTTCAACACGTTGTTCAGGGCACACATCATTTTAGACTTTCCATGAAACAAACAGAACACTGGTGAAGTTTCGAGGGTTTTCAAGGAAGGATAATTTTCCAAGTCCAACACCAGACTGTCAGTAAAACTTTCTCTAAGGTATTTCACTTTTTCCAAACCTTTCATGTACACTATGGAATTTCTAAAGAGAGGCTTCAAATGTCGGTTGAGAGCTTGAATGGTGATATCTCCGTCTTGCCAACCGATGCCGTGATAATTTTTGGTAATCCACGCACACTGTTTCTTGATTTTCGAATCCAGAGTAGCGTAAGGGTGGGGCGATCTTACAGTCCAGTGTTGTATAACTGTACCGTCGACCGAAGCGATAGCAAACTCTTTAATTATAAAATTATTACTAGAGTCTTTGAAACCTTGAAAGTCGACAAACAACTCCATGACCGACCCACAGCAATGGTGTACATCGAATGAAAGTTTGGTTCCTTCACCCTCGAAACTCCCCACTCTGGAAACCCCCTCACCCTGGAAATCCCCACCACTCTTAACCAATTGGCGATTACAACATGTTACAAGTACATTTAGTACACATCAGGTATACAAATATCAAACATGTGCTGAACACTATTAAAATAAACAATTTCTCTACTATGGAATCTATCGAACAAAATATCATTTTTCTCGAAACAAAAGTTCTTTGTATATTTAACACTGTCTAGTTGTAATCTACCGTGACGTTGCGGTACCTATCCACCTCTATGACGTTGCAAAATTCACCGAGTACGATACAGTTGACTGCTTCCGTGAGGGCGGTGGCAAACTTGATTTCTACACGTAGACTGCCTCTCTGGACCAAATTCCAGTGTGATCCTGTCGCTAAATCGGGTGTCAAATCAAAAACATATAGACAGTAGCCGTTAGGGTACATGTCTCTAGAAATCCCGTTTCCTTGGTTTCGGTTGTGGATCCCGCTACCTGAAAACAACGTGTTGTAGCAACATGTGTACAACTGCTGATTCGTGTAGTCGGGTTGTAACGCCTTGGCCGGTACTTGCTGTCCGTTAACATACAAAGCCAGAAAGTTTATGTTGTAATGGCTAAAGTTGAACGGATTGCGTTCAAAGCTTCCATTGTACGCGCTATTTCCGACCAACCCCACAACCACACGTTTCGGCAACTGGCCCAAGTAGACATTGTCGATGGTTTTTCCCAGGACGTCACTGGGAATGGTGAACGCCTTCACTTCTACCCGTGTGATTGGATACTTTGCCGTACATGATTCCAACATTTTTGAGTGTGCGATCAAGATCGTCGGGTTAATCTTTACTCTTCGCACCATCAGACTGGCTTCCATGATGTTGATCTTGAACTGTGACTTTGACATGAGACTGAAACTGTCACGGGACCTTACAAATTTAATTTTTAGTTCCACACCGTTCACTAGATACTTTCTTTGGTGGAAAACGTCTTCGTGTATGTAACCCATCATGTCAACGGGGCGGCTGTTGGCAAAGTATCTACGCCTTTCCTTCAACCCTTGGTTTTCATCTTCTGTTTTATCCATTTGACCGGCGGTATCGTCTTCCCAGAGTGCCATGTTAAGGTGTGTACTTTTCGCACCATCGTCGTAGTTTAAAAGTGTTTCGATGAAGGCGCGGTACGCATACGTGTTTCCATTTGCCGATACAAGTTTCTGGTTAAAGTACACTTCCACCTGACTAAACATGGAATGCAGGAAATAGTTTACGGGGCCGACTTTATCGCAGTTAGCGTCAAGCAGCTCATTGTCATCTTGCAATATTCTCGCTTTTACGCAAAGTAATGTTTGCGACAAGTCCAAATACTCGTCACCGTGACCGGGTACGACGAATTCGATGGGTGATTCGTCAGTGAGAGATGATAAAGGCTTGTATTGGACCCACTCACCCCGGTCGATGCTCGTTTGTGTAGGCGGTAGAGAAAACAAGTCCAATTCAGTTTTGGAACATTCAGATGACATATTGTGCACGTAGGCCATTATGAAAAAATATCAGCCGGGTGTTTCAGAGTCTTCTTTTTTGTTGCTTTCTTAACATCCGTCTTCTTTTTCTTTGTTGGTTTTTTCTTCTTGTTCGTTTTGTTTTCCTTCTTGCACGTCGGGTTTTTCTTCTTGGACGTTGGATTTTCCTTCCTGATGATGTTCACTGTACGAGGTTTCGGCACAGACTGAGCGATCGCAATTGAACTACCGGTAGATATAGGCATTGGAGCGCGGTCGCCGAAACCGAAAATCCCGCCGACACTGGACATGTTCACTCTGCGATGGCTCGGAACAGACTGACCCGTTCACCGCGTTAAATCTAAGATGCTGGAAGCCAGAAAACCACAGGATAAAAGTATTCAAATCGTTATTTTCGAGGGACATAAACATAGTTTATTTCATCAGAAGGAAATATTTTCGTTCTGAAACGATATTCGTCAGGGGTTTCCTGCTTTAAATCTATCAGTAGATACCCGTGAGATTCCGAGGTGGCATCAGCGAATGCTTCCTGAAGAAATCGAGTGTTCTCAGGGCATATTTGTTGTGCTAGATGGCGAATCTGCATCTTGTCACGTGGGTTCTTAAAACATACGATGTACTGCGCATTCAATGATATGTCCCGTTGCCCTCTTCCTTGGTGGAAAATGTTTTGAGTTATGTAGAACACGCTGATATTGCAATGATGGCACCCTCTTGTAAACAAATCTACCACTTTTTGGTCCGTATGATTCATCATGTCGTCGATGACAACTAGTTTAGGGTTACCGCAGTCTTCCAAATCTTCTATGTCTGGTAATCCTCGTTTGAACTGTACAGGTATTTTGATGTTTGAAGGTTCGCAAGCTCCATAATACCAAGAAATGGAGGAAAATATCGTATCACTCATCTCGTTCATATTCTCTATGAATTTCTTTACAAAATGTGTTTTACCAGCCATACTAGGACCACTTATGATGGCTGAAAAAGGATGTTTCCACCTCGGATCCATGATTGCGACTGAGGTTGATTATTGATTTTCAATATATATATATATATGAGTTTTAACTCCTTTTGCTTTACATCCCACCATTATTTGTACTTTATATAGTATACATACTTCAGTCATGTAAATCATGTTGGATCAGGCAAACTTCCATTAAAATTTTTATCGTTTCTTCTTTCGCACTTTCTTAAGGACCAATACTCTCAGTCACACTTTTTTCTAGCGACTTCTGATAAATACCCTGACCTTCTGGGGTACCAGTTCAGTTGAGTGGAATGTCCCGAGCGGTAAACATCAATTTAGAGCTCCTGCGAGTTATAATCAAGTTGAAACCTACACTTCGCCTAACCCTGTTACGTATAGCTGATGAAAGTTTAGTGACCGCCTTATGTGAGTGTTTTCTAAATATATTGAACGGCAATATCCCTATTTCTCTTGAAGTGAGGCGGAAACTCGAAAGGTACAAACATACTATAAGGTCCATAGCATATTCGAAAGGATCGTGGAAGTCCAAAAGAGCTCTTCTAGTTAAGCACTGTAACACACTAGTTCCTTTGGTTATCGACACGGCACTCAACTATTTCAACGATGAATCATGCAAAGAAGATGGTACTGATTTCACCCGAAGCCCTTCAACGTATGAATGAACAGCGGCAGAAAAATGAATCTTTAAGCATCTTGGAAAATGACATGAACAAGTTGCTGCATGCCACCGATCTCGACGATAGAACGAAATGGACGCAGTACCAACAAATGTTGCAACGAAGACAGCATTTTCATGACGAACTGCGTAAACCTGTGGAGATACCTATTTCATCTAGTGGTAACCACACATTGACCAACCATTTTAGAGAAGAAATCTTACGAACTATTCCGAAAGCATTCAAGACAAAAGGAGAACTGTTGTTTGATAGACTTTGTGAAAATGACCTAATTACGTGGGACCGTTATGGCACTGTGAGTATAAATGGAGCACCTATCCCCAGCTCAAACATTGTAGATTTGGTGTGTGACGTTGTAAGATGCAAGAAGACGTCGGCTGGCCCTGTTGGATGGGTGCAGTTTGGGAACGCTTTACGTGAAATTAACGTACCCCAAGAGTTTATCGGTAACCCTCAACGCAGACAGCAACCGCAACCAGTAGCGACTTTGTCGCCTAGGCCCGCCTTTCCTTCGCTTACAGCGCGTCGAAAGAAAACGATTACGCCAAAGATTGTAGAGAAGCAAAGGAGGTTGGTGACACGGAACTGGGCAAAGTTAAACCTGCAACAACCATGAAATTGGAAAAGTTATACTACGAGCCAACTAGCTCTACCTGTTTTACCGGAAGTGAACCACTAATAAGAAAGACCAAGAATACAATAGATCCTAAAATGACCATGGAATGGTTAATGTCCCAAGACCCTTACACCTTGCATAAACAAAAACGAAAAAACTTTGCTAGAAACCGATACATTGTAAATAATATTGATGACTTGTGGCAGGCCGACTTGGCCGTATTTAGAAACATAGCGAAATACAATGACGGTGTCGGCTATTTACTTGTAGTGATTGATGTGTTTTCAAAGTATGCCTGGTTGAGACCGTTGAAGAAAAAGACAGCCAAAGAAGTTAATGAAGCTTTTGAGTCGATTTTCAAAGTTGAAGGAAGAAAACCAAAAAGTATCCAGTGTGACAAGGGGCGAGAGTTTGTCTCGATTGCATCCAAAAGGCTCTTCACAAAACATGGAATCAATTTTTACACAACTCGTAATCCTGATACGAAAGCCGCTGTAGTAGAACGGTTTATAAAAACCATAAAGACAAGATTGTGGCGCTACTTTACCCATAAAAACACTTTTCGTTTTGTAGATGTTGTTCAGGATTTGGTTAGAGCTTACAACAATACCGTGCATTCGGCAATCAAAATGGCGCCAGCAAGTGTTAATGACAAAAACGTCCTCCAAGTGTGGCGAACGTTGTATTCACAGCAAGAAACTTACAAAACCCCAAAACTTAAAGTGGGTGATACTGTAAGGATATCAAAGGAAAAGAAACATTTCGCAAAGGGATACGAGAGCAACTGGACAAAGGAAATTTTCAAAGTCGTCCGTGTCATTAGACACCCAATTCCTGTATACGAGCTGCAAGATTTGGCTGGTGAAACAATAGACGGCATATTTTATGGTGAAGAACTTCAAAAAATAATTGTCCCAAAAGACAAATTTTATAAAATTGAGAAGATACTGGAGATGAAAGGCTCTGGTAAGACTCGAAAGTTGTTAGTAAAATGGGAGGGGTACCCGACCAAGTTCAATTCTTGGATCTCGGCTTCCAGCATCTTAGATTTAACGCGGTGAACGGGTCAGTCTGTTCCGAGCCATCGCAGAGTGAACATGTCCAGTGTCGGCGGGATTTTCGGTTTCGGCGACCGCGCTCCAATGCCTATATCTACCGGTAGTTCAATTGCGATCGCTCAGTCTGTGCCGAAACCTCGTACAGTGAACATCATCAGGAAGGAAAATCCAACGTCCAAGAAGAAAAACCCGACGTGCAAGAAGGAAAACAAAACGAACAAGAAGAAAAAACCAACAAAGAAAAAGAAGACGGATGTTAAGAAAGCAACAAAAAAGAAGACTCTGAAACACCCGGCTGATATTTTTTCATAATGGCCTACGTGCACAATATGTCATCTGAATGTTCCAAAACTGAATTGGACTTGTTTTCTCTACCGCCTACACAAACGAGCATCGACCGGGGTGAGTGGGTCCAATACAAGCCTTTATCATCTCTCACTGACGAATCACCCATCGAATTCGTCGTACCCGGTCACGGTGACGAGTATTTGGACTTGTCGCAAACATTACTTTGCGTAAAAGCGAGAATATTGCAAGATGACAATGAGCTGCTTGACGCTAACTGCGATAAAGTCGGCCCCGTAAACTATTTCCTGCATTCCATGTTTAGTCAGGTGGAAGTGTACTTTAACCAGAAACTTGTATCGGCAAATGGAAACACGTATGCGTACCGCGCCTTCATCGAAACACTTTTAAACTACGACGATGGTGCGAAAAGTACACACCTTAACATGGCACTCTGGGAAGACGATACCGCCGGTCAAATGGATAAAACAGAAGATGAAAACCAAGGGTTGAAGGAAAGGCGTAGATACTTTGCCAACAGCCGCCCCGTTGACATGATGGGTTACATACACGAAGACGTTTTCCACCAAAGAAAGTATCTAGTGAACGGTGTGGAACTAAAAATTAAATTTGTAAGGTCCCGTGACAGTTTCAGTCTCATGTCAAAGTCACAGTTCAAGATCAACATCATGGAAGCCAGTCTGATGGTGCGAAGAGTAAAGATTAACCCGACGATCTTGATCGCACACTCAAAAATGTTGGAATCATGTACGGCAAAGTATCCAATCACACGGGTAGAAGTGAAGGCGTTCACCATTCCCAGTGACGTCCTGGGAAAAACCATCGACAATGTCTACTTGGGCCAGTTGCCGAAACGTGTGGTTGTGGGGTTGGTCGGAAATAGCGCGTACAATGGAAGCTTTGAACGCAATCCGTTCAACTTTAGCCATTACAACATAAACTTTCTGGCTTTGTATGTTAACGGACAGCAAGTACCGGCCAAGGCGTTACAACCCGACTACACGAATCAGCAGTTGTACACATGTTGCTACAACACGTTGTTTTCAGGTAGCGGGATCCACAACCGAAACCAAGGAAACGGGATTTCTAGAGACATGTACCCTAACGGCTACTGTCTATATGTTTTTGATTTGACACCCGATTTAGCGACAGGATCACACTGGAATTTGGTCCAGAGAGGCAGTCTACGTGTAGAAATCAAGTTTGCCACCGCCCTCACGGAAGCAGTCAACTGTATCGTACTCGGTGAATTTTGCAACGTCATAGAGGTGGATAGGTACCGCAACGTCACGGTAGATTACAACTAGACAGTGTTAAATATACAAAGAACTTTTGTTTCGAGAAAAATGATATTTTGTTCGATAGATTCCATAGTAGAGAAATTGTTTATTTTAATAGTGTTCAGCACATGTTTGATATTTGTATACCTGATGTGTACTAAATGTACTTGTAACATGTTGTAATCGCCAATTGGTTAAGAGTGGTGGGGATTTCCAGGGTGAGGGGGTTTCCAGAGTGGGGAGTTTCGAGGGTGAAGGAACCAAACTTTCATTCGATGTACACCATTGCTGTGGGTCGGTCATGGAGTTGTTTGTCGACTTTCAAGGTTTCAAAGACTCTAGTAATAATTTTATAATTAAAGAGTTTGCTATCGCTTCGGTCGACGGTACAGTTATACAACACTGGACTGTAAGATCGCCCCACCCTTACGCTACTCTGGATTCGAAAATCAAGAAACAGTGTGCGTGGATTACCAAAAATTATCACGGCATCGGTTGGCAAGACGGAGATATCACCATTCAAGCTCTCAACCGACATTTGAAGCCTCTCTTTAGAAATTCCATAGTGTACATGAAAGGTTTGGAAAAAGTGAAATACCTTAGAGAAAGTTTTACTGACAGTCTGGTGTTGGACTTGGAAAATTATCCTTCCTTGAAAACCCTCGAAACTTCACCAGTGTTCTGTTTGTTTCATGGAAAGTCTAAAATGATGTGTGCCCTGAACAACGTGTTGAAACTTGTTCAATATCATAACCAGTAAAAAGGCGGCGGAGTAACACCATATTACCATTCGACCAGTGAAAGTGATACCGTCAACATCATGGCAGAGCTGAAAGGACGTCTCAACAATTGTAACGCTCCACGATTTACCCGGCTTCAAGATCTTCGTCAGAATGTCCCATACAAGGTTCAGCGTTTTTCAAAGACTCAAACACGTTACGGCGAAGCTGTGTGCGCCATACTCCAATCACCTGGGGATGACACTCTCTTGAACGTATACCTTCCACGGCGATTCCTCGCCGTCCTCACAGATGACGTCTTGAAGAGCTACACTACAGAGCTGTCTCTACTGTACCGAAATGACGGCACTGGAATAGAATTTATTTAATTTTGTAAATAGATCTAAATAATTTGTAAATAGTTTTAACTGTGTGTAAATAAAGTGTTTGTGTTATACATTCAATGTCTTATTATTTCACAAGTGTTTTACAAATAAGTATACATTAGCTTGTCTAATCATGGAGGTATGTGCAAAAGAGAGTATTACACAGTAAATTTTATTTGCTAAATATGGTTGGGTGGTCGTGTTGAAAAGAGTAAGCTTGTCTATTCATGAAAGTACAGTTTCGTCTCACAAGGTTAATAAAGCACAACTACAAAATAATTTATATTTCAATCTAAAACTTAATTCCAAAATTATTTTCTAAAAATATTTTACAACATTATTTCCTAATATTATTTTAAAATATATTTTCCAAAACCATTTTCTAAAATTATTTACATGTTGGCACTCCTGAATCATGACGTCACAAGCGACTTGAGCGCTCCTGGGAGAGAAAGGAGGAACTAGCGCAAAAAGTGACGTAAACGAACGGCCTGCACTCTAGGAGAAAACGATCGAACTAAAAATGATGACGTTATGCGCCGACAGCGCTTGTAGGAGAGAACGAACGAACTAACACGAAAGCATGATGAAACACAAGAAGACGACCTCCCTGCACCCTAGGAGCGATCGAGCAAACTAACTCTCTAATAAACTACAAAAAAGTATTACGCTAAAGCATAGAATTAACAAACTAGCATCATATTAGGTTTATACATGAAAAGCAAGAACCCTTTTCAAAATTACTTTGACATATTAGACTTTAAAATCCGTTCCTACACAGATGCTGGCGTGGACCAGTGGTTAAGACGCTTGCCTACCAACTAGGAGACCCGGGTTCGAAACCCAGTCAGAGAAATAAATTTTATTCAGAGTCAGTCGCGGGGGCGAGGGCGGTGGCCGGGCGGTGTAGCATGAGGGTAGGGGGAGGGGAGGGAATAGCACATGGCTGGGGGAGGGGAGGGGAGTGTGCTAGGAGAGGGCGGGTGGAGAATCCCAGAGGTCATAGTCCAAAAATCGGGCCAGCGGGTGGCGAGGACGGGAGGGTCGGGCGGGGTAGCATGAGGGTAGGGGGAGGGGAGGGGGAATGCTAGGACCGGGCGGGGTAGGCCGGGTGGCGAACCCCGAGGGCAAAGTCCAAAAATCCATCTCTGGGGGGGTCTATAGTAGTCTGGGTATCCCAGAGGTCCCAGGACGGTCAAATTCTTATTATTCTAAACTAGCTTAAATAAAATTTTGTGGTTTAGAGTTTAGGCACAAACAAAATTATTGGATCCTGAAATTAGTCATTTTACAATAAAATACTCGCTGAGAAAATCTTAAAAATCTAAATACGCATAAATAGCATAAGAATAATTAATATGGACATCAAATTAAAGGTCTCACTTAGTAGAATGTAATGCCCCAAATCCGACCTTGAAAGAATGGCCGGGTCAAAATTGGAAGGAGCTCAACTGAAAAACATGTAACAGAAATTTTAAAATAGAATCATTTTTGACATATGGAACATTTACATGTCGGATTTGTAGAATACTATCATTATTATGAATTAATAAGACTTTCAAATTGTGTGTGACAAAACATTGGCCATTGCAATTTTCTATACTACTTCCTCTAGCGTTGTTGGGGGCAATAGAACAGGCAAGTTAGGGACGTGGCTTTCAATAAGCCAGCCGGTTATTTTCTCCTTTGGCTACATGTTAAGTTCATTTATTTGGCTTGAACTTCATTCGATTGTTTTATTGCTGTGGACTATACGGTATTTCCCAAAGGATGTCAAGCAGGAAATTCATTGGGCTTCGTCAAACTATAAAAAGTGTAAGTCGAAGTAGAATATTTTGGACAAAACAATTTAATTTTTCAGGTGAATAATCAGGCCAATAATTATTTTGGTTATGCTCTTAAGGACAATATAATTGCAAAAATTCGATAGTTACACTGCCTTCTAAATTCTATTGGCAGTTACCAGTCGAGGTCTTCTACTACCCTCTCTTCCTGAACATCATTTCTGGTGGCAAGGACCTTCATGGCTTCAACAATTAAGAACACTGGCCTAGCTTAGCTCCTAATAAAATTTAGGATTTGGCTGAAAGTAAACAAGAATCACTTCTAATATTAGTCACAACACAGCAAGCTCAAAATGATTAGCTCAACAGGTACGCTTCTTGGGAGACACTCCTCGGAGTATTTTCCTTTGTTTTACGCTTCATAAAAAACATTCAAACAAATTAAGCAAAATACAAACCTAAATACAGGGCAATCATGCAAATATAAAAATATGCAGACTTGTTTAATTGTCAGAATTCCAAGAAGATAAATAAAAAATCTGAAATCTGGAAAACAATGCTCTTTACGACTTCGGCACTTGTCTGCATTCATTGACAATGAAAGTTTGTTAGGATTAAAACACTCAAATCTCTCTCATGGTACAAAACATTAAATCGTATTTTTTTATAACTTTCAAGAAAGCGGTTAATTCAAGGAACAGGGGCAATGTATATAGTAAATGCCAAAATTAGAGAGACTGGAGGCAGGTAGTCCCGACCCGTCCTAATCCTTTGTTGACAAAACACCCCCTATTGTAGCGCGGCCGGCCGGTTCGGCACCGGAAGGCCGCCCGGGTCTCGGGGAATTCTCAGAATTTTGGCCACTACCTCAATTATCCATTAATCGAACCAATGCACGTACAATAAAAATTCATGGACTATGTGTTGCGTGTTGATTAGACGATTATAACAAAATTTGAATCATAGTTCTACGATGTTTAATAACCATTTTAAAAAGGGATAATCCTCAGACAAAATAGGAGTTACACCTTAGGCAGTGGCCAAAATTCTGAGAATTCCCCGAGACCCGGGCGGCATTCCGGTGCCGAACCGGCCAGCCGCCCTACAATAGGGGATGTTTTGACAGCAAATGATTAGGACGGGCCAGGACTACCTGCCTCCAGTCTCTCTAATTTTGGCATCTACTATACAGTGTGATTGAAAAGTCCCGGAACGGTAAAATATATTCTTTACCATTATAGACAAAGGAATGCGACTTGGAATATCAACAACAGCCATAAATGTCTACTCTTTTAAACTATTATCACTTTTTTATCCCTTAAGGGGGCCCGCGAGGAGTCAGACAAAATTCTTGAATAGCAGCATAGGTCGAGTTTGGAATTAAATTAAAGGTCTTACTTAGCAGAGTACAATGCCGCAAACTAGACTTCAAACGGATGACCGAGACGAAAATGGCAGGCAAACAAAGTTTTCATTAAAATCATATGGGTAAAACTTTAAAATGCAATAGCTTTCTTAATACTCAACCTTTGGATGTCAGGTTTGTTGCTTATTACTCCAAATTCAAAGACGTTTCAAATGGTGTATGATGAGACAAGGGCCAAAAAAGTTTTAAATTACACACCCTTTAAGGGTTGTACCCCTTAGAAGTCTTAAAGAAATCTGCTTTGGCCCTTGTCACATAATACATAATTTTAAACTTCTTTTCATTTGGAGTAATAAGCTACAAACAAAACGTCAAAAAGTTAAGTATCACGAAAGTTATTGCATTTTAAGTTTTACCCATATGATTTTAATGAAAACTTTGTTTGCCTACCATTTCCGTCTCGGTCATCCGTTTGAAGTATAATTTGCGGCATTGTACTCTGCTACGTAAGACCTTTAATTTAGTACCAAACTCGACCTATGTGGCTATTTAAGAATTTTTTCTGACTCCTCGTGGGCCGTCCCGCTTAAGGTATAAAAAAAGTGATGATATATTAAAAGAGTAGACATTTATGGCCATTTATCATATACCAAGTCTCATTACTTTATCTATAATGGTAAAAAATATATTTCGCTGTTAAGGGACTTTTCAATCACACTGTATTGAAAAGGTGGAAATTGAATACCTACACACTCTCCAACAAAGAGCAGAGTGGACCTGATGCATCATCGATGTCCTTGAGGTTGGGCAAGGTGACGGCTACCTGATTGGTTTCATATACCTGGTTTTGTCCTCATCACGATGGTCTAAAGAGTTGTCGAACTACAGACTGAAAAAGAATCTACTATAAGACCTATTACAAAAATACATCCCCTGTCGTTTAGTAATAACGAATAAATGAAGTTGATGTGAACCAGATGTAACATCCACATTCTGGGGAATGTTACATGTTGCCTGGCCCAAAGAGCTGCCATAAAATCACATGCCAATTTTTATGCTTACATTTATTATTAATAATGAATGATGTTTTTATTGTGACACGCATTTTTAAATTTTCCATTAAGCTAATTTTAATGTTATTTTTTTATGAAAAACAGTAAATGGAAACTCACGGTCCTCCAGGTAAAACAGAAAAATAACGGTAAGAAGTCCTCAATAATCAACATGAACTTTGCCAATTCCACATATACTATTCCATATTTCCAAACATAAACCTAGTCTACTTTAGTCCAGATTTATTTAATTGAATGGCATGAGTGTCTTAGCCACGCATGCTTGTTTAGTACAACGTATTTTTACAGCACCAGTAGTCCAGGTGTACTAAAGCATAAAAAGTGTATTTTTGTTTTGCCTATATTAACATGTGGAATGACGATACTTGACTTTACATTCCTATTCTATCATGATTTAATTACATTTACACAAATAAACACTTTTGATGAACACAAGAACGAATAAAGGTACGGCTACACATAGCAGGAAAGGATACGGAAAGGACATGGACAAAATTCTGATGGGGTGGCTACACATATCGGGACACAGACAGGACATTTCTGAGTCGGAAGGCTGCGCGCGCAGCCGTCAGACGTCGGCCGGTTGCGCGCGCATCCGTCCGACACTACTCATCCCGCCGGCGGCCACACTCACTACACAGAGCTATCGTCAGAATTTTTCTGATGTGTCGGATGGGGTGGCTACGCATACCAGGACGGGATACGGACAGGACACGAAAGTGGCGGATGAATGCTCGTCTGGCGATCCATTCGACACGGCGAATGTCCTGTCCCTGTCCTTTCCGTGTCCTTTCCTGCTATGTGTAGCCGCACCTTTAGTAGGCTTAGCCGCACAGATCATCGCAATATCAAGAATGGTATAAGAGCATCCTTATTAACTTTTTACGGCATTGCAATGTACTGTATAATTGGTTTGTAGGGTTAGATTTACGTCTCTAACGCTTTGAAAGGAGTTAACTTTCAGCTCGAGAGAACCTACAATACCGAAGCTACTAGCTCAGTATATTTTCAAATTTGAAATAAACTCCTTATCTATTTTTTTTTTTCTGTAATATCATAGCAATGTCCTGAAATGAAAATAATCCATACTTTAAAATGTGCCATCCTTTCTTAATTAGAATGAGAAATATAATTAAATACTCGTAAAAGCCAGTAACAGATCAGTTGTCGGAATGGAGTGGAATACTTGTGAGGCTTTCGCAATAACCCAAATGAAATAAAACTAGGCACTCAAAGCAAATTGAATTCAGGGCAACAAAAGCACTAAAATGACTGGCGAAAACCTTCATGCATACCAAACTGTACAGGGCTTCCTGTTGTCGCCTTTTTATTGTATTTTTTGTAGATTCAAGGGTAGAGACATTAAGTTTACAATCACCAATATGAAAATTCGGTCAAGTTTAATTTAGTTTTAAATTTAAATTGACGTAAATTTTGAATTTTGAACTGAACCGTACATTTCCTTGTTCAATGCGTAACACTGTATCTCCAAAATACAAAGAAATTTTCAATATATTTCAGGTATTTCGGTCGGGGGTCGGTCACTCGGTAGTCCGTTGGACGTTGAGCCAACGTTTGTCCGACACTCCTCAATGAGCGTCTCAGCGTGCAACAGCATTACAACTCCTAGTAAAAAACTCTATTATCTTTAGATATCTCGATTACACGATTTGGGAGGTACTGACAGAGTATACTTAATGACATTATACAAAACTCTTTAAGCGCCAATAGTTAACTTCTATGGACCTTTTCATTTAAACTACAACATTTTTAATTTGATCTAAAGATACATAACTATATAAAACCCATAGCACTTTCGGTATTTGACAGAATAAATTATGCGACAAAAAAAGAGAGCAATTCAGAGTGAAACTTTTATCCCCGGCAGACCACAGCGTCGCGGCGGCCGCGGATGCGGCCCCATACACCGGACGGCGCGCATTTTGCAGTGCAGTATTTCTGTTTACAATACTATGCAATGTTTGGATATTGTTACTTCGCCTTACAAAACATTATTTTACCCCTTTGTACATTGAATGAACCTCATCTGATCTTAAAAAGTATGACTTATACTCTCAGTAGTCGCATGACTTAACACTGACTTACGTTGTTTTTACCAAATGAATCGCCATGTATTCCATGTATTCTATTACATGGAATGAGACACGATACATAAGTCTACTTCTTTTGTACCATAATTGTTGATATAACTAATTCAGATCTGGTGAAATAACAATTAAACATTTTTCTGACTGAAACCCTTTGTACCTTGAGAAAGAGGGATTGTTTTCTTCGAGAAACCATCAAAACTTCAAAATCGCCAAAATCAAGACTTAACCCCTTTTGCCCGAACGACGAAGAACTAATAAAGTAACAATGCGTGATATAAATATTTAAATAATAATTAAACCCATATAAATAGTTTCACATTCGTGAATAAGTTTTATGTAAACGCGAAATAGTTCAAAAGGATAACACGTAAACTTCGAAGGGTGGAAACCGAATCTTTCCCAAACTATGGTAGCAGTTCCAAGTGATTTTTCGTGGCTAATACCCTTATAGAATATTCATTCAACCTAAAATTAAAACTATTTAACAGAAAAAAATCCAGTACTTAAAAAATACTTGTTTTAGGGGATAAAATATATACAGGGTGGAAAAAAAGTCTGGAAACGGTCTAATATCTTTAAAAGTATAATACTCAATAAAACCCAAACTCTGCAAATTGATTATGAGTGACAAAGTCTACTTCCTAAAGTACTTTTTGTCCTTGAACCTCCAAGGGGGGACGGCCCACAAGGAGTCAGAAGAAAATCTTAAATGTAAGCATAGGTCAATATGTACATCAAATTAAAGGTCTCCAAGAATAGAGAACAATGCTGCAAACCCGACCTCAAAAGAATGACCGAGTCAAAAATGGCGGGCGATCAAACTTTGCATTAAAATCATATTGCTGAAAACAAAAAATGCAATAACTCCCGTTACACTCGACCTTTTGAGGTCGGGTTTGTGGCAAATTGCTTATAATGCAAAGCACTTTAAATGTATCATATGACGTGGGCCAAATCAGTTTCTCTGACGACTTCCACTAGGGACGTCCCTAAAGGAAGTCATGGGAAAAACTTCATTGGCCTATGTCATATGATACATTCATAAATACATATATTTTACATTTTGAAGGGCTTTGCATTCTAAGCAATTTGCCGCAAACCCGACCTCAAAAGGTCGAGTATATCGGTAGTTATTGCATTTTTTGTTTTCAGCAATATGATTTTAATGCAAAGTTTGATCGCCCGCCATTTTTGACTCGGTCATCCTTTTGAGGTCGGGTTTGCAGCACTGTTCTCTATTCTTAGAGACCTTTAATTTGATGTACATATTGACCTATGCTTACATTTAAGATTTTCTTCTTGACTCCTTGTGGGCCGTCCCCCCTTGGAGGTTTAAGGACAAAAAAGTACTTTAGGAAGTAGACTTTGTCCCTCATAATCAATTTGCAGAGTTTTAGTTTTATTACCTTAATACTTTTAAAGATATTAGACCGTTTCCAGACTTTTTTTTTACCCTGTATATATATATATATATATATATATATATATATATATATATATATATATATATATATATAGTATACAATCACTTATATATTATATATTAACTATATATACTATATAATATATACCATATATATATATATATATATATATATATATATATATATATATATATATATATATATATATATACAGGGTGCGGCAAAAAACCCGACCTATTTTATTTTATGCACCATTCAGCGACAGGACGTCTGAGGTTAGTGGGGGTGGGCTTATTTTAAAGCAAATTTTATGCCATTTTAGTAGACATTGAGTAGTGGTCGCCTAACCTACATGTTTACATTAAGCATGTCAAATAACACGCTTTCGTTATCGGGGCGTATTTTGTGCTTCTCGTCAGTAAACATCAACATTTCTTTATCAGCATTTAAATCAATCATTTGTTTGTCCACAATTTTTTGCTTTGCATGGTCAGTGGGCTTTAATTACCGAACAATAGCCAATTAATTGGTATGGATGGGGAATAAGATCGAACCACAAAATTTGTCAAACCGAATGGTCAGCCATGTTCAAGGCATTTCGCTAGCCTACCGGTTGGCGTCTTGGACTCTGGTTCAAGATGTCACTGGTTCGATTTCCGGGGTGTCCACAACAATGTGATGGGTTTGGAATACTATCCCTTAATAGCATTTAGTGTACATAGTTCAATTATCTTAACAAAATTCTTCTGGCGTAGACACAAGCAAATCACTAGCTTGTTTTCTAACGGGCCGACGAGTACTGTTTTCCACACAGCAGCAAGGACTCCATCCATGTTCTCTGGCGTCCGCGCTGACCTTGGATGGCCTGTTGGCTTCGTTTTCAACTCAAAACAAGTTGATCTTAAGTTAGTATCCCACTGCATAATTGTGCTAGGATTCGGAATTCCAAATGTTGATCTCATTGAAAGAATGCACGAAACTGCCGCTGAGTAGCAATGACTGAACCACCAATATTGAAATACGTCTTGATAACGAACTAGCGTTGATCAAGCGACCGCTACTCCATAACTACTAAAATGGCATAAAATTGGCGTTCCAACAAGCCTACCCCCACCTTTCTCAGATGTTCTGTCGCTGAGCGGTGCGCGAAATAAAATAGGTCGGTTTTTTTGCCGCACCCTGTATATATATATATATAATTTTCAGACTAGTTGGGAATTTAAAATAAGGTTCAAAAGAAAATACGTTTACAAGAACTACTATAGTTAATTATATTTTACCATAGTTTATTGAATTAAATTTAAAAAACGAAGTAACAGATCCATTGGTATTAAAGAGTGGTATGCTTGTGAGGCCATCGCAATGAAATAAAATTAGGCACTCAAAGGGAATTGAATTCGGGCAACAAAAGCACTATAACGCACGGGGAGCAGCTTCGCGCATACCGGACCGTGCGGGACTGCGGTTGTCGCTCTTTAATGTCATTCTTTCTGGATTCACTGGTAAAATCATCCATGCAATTTCACATTCTCTACGCAAATAGTTCCCTCTAGCTTTAATTTTTTTGCTCAATTTTACTTTCATTGCTTTTTTAGCTTGATTTTAAACGTTTCTTAAGGGGTAATTATAGATTTTTCATTTTATTTTACGTTTTAGTTGTTTGTTTTACACACATACACAATTTAACTAAACTGCTTAAGGAATTTTAAGATATATAAGTTTAACGTGTAATGCAAAATGTCCTCGTTATTAATGTTCATAAAAATAAGCCATTAAAAAGTCGTTAGACCAACAAATCAAACAAAAAATGTGATAAATTTTTCATTTGTTAATTTTAAACATATTATAGATCAAATAACTACTCGATACAGTCGATTATAAATGTTAAATAGAACAATATATCTAAAATCTTTTAAAGTTAATTTAAGTGCAATATTTTATTTATTTTTTTATTGAAAATATTTATTTTCTTTATTTTCAAATATAAATGGGCATCCAGTCAACTATTATTTATGTTATTATTAAAAGAAGTGTTTTATACAGTCTTAAAAAGGTATTATGTATTCAAAAGCTTTATCATGCGCTTTAACTTTGTTTGTGGGAATTTTAGGTTATGTTTTCAACGATTTTTAAAATTGTTCCATGAAACCGAAAAGTAATTTATATTCATGCTTCGTCTTATTATTATTTTTACTGATGTTTTTTTAGCACCGATTAGATTGAGCAACTCTTTTTAATTCTTTTTTGTATCTTCAATCGTTTAGTTAGGTGTTCGATGCCCATGGTTATGTAAATTAATACTTCTCTTTTCTCAGACATATGAGTGTATAGACCGTGTTATGGTAAATGGATGAAAAATTTTTGTTTTTCCAACCAGGATCATTAATCTATTGTTCAAGTCCCAAATTCGGTTGGTAACTGAATAAACCATCATCAGATGTATACAATCAATACTAGTGCACAAATTCGTTGCCTGTTCATTATCTTAAAGAGAGAGATATATTTCACCTGCTTTTACCTGCTTTTTAATCGATCGGTTAAGAGTAGTCAGTCTGGAAAATAATAAATAAACCAAACCACGAACGTACAGTTGCAATGCACAGGCCCGCTGTTGTGGTCAGTAGGATGTGGTCGGCGAGGTAATAGCTTCGCTCAACATTCTTCTGTTTTTATTGAGGCTGCATAATTTATTCCGTTACCGCCGCATCCGCGGTTTTATTCCGTAAAATATGTTGGGAGAAAAACTTTGCGAGAAACCGTTGGATACCGTTGCGAGTCCATATTTAGACTCCAATATAGACTACATAATATTAAATGTATGTAAATATGTTATTTAGCGTATATATATATATATATATATATATATATATATATATATATATATATAACTAAACACTAAAATAAAAATTTGATCTCTATAGAGCTAAATCCAGGGAGCTAAGCCATTGCAGCCTAGCTTCACTTGAGCTATGCAGACCGGTCAACCTTCGGGGAAGCACTCAGTGGGCACTCTGCGACTATGTGTTCCATAGTTTAATACTCTGCTCCGCAGTCGCATGACTGGTCTTGTGTCATTCCCCATTTGTACTTCCAATAATTACATCTTCCCACTCCAGTGCGGAAACGATTGAGTATAGTCCACTGCTTCCGAGGAAGATTCATACCACCTCCCGCTAAGGTCGGGTCAGCTATCAAGAATTGGTTCCGACCTTGAAAAGCGTCCCAGGAGGAAGTCCAGTTTGTATGGATTATGGCATTTATGTCCATCAACTGGGAGGCTGTTAGTAGAGGTGGTTTTCGGGACCTCAATCGGCCCGAATTCTGGGGTAGGTAATCATGGATGGGCATTTGTGGAGCAGATAATATCTTAGTGTATTCCATAATGAGTGTATTCCCTTCGTCTTATTTCAGGTGGAGCGATATTACACAGCACCGGGAGCCAGGGTACAGGGGTTGCCATGAGTGTACGACTAATGGCTCTCGTGGTCCTGTTTAGCTAGACGTCGACCTATCTAACATGCACACTATTTAACCACACGGGAGCGTAGTACTCAGTTGAATATACTAATGACAGAGCAGTGGTTCGCAGATTTTGGCTACTGGGGAGCTGTCGCTAACATGGTGTGTTAGCTCCCCATGTGAAGCCAGTAAGGTGATGGATAATGTTAGTCCTGCTTCTCGCCTTAGCTGCCGTTTTTTGTAAATGGTTTTTAAATGCGAGAGACCGATCTAAAGTGACTCGCAGATACTGTGGGTGGTCATCATGATTTAGCTCAACACCGTTGAATACGATTTTAAGTTTTTGTTTGGCCAGTCCATTATTCAAGTGGAACTAAGCAACCTCAGTTTTTTGATTAAGCTCCCAGGCTTCAAAGTATTCACCGAGGGTCGTGAGGTCATTTGTTAGTGTTTCCTCAGATTGTCGGAAATGCTGGTGTTGATATGCCAATGTAATATCATCTGCATAGATAAACTTTAAAGACCGAGATACAGGAATGTCGGCAGTATACACATTTAAGAGCAGTGGGGCGATTACTGACTCCTGTGGCAGACCATGCTTTAGCTGCCTAAAAGTACTTTCTCTGTGTCCCAGATATAATTTTATCATTCTATTGGAGAGATTGAGTTGAGGAGACGTAACAAGAAAGGGCAAGGAATAAGGTCGAAAAATTTAACTAGGAGGCCTTTTCTCCAGACGGTGTCGTGTGCTAGAATCATATCTAAAAAAGCCACAGAATTAAAAACTGTTAGTTTTCAGTCTTCGCTCAGACCCATCCTCAATGAAAGAAGTCAGAGCTAGAACCTGATCACAACAGTTGTTACCAGTCCTAAATCCAGCTTGTTCAATAGGGATGCTGGCATTGAGAATAAGGAGGATTGTGTTATAAATCAACCTCTCTAAAAGCTTATAACAAACACTTAGAAGAGCTATAGGACGATACCTTTCAGGCCGTTTTGGATCTTTTCCATGCTCATGATAGCGTATATGTATAACATATTTACATACTGTTGTGTATAGCACAGTTACTTTTAAAAGAAAAACGTGTTATAATTTTGTGTCTTTATTATTCATTGGTTGTATGCATCGCAAGAGACACACTTTTTTCAAATGACTGATTCTGAATTACTTAAATAAAGTGTTTTAGCGAATTTTCCTATAGGGAATACGCTATTACGGTAGTAGCCATGGTAAGACCTAATCCCGGGACCATGTTACTTTTTCATTTTGACGTCCCCAGAAGCCAAAAAGACCGTTCGTTCATTTTCATATATTTGTATAATATATGTGTATAACGCGTTGGCCTTTAATACTGCTGTATATTTTTTAAAGTTTTTCGAAATAATTTTAAAACTCAATTTTGTTTTTTGTAAAGGCATGATGAAGTAAAAAAATTATATATTGTTTTTAATAATTTTTACATTACATAATATCAGTAAATCAATCAAGTGGTAAAAAAATGTGCTGTTTCATTTCCTTATCACCAAGCGTCCAGTA
The DNA here is from genome assembly GCA_030545055.2 of Neoaliturus tenellus. Taxonomy (NCBI): domain Eukaryota; kingdom Metazoa; phylum Arthropoda; class Insecta; order Hemiptera; family Cicadellidae; genus Neoaliturus; species Neoaliturus tenellus. The sequence continues at coordinate 188,727,625 of CM061531.1, read as the reverse complement.
TTAATTAAATCAACAGCGAAGTTTTAACTGACCCTACTTATGACAGAAACGTACATTAATAAAATTCATTTCAATTCATAAAACCAAAACCAAACGCAACATAAACTATATGAAAATATATAATAATATGTTTTTCCCTCTGAATCCAGCAAAGATATTAAAAGGCGACAACAGGAAGCCCCGCACAGTTCGGCATGCGCGAAGCCAACCGGTTATTGTGCTTTTGTTGCTTTGAATTTAGTTCGCTTTGAGTAGTTCATTTAATTTCATCGTGATGCCCTCACTAGCATGCCACTCCGACCGACGATGGATCTGATACATTCTATTTTCATTTTATTATTTTAAATTTTAAACTTTTATAATTGTTAGTTTCCTTCCGAAATTTTTGTAGTTTTCTTATTTTCAAATGAATAACTGATGGATTTTCTACAGCTAAGACGATTTTTATAAACCAACCACCAAATGAAATGCAATCTATTTAACTGAAATACGGAGAAGTTTTTATAGTTTGCGTTACCGGTAGATATAGGCCTTAGAAAAGAATATCCGTTTAGAAAGTAGCTAATTTTAGCTTTTTGTTATGTACTTTTACTTCCTGATTCCGAAAATGATATTAGCTTTGACTAAATACACGAAAGGTGAATAGAATTCTCATAGCATAGGCGTGTTTGAAACCTATTTACGGTGGTACGATCTTCTGCGGCGTACATGATGTACAAGTGACAGTATTTTTATGTCAATTCACCATGAATCAATATTACCTTTGGTTATGAGTGTATATAGTCAATGATACTACCACCCTTCTTAACTAATGATGAAACTTTTGAACCTGGAGGTTATGTTTATTTTGTGGTAAAGTGTTTTTGCAGCACAACAAATCCAGCTGACAAATTACAACATAATTTTTGACTATATTTAGTATGTTCAAAAGGAAGTATTCAGAGGAAAGAAGTATTCACTTTTCTTACTTGGCTGCAGCCAAATTGTTCCTCCCAAGTACTAATTTGAGTAAACTAGACCGACCTGACTTGACCTTACCTAACCAAATCTAACCTAATATACCGGGTGTTCATAAAGTCTTGCCCTGATTTGATAGCTTTGCTGTACATAAACCATTAGAGCCACACGAAACTTACATTGCTTCTTTTGAAGAGAATTTAATCTAGTTTTTTTTATTATTAAGTTGGTAACACCTTTGTTTAGCTGTTTGACAACAATGCACTTTTCTTTAAATTCTGTACAAAAGCAAATCAGAAATGGTTAGCCTCCACAAGACAATGTGTCCAAGTAACAGTGTGTCCTTTGGTTCTATGAAACCCAGTCCCCCATTACCGGTACTGTCCAAAGACTTTTTGTGCGAACATTTAGAACACCTGCACCTGATGTAAAAAGTATCTAGAGGTGGTATCCATATTTTTGTGACAGGGGCAGTGTGTGTGACAAGAAACGAACTTGACGCCCGCGCATCACTGAAGTCACGGTGGATTGGGCGTGATCGCCCGAGTAAATTGCCTCCTCGGTCACCAGACTTTACTCCTCTGGACTTTTTTATGTGGGGGTTTGTCAAAGACGTAGTGTGTTCTACCCCAGTTCTTGAGTTAGAGTCACTAAGATAGAGAATAAGAAATGCAGTGCAGTCTGATACTCATTAAATGTTAACCAAAATATGGGAAAAAAGAAAAAGTCGCCTAGAATATTTACAGGCAACCCAAGGCGACACATAGAATTTTATTGAGTTTGAACATGTGTAAATAAAACTTAAGAAGTCACTTGTTAAAACTGTAAATAAAACATTATTCTACCATCATCTGTTTTCATGCTATTCGATTTCTTTATCAGGGCAAGACTTTATGAACACCCAATGTTCTTTTTAATAGTAAGTTACGTTGAAGGGGTGGATAACTGAGGAGACGGTGGTGAAGTCAAATGGTAGGTTGGTGGTGTTCTAGGGAATACGCTATTTTAGTACTCTCAGTAAGACTAAGCCCGTTCCAATGTTAATTTTCTCTTTGAGGACATTAGCAGTCAAAAACACCATGCAGTGCCAAGTGTGAAAAATAATGAAGATGATAATAATATTAAAAGCCATATGACGGTCTTTTAAAGAAATTAGCTCACATAGCAGAAGCAAACTCCCAACCATCTGATGATACTACTTATGGTGAGCTGAAAAAGGAAATGACAATAAATTTTCACAATGAAATATCAAAGTTTATTGGTAAAAATACCCTAAAAGAATCGGAAAAGGTTATAAAAGCTATGGTAAAAAAGCCTCCAGACATAAGTTTTTACCTACTACCTTCATAAGACAAACCTTCCTTCCTGGGAGACCAATAATAGCATCAATAAATTACCCCACAGAAGAATCAACATTTGTAGACTCGCATCTCCAACCACTTGTCAAAGCAAGACCGTCTTATATAAGCAAAATACTGAAAATTTCCTTGACAAACTTAGAAATTTGCCTCAGCCTTTAGACGAAAATGTCCACTTAGTAACTATTAACGTCCAATCTCTACACACCAACCTAAAGCATCAAAGACAGATAGAAGCGGCTCAGGAATCTCTCAGTAAAAGATCGTCGAAGCCAAACCAAGTTCAAGTTTTTTTTAGAGTCATGGATTGAATTGATTTTAGTAATATGTAGCAGTTTTCCTTCCAAGATTTATGTTATCTTATACACAAAAGGGACTGCTATGGAAACAGGAATGGCTTCATCTTATACAAACATCTTTATGTCTAAAATTGAGGATGGATTTTTAAGGACACAAGACCACTAGTGGAGATTTATTGACGACATTTTCATGATACAGACCCATGGTTTATAAAACCCTAATGAGTTTCTAATTGTTTAACTAATTTAGAAGTTTCAAGTTGACTTGGGTAATTTCAACAGAATGCGTAAAATTTCTGGATGTTGAAATATTTCAAAGAAAAGTTCTCTGGGTCACAGAATTAATGAAAAGCAAATTAACACTTTTCAATACCTTTCACAGTATATGTAAGTGGCCACCATGAATAAAGCTAACATAAGCTAAAATAAAATATTATTCAAAACCAAATATACCAGCAGAAATAAGTAAAATAATGAACTACCAGGATCCCATACTTGCCAAAAATCCCGTTGCTTGATTTGTATTCATCTGGAGCAGTTAACTACCAGGAAGTCTGACATGCCAGTCATATATATATTGCTCACTTATTTTTTTTATTTTATTGAACAATAACAGCCACTGGTATTTGATAAGTACGCAGGTCAGCTGCGACGGGTGTATTTTGAAAGATCCGGTGTAACTAGTGTTGTTTAGTACCCTCAGGGGCAGTGGGCTTTCCACTGTACGGGTGTTTCTTGGCGACCCCGGGGTACCTGAGCCAAGCTGTGAGACCCTCCTCACAGTTCTTCCCGAGCTAGGGCCTTTCTTCTCACCTTTCAGGTCTTAGCTCACCGTCTTTATTCTTTCCTGAGCTAACCTTGCTCACCTTCTTGTTTTCGACCCCGAATCAAGGGTGTCTTTCCACCTTCTTTCGACCGGCGCACGCTGAGGGGTCCTGGGAGTGTCCCTTTTGTGTTGCAGGGACTGATGTGTGCCTCGCACTGCCGATGGTCTCCTCCAGTGTGTTGTCAGAAGCCAGCCGCTTCGGACCTTAGTCAGGAAGTGCGGCATGGATGCAGGGATCGGACTCTGCATTGCCACGGGCGACCCCCAGCACGTCCGGCACATTTTGTGTATCGGTGCTGGGCAAACGGAGGTTTCGGGCCCCAGAGTTCTGGGGTAGGGGTGTCTTATCTCCTACGGGGGGTAGACCTCCGAGGGTGCACCCGCTCCCGGCCGATGAAGAGCCGCCTCTTGCCGCACGATGCGCTGGTGAAACAAAAGTATGGATTTTAAAATGCAAAACACGAACGATGATGAGATAGAGCAGGCCGCCTTTAAGCGCAGCTCAAGACTGCAGAGGTCTCCGACCTTGAACACTGGAACGCCGACGAAGGGTATTAAAACCACCCCCCCGCCGGTGCCATTCAAGGCTCTTGGTGGTGCCGGATCGTCGTCCAAAACCGGACAGAAGAAGGAGGAGATCGGTATGGCGATGGAGGTGGCCGAGCCGGCAACACCATTAGCCAATATCCAAGGGATTCCTCCCAGGAAGAGCCCTCTTCGTGCGGCATTCGAGCTGCAAATGCTTCGGCAGCAGCAGGACGACGCCCACGAGGAGGAAGACTCACGTCTGAAGAAGATGAAAGCTCTTTTGAAGGAGATGGCCAAGGCCCTCTTAATTCAAAAGAACGTGAACAAGGCGATAAAAGAGGGGATCCCGAAACTCGAAGATGCTCTAGAAGAAATCGAGGAATGCCGGAAAATCAGGCTAAAGGCAGTGAAGCAGGAGCGCGATGTCACGAACCGAGTCATCTCTGCTTCGCCTCAAGCTCACCTGGCTGAGTCCCAGACTCAAGCCAGAAAGCGAAAGAAGAGGCAGAGCGGTTCTTCGCCTGGAAGCCCTGAGCTTGTTGAGGTGGACTCAGTGCCGAGACCGGTTTTTGTCACTGCGGCATCGCAGACATCTCCTGTCCAGGCTACTGGGTCCGCCCCGGGCGCTGCCGTGATTCCAGCGGCTACTCCTGCAGAGGTTCCTGCTCCGGCGGCTAATCCTGCCTTGGCAGCAAACTCTGCCTCAACACCTTTGGGGGGCTGGAAGACGCGCCTGTCTAAGAAAGAAAGGAGGAGGCAGAAGCAAGCGGAGGCGGCTTCGAAAAGTGCGTCGAGGGTGGAGCGGACGCAAGTCTCGAAACCGGTTGGGGAGGCCTCTGGCAAGTCTGTCAGAAAGCCTAAACAACCCAGGCCTAAGAAGCCCAGGACGGAGGCAATCTTGATCAAGCCTTTAGGGGGGCGATCTTTTGCCGATGTTCTGGGTCAGATTAGATCGCAGGCCAAACCGGAAGAGACCGACACCGTTATCAAGTCTATTCGGCGAACCCAGAACGGGGATGTCCTCCTCGAACTGGGGAAGTCGAGTGACAAGATCGGTTTTGCCGCTTCCCTCAAGACTGCACTTGGGGACAAAGGCTCAATCAAGGCATTAGAACCGAAGTGTTCGGTCGAGATTCGGGACCTTGATGCCCTCTCCACCGAAGAGGAGGTGACCCGTGCGATCCAGGTGGCACTCCCGGAGATACCGGCTGATGTAGTGAGGGTATGGCTGACAAAGCCCAACCGAAGTCAACTCCGGATGGCTGTTGCTGAGATGGGCGAAAAGCACGCCAATAAGCTGCTTAGCCTTCAGCACCTCAGAGTCGGTTTGGTCAGTTGCAGGCTCAAACGGAGGGTGGTAGTTGCGAGATGCTTCCGCTGTCTCGGTTTCGGCCACTCCTCCCGAAACTGTAAAGGGCCCGACAGGAGTGTGTAATGTTTCATTCGCCACATCCGTTATTTTAGTATAAGTTATGTGTTATTTGTTTAATATCGTTATTAGATTTAATTCAATGAGTAGCTAATGGAGACCAGATGGTAATTCAGTATTAAACCAAAATGATTTTATGCGTTATCACTTTGTTTGCTAATATTAGTATACAAGAATATCCCACCTTATCACCCCTTAGGACATAATTATCATAATACCAATAATTTATTATTTTATCCGAAATACATTTAAAATATAATCAAATAATTTTAAATTAAAGAAATATCCCAATAAAATGCCCACTAGCCTAAGTAGTTATTTATTGTGTAAAAGAGTTGCAATACAAATTAAAACATTTTATATAATATATATATATATATTCAAAACCAAATTTACCAATTAATCAAAATCACATTACCCAGTGTTGTGCTAAGTGTTTGTGCTTCAAGATGTGTGAACCCCTAACAGTCAACAATGAAGAACATGTGTGAACCCCAGAGAGACACCACTGACCTTTCTTCTTGATCCAGCTTCCCTAGTGTTAGCATCTAAATTTTATAAGGACACAGTTCCTCCATTTTAATAAATTCCCCAGTCTGGACTAGAGCTTTATCCTAGTTCCAAATAATAGGGACATTGCCCAAACAGTACCAATTTAAATTCAATCCCATTTTAAATTTATTTATTCCCAAATATATAGTACTGGGCGAAGAATCATTGGAGCAGATTTGGTAAGATCCACCCATACATCCATCAATACCCAAGATAGTGACAAGAAGACAATAGACTTGAACTGTATTTATCCCTAACATTTGTGAACAATTAACATTCTTTTAAAGATTCAAAATTTATCCATGATATTAATTTCTATTTCTAAATTGAATATAAAAATTGAGTTTGCTTGTCTGCACGAGTTCCCCTCCCTGAGAAAGAGTCTGAATGTATTCCATTGTTAAACCCAGCTGATAGACATTTAACTATAATTGTGAAGCAAGAGATATAAGGACTGAAATTACCCACATCATTTTGTATCCATTATAATTTATAAATAATCAAGCATAAATTTAAATTAGAATTGTATTTCAGATAGGTAATAAATTTAAATTGTTGTAACAAAATAGTCTTATTATTTCATAGGCCTAGATAGTATAACTTATTAGCCTAGATTAGCTTACCCATCAAGTTGACCTGGAAATAGCACGATACAGATAAAAACAGATAGATATATATAAACACCACTACTAATCAAGAGACAGAATAATATTTATCAAATCTTTTATTAAGTATATCCATTATTCTAATATATTTTTCATTATAAACAAACACTTTTCTAACGTTAAGAGCAGCCAACATGGCGATCCCCTTCAAGTAAGAAACGATACGAACTATCGCATCGCAACAACATAGACCGGCAGTGTGTGTACAATTGCAAAATGGCGCCCAACGTACTGGCAAGCAACCTCAATTAAAATAGATATTGCAACTCTTAAATAAGTAGGTTAGCTTAAGTAATCTAAGTAAGAATATTAGTCATTAAGAAATCCACATTCCACAACAATTTTTATTCCCCAAATTCGTAAATAATTAATGCAAAACTCTTATAATTTACGTAAGCCTAAACGTTATCCGATTACGATGAGTTCGATAGATCGACCGGATGATCACCGTTGCCTAGCGACAGAAACTAGCCGTGACGTCACTCCTACCAGCCAATCAACGACGACCGTTCCTTCAGACTCCTGTGTCGACAATCAGCTGTCTATCGACACGCCGCAAGTGTGCCAACCCAACGAAAATGGATTTCCCGCGGACGCAAATCAGTCTGAGAAACCGAGCGGACCCGACGAGAACGTCGAATTCAACATGACGCCGGCACGCACAGCAAACACACACGCCACATCGAGCGACACAAGTGACCATAATATTTCATCTCCCTCACAAAACAGTAAAACACAGACAGAACAAATAAATCATGACACTAATACACAACCTGATTTCAACACCATCCTCACCTACCTACAACAATTGAATTTAAAAATGGACGAAACTAAATCAGAATTAAATAATAAAATGGAAGAAACTAAATCCAAAATGGACGAAACTAAACTTGAAATAAATCACCAGATTACCGAAACTAAAGCAGAGTTAAATAACAAAATGGACGAAACTAGATTTGAACTAAATGCAAAGTTCGAAGAGACTAATGCAAAATTGGATGAGACGGATGCCAAACTAAGTAACGAAATTAAAACTTGCTACAACATGCTCCAAAACCAAATCCAAGATATTAGAACCACTCAAAATGAATTTCGCCATGAATTAGACGAACTAAAATCTACTCAATTGGAACAAACCAACAGCATTGTACAATTTCAAACAAATGTCATTGACCAGATCGATAATTCACGACGGGAAATCGAAAGTTTTGTGGACACCAACCTAACCAAACATAAAATGTCAGTTGAAAGCGAGGTCGCCAAACAACAAAAGAATATTTTGGATAATGTAAATAAAAAATTAGAACAGCATGAGTTTACGGTAGGACAAGATATAAAATCACTATCCGACACCATCAACAAATGTGAGAGCGATGTAAAGAACCTTAAATCAGCCACACAGAATCAGACCCACTTGAGCGGACCTATTCACATAGTCTGTAACGGGAGCGAATGGACAGAACGCCATATACCAAAATTTAGTGGACGAGCAGGAAACCCTAACGAGTTTCTCAAGAGATTAAAAAGGTATTATGAGAAGAGTTTACAAAGACAACCGAACAATGACCCGATCGAGCATCTAAAGGACACTTTGGAGATTAGTTTTGAAGGACCAGCATCACGATGGCTACAATTAATCAAAGATAACATCAAAAGTTGGGGACAATTTGCAGAAGAATTTACTAATAAATACTGGAGTCGTGAAGTACAGCGAGGCATTCGGACAAAGATCGAAGCAGAAAAATACCGAAGCAACGGGACACTAAGTAGAGCAGAATACTTTACCGAGCGTGTATTATTATTGCAATCAATCACACCGCCATTAACAGAAGAAGAAATCGTCACTATATTAGCCGAAAATTTTGACCAGATAACCCAAGACAGTCGTGTTGTACAAAATATTACCTCAATCAAGGGTTTTGAACAACTATTACAACGAGAAGACATAAGAGATGGACCAAAGTGGTCAAGACAAAATAACAACCAGGTACAAAATTCCAACACTCGACCCAACAGTCCCAACAACCACAATCATCGTCAAAATTCACATGCTCCAAACATAAACCATCATGCGTACCAACCAAAGGCCCCATACACAAACCAACCATATCAAAACACTCGATATCAAGGGACGCATAACCAGAATCAACCTAATCAACCACCATACAAGTACAACAACAATAGGCCACGCCATGAATACAAGCCATACGATCGAGACACATACCAATCCAGGCAGAACAATCACTACAGAAACGACCGATCGTATCCAACGAAAGAACAATCCCAAGTATGCACTATGATAAGACAGACTGATAATAATACACACTACCCTACTCAAAACCAACACCCTACAAACAATAGCGGCCCATCCCAAGACAACCAGGGAAACGGCACCCCGCTGTAATTGCCCACCGAGGAGCGACCGCAACAAAAGATAATATTGCAACTACAGCGCTAGATCCTCATATCCTCGGAATAAATTCAACAGACCTTATTTATAATTTTCATGTAAATAATATCATGTGTGATAAAGAATTCTTGTTAGATGAATCATCAAACAATAATGAAATAAATTTAACACCAACTCAAATAAATTGTCCAGAAATAAATATAACCATCAATAACATTAAAACTAACGCATTAATTGACTCCGGTTCTTCTATCACCTGCTTATCAGAAAATTGGCTCAAAGAAAACCAACAATTACTTAAACCTTATGAAGAATTTCCCCTTACCAACACAGTAATAAAGACTGCTACAGGAGACAAATCAAAACGTGTTTCAAGAATAATTTATATTCCCGTAACTATTGAAGGACACACTATACAAATACAATTCCTTATTGTGCCTAACCTCATCAAACCCGTAATTTTCGGAATAGATACACTAGTTGCTACAAAGATGGAGATAAATTTTAATGATAGTGAATTAAATATGATGATAAATAATAATAAAATAACATTGAAGTTCAGCATGAGTATTAACGAAGGACAATTATGTCAGATTACAATTGATGATTGCCAAAGGCTAAATAATAATTATAATGATCTGATGTCGAGTGACAGTAATGATTATGCAACTTGTGATGAATATTACGACATAGGCAGCTTTGATGAGACTAAACACGATACAACGGGAGAAGAGACACTTTTGACGAAAGAAGAAATTAATAACGCATTAACCTCTAACACATACATCAGCAGTAATGAGAAGGAGTTATTAAGTAATTTGTTGCTAAAATACAACCACATATTTTCGGAAAAGCCAGGCTTATGTATTTAACACACACGAATTAAAAGTAGAAAACCCACAAAGTTTTAAATCAACTACATATCCCATACCACATTTCAGCATTGAGGAAATATTTAGAACCACAACAAGATATTGATGAAGAGGAATCAACACCCGACGAGGACATTGACAACGCTCCAATACCTGCATAAGTGACGAAAGATTTGTGTAATAAACAATATACTATAAACAATTATATCTAATTCATGAGAAGATCGAGGGGATCAAGAAATAAATAAATGCCACAAACTATAAAAAACCTTTACAGTGAGTGCGAATTAGAATGAATCTACGAGTTTAATATAGACAATGGTAGTTTAGTACATTCAATTAGTAACAATTTGTTTTTTGTTTTCATGTGTTAACGTAGAATTTAAGTATCATATCACCAGATTTTCACACATTTAATGTATATCATACTAGCTTTAAGAATCATTCATACTAAATATTTCATGTGTCTCATTCAACATTAATCGAAATTTGTCTGTCATTTCATTCCATACAAATTTCTGAGGGGATAATTGTAATGTTTCATTCGCCACATCCGTTATTTTAGTATAAGTTATGTGTTATTTGTTTAATATCGTTATTAGATTTAATTCAATGAGTAGCTAATGGAGACCAGATGGTAATTCAGTATTAAACCAAAATGATTTTATGCGTTATCACTTTGTTTGCTAATATTAGTATACAAGAATATCCCACCTTATCACCCCTTAGGACATAATTATCATAATACCAATAATTTATTATTTTATCCGAAATACATTTAAAATATAATCAAATAATTTTAAATTAAAGAAATATCCCAATAAAATGCCCACTAGCCTAAGTAGTTATTTATTGTGTAAAAGAGTTGCAATACAAATTAAAACATTTTATATAATATATATATATATATTCAAAACCAAATTTACCAATTAATCAAAATCACATTACCCAGTGTTGTGCTAAGTGTTTGTGCTTCAAGATGTGTGAACCCCTAACAGTCAACAATGAAGAACATGTGTGAACCCCAGAGAGACACCACTGACCTTTCTTCTTGATCCAGCTTCCCTAGTGTTAGCATCTAAATTTTATAAGGACACAGTTCCTCCATTTTAATAAATTCCCCAGTCTGGACTAGAGCTTTATCCTAGTTCCAAATAATAGGGACATTGCCCAAACAGTACCAATTTAAATTCAATCCCATTTTAAATTTATTTATTCCCAAATATATAGTACTGGGCGAAGAATCATTGGAGCAGATTTGGTAAGATCCACCCATACATCCATCAATACCCAAGATAGTGACAAGAAGACAATAGACTTGAACTGTATTTATCCCTAACATTTGTGAACAATTAACATTCTTTTAAAGATTCAAAATTTATCCATGATATTAATTTCTATTTCTAAATTGAATATAAAAATTGAGTTTGCTTGTCTGCACGAGTTCCCCTCCCTGAGAAAGAGTCTGAATGTATTCCATTGTTAAACCCAGCTGATAGACATTTAACTATAATTGTGAAGCAAGAGATATAAGGACTGAAATTACCCACATCATTTTGTATCCATTATAATTTATAAATAATCAAGCATAAATTTAAATTAGAATTGTATTTCAGATAGGTAATAAATTTAAATTGTTGTAACAAAATAGTCTTATTATTTCATAGGCCTAGATAGTATAACTTATTAGCCTAGATTAGCTTACCCATCAAGTTGACCTGGAAATAGCACGATACAGATAAAAACAGATAGATATATATAAACACCACTACTAATCAAGAGACAGAATAATATTTATCAAATCTTTTATTAAGTATATCCATTATTCTAATATATTTTTCATTATAAACAAACACTTTTCTAACGTTAAGAGCAGCCAACATGGCGATCCCCTTCAAGTAAGAAACGATACGAACTATCGCATCGCAACAACATAGACCGGCAGTGTGTGTACAATTGCAAGTGCCAACTGCTTCCAGTGTGGAAGCCAGGGCCACAAACACAAGGAATGTTCCTCGAGCCCCTCCTGCTTCCTCTGCAAGGATTCAGGCTCCAGTGCCCTCGGTCACCTACCCGGGTCTGGTCAGTGCGGTGCCTTCAGAGCCGCACTTGAACAGGCAAAAGGCAGCGGCCGGTAATTCGCATCCTCCAGGCCAACTTTCATAGATCCTGGGGAGCTGATAACCTTCTAGATCAGCTCGCCCGAGAACTTAGTGCTGACGCGCTCCTTATCAGCGAACAGTATCGAAACAGAGACCCAAACATTTGGATCTCGGACAGCCTCGGTACTGCTGCATTTTGGGCAAGTAATACACGAGATGTCTTGGTGCGGAGTCACGGGCGCGGCCGAGGATTCGTCTGGGTTCGGTGTGGGGACGTGACTATCTTCAGTTGCTACCTCACACCCAACGAGGCCGTCCAGGACTTCCGCGACAAGATAGATAGCCTAGAGGAGTGCGTTCTCGGCACCACCGGGCATGTCGTCGTTGGTGGCGATTTCAACGCCAGGGCCGTCGAGTGGGGAATGCCCTCTACCAGCTCCCGGGGGAAATACATCCTGGATTTCATCGCCAGGGCCGGTCTTGTCGTCCTCAACCAGGGCGACACACCTACTTTTCGGCGCCCCGGGCAGAGAGGCACGATCCCCGATGTCACCTTTGCGTCTGAGTCGCTCCTTCCGAGGATCTCTGGCTGGAGGGTTGTGGAGGACTACACGGGTAGCGACCACCAATACGTCGTGTTTGACCTGCATGATCAGGCAAATCGTCGAGTTTCCGCATCTCGGGAAGGGCCACGCCGGTGGAACACCAACAAACTGGACGTGGTCAAGTTCACCGAAGTCATCTCTCGGGGAGCGCAGGGGAATCCTGGTGAGGCTGGGGCCGAGGCACTAGTAACATCCACGATGGAACTGATCGTCTCGGCCTGCGACCAGTCTATGCCGCGAAGGAAACCCCGACGCGACAAACAACCCGTTTACTGGTGGACTGAAGAGATTGCGGAACTCAGAAGAACATGTTTAAGAACTAGACGAGCCGCCACAAGAGCGAGAATCCCCGCAGACAGAGTTCGTAAGTCGGAGGCCTATAAAGCTGCGAGAAAATATCTCCGCCAGGCGATCAACAGGAGCAAGGCGAATAGCTGGAGGAGACTTCGTGACGACGTTGATTCCGACCCCTGGGGCCTGGGTTACAAACTTGTAACACAGAAACTCGGCGCCCGCTCTCCACCTTCCATCATGGAGGGCGCCACCATGGGGAGGATCGTCGCTGCGTTGTTTCCTGAACATCCACAGCGACCGCCGGTTGACTTCGGACGGGTAGAGGACGTTCCACTCTTCACTTTCGAGGAGCTGGAAACCTCCGTTCTCTCCCTGAAGAGCAACAAGGCTCCTGGCCCGGACGGTATTCCCAGTGAGGCTTTAAAAAAAGTATTTTCAATCAACGCTGACTTGTTGTTGAGAATGTACAATGCCTGTTTGGTAGAAGGGGTGTTTCCGGCTCCCTGGAAAACAGCCAGGCTTGTACTGATCAGCAAGGGCAAAGGTGATCCCGAGTTGCCGTCGTCCCACAGGCCTCTCTGCATGTTGGGACACGGCTGGAAAGCTGTTCGAGAAGCTGATCCGTTCCCGCCTGACTTCTGCCGTGGAAGCTGCCGGGGACTTATGCCCCCGTCAGTACGGCTTCAGAAAGGGACGGTCAACGATCGACGCTGTCACCGAAGTTCAGAGAGCTGTGGAGAGAGCCGAGAGCCACAACCATTTCTCCCGCCGAGTAGTGCTTCTTGTTACGCTTGATGTCAAGAATGCCTTCAACTCGGCGAGGTGGGTCGATATGCTGGATGCGCTTCGCAACACCTTTCGTATTCCTGCATATCTGTTGCGGCTCATCGAGGATTATCTACGCTCTCGAAGCCTGATTTATGACACGAGGGACGGAACGCGGACGATGGAAGTCACTTCTGGTGCCGCACAAGGTTGGCCCGCAATACTCGGCCCGGATCTCTGGAACGTTGCCTATGACAGCCTCCTGAGGTCCGAGATGCCTGAGGAAACCACTTTGGTTGGGTACGCCGATGACGTCGCAGCTCTCATTGCTGCACGCAACGTTGAGCTGGCCCAACTGAAGTTGAACCGAGTTATGCGGGTGGTCAACAACTGGATGTCCGATCACGGTCTCTCACTTGCTCTCAGTAAGACGGAGATCGTGATTCTCACGAAGAAGAGGATCGACACCGTCGTCCCGTTTCGAGTGGGAAGGGAGGTGGTCACATCAACTCGTGCCGCCAAATACCTCGGGGTTATGGTGGACACCAAGTTAAGCTGGAGGGATCAGACCTTCCGTACGGCGGACAAGGCCGCTAAGGTAGTGACTTACCTTAGTAGGCTGATGGCCAATGTCGGGGGTCCCCGATCCAGCAGAAGACGTCTGTTGATGTCCGCGGTCCAGTCCGTGCTTCTTTACATGGCAGAGGTGTGGGCAGGAGCTCTAGATAAGGAGTGCTACAGGTTGCGACTCGCCCGGGTTCAGCGTCAAGCTGCGCTCCGGGTGTGTTCCGCCTACCGGACAGTGTCCGAGCCTGCCGTCCTGGTGGTCGCCTGAGTCATCCCTGTCAAGCTCTTGGCAGGGGAGAGGAAAGCGATTTATCAGAGACAAGGCGAGATCGGCAAGGACACGGCAAGAACAGAAGAGCGCTCCCGAACCTTCCAGCAGTGGCAACACAGCTGGGAGCACGACACCCGAGGACGATGGACTGCGCGACTTATCAAGCAGGTCCAACCATGGGTGGAACGGCGGCACGGGGAGGTGGACTACTACCTGACCCAATTTTTGACAGGTCACGGCTATTTTCGGTCGTACCTGAACCGGATGTTAAAGACCGGTTCACCGGACTGCATTTATTGCCCGGGTGTTCCCGACGATGCGGAACACACATTCTTCCGCTGTCCCCGTTGGGAAGGGCCCCGCCTGGAGGCCACACAAATCTTTGGTGCATTTTCGGTGGACTCGGTCTGCCAAAAGATTTTGGAGGATGAGGGCAACTGGGATGGTTTGTCACAGTTCGTCCGGGGCATCCTCCTGGAAAAGAAAACCGATCTGGACCGCGAAGTGGCCCAGATCCCTTGATCGAGCGGCTGGATAAGGAGCGAGCCCAACGGGCGTAAGCCAAATTTAGGCCTAGCCTGACGTAATGTGACAAACAATTCCAGGTTAGATTCCTAAAGAGTAGAGGAGGTTTTTTAGTGGGTAAACCCGTTTTAAGGGGAGCCCCACACTACAGGCTGGCCACCTGTGTGCGTAATGCATTTTTCCGCCTCTCCCTCAAAAAAAAAAAAAAGTGTTGTTTAGTAAAACTATGAAATTATCTTCACTCAGGTGTTTATTCAATGTCTGTTTATTGTAATAATGCAATTATCTGTTCTTTGTTATGTTTACATTTTTGGTATTGTTGACCATTACTTCATTAAAAGCACGTGTATTTTCAAACTTCAGTATTTATTCTATGTAAATTTACAGCCCTCGCTCTTTTAGCGAATTTTCCATAGGGAATAAGCTATTACCGTAGGTCTCATGGTAAGACCTAAGCCCGGGACCATGTTACTTTTTTGTTTTTAGGTGCCCAGAGACCAAAAATAATAGTCATTAAAATTTATATATATATATATATATATATATATATATATATATATATATATATATATATATATATATATATATATATATATGTAAATATACAGGGTGTCCCGAAACTCTCTGGAACCCTTTTGTATATTTGTTCCTTGCATCGAGACAAGAAAAAAACATCATACAAATAGGGGTCTAAAATCAATCGTTTATCCGCTAGCCGCCATTTTGTTTTTTTTTCATGTAATAATTTTTATTTCCGTAACGGATGGTTGTATTTAGTTCATATTCGGTATAAATCTTTATCATACTAATGTACATTTTCAGGGAAAAAATTAATTTTTTCCACTGAGTATTTTCAAAATGGCGGCCATTTTAAATTTTCAAACTCAAATATCTCAAATTTGATAAATGTAAAAAAAAAATTACTCTGAACAAAAAAGTTGCCAAATTTAATTATCTAACCAACGGTACCAAGTTTTTAAGGATCTGATGATTACAAATAACGGAGTTATTGCGATTTTTCTGTGAAAATGGCCATAATTTGCATTAATTAAAATGCAAAATCAATGTTTTTTTTGGAGAAAAATCGCAATAACTCCGTTATTTATAATCAGATCTTTACAAACTTGGCACCGTTGGTTAGATAATTAAATTTGGCACCTTTTTTGTCCATAGTAATTTTTTTTTTTAATTTACCTAATTTGAGTTTGAGAATTTAAAATAGCCGCCATTTTGAAAATACTCAGTGGGAAAAATTAATTTTTTACCTGAAAATGTACATTAGATGATAAAGATTTATACCAAATATGAACTGAATACAACCATCCGTTACGGAAATAAAAATTATTACGTGAAAAAAACAAAATGGCGGCTAGCGGCTAAGCTATGGATTTTAGAATCCTATTTATATAATGTTTTTTTCTTGTTTCGATGCAAGGAACAAATATACAAAAGGGTTCCAGAGAGTTCCGGGACACCCTGTAAATATATGTATGTGTCCCTAGACACGATAACTCTCGTACAAATGGTCCGATCGACACCAAATTTGGTAGAGATGTGTAATCCTACGTTTATTCGGATGAGTTCGTAAACCAGACATATTGACCTATCGGAAGGGGTAGTTTTGGGGGGTTTTGTACCCCAAAAATGGGGTTTTTGCATTTTTCATACGTAATTTTTAAAAAATATTTAATTTTTATTTGCACCATTGGATATGTGATGGTAGGTGTAAATCTAAACCTCCTGGTATACCCAATATGTTCCACATAATTTTCGGTTAAGAGTCATCTTCACCCCTGGGCGAGTAGCCCATTGTTGGGCAGTCGGCAATGTTAATCATTCGGCTTTTATGCTAAAACATGGTATTGTATTCCCCTGTTTTGGACGCCGTTTTTCAACCGATTTTCTTGAAACTTGGTAAGTATTTAGTTTAATAGTTATACTATGTCGCTCATACCTCGGAATTTTGAAAATTTTACTAAATTTTGAAATATTACTAAGGAAATTCGAGTTACTTTGCGACGTCACAGAAAGTAATATTTGTTAAATTTACAAAATTCCGAGGTATGAGCGACATAGTGTAACTATTCAACTAAACACTTACCAAGTTTCAAGAAAATCGGTTGAAAAACGGCGTCCGAAACAGGGGAATACAAAACCATGTTTTAGCATAAAAGCCGTATGATTAACATTGCCGACTGCGCTACAATGGGCTACTGGCCCAGGGGTGAAGATGACTCTTAAGTTCTTATTGATCCAACTAAACTTCCGCACATACCCAACAACACTAAACAGAGGTCACCAGTAAAAGAATTCAAACTACATAAACTAGGAGGACAATATTTGCAAGAACAGTGACAGAACTCTAAGGAATTTTTATATTCTAATCCACAACCTTTTTTAAAAATGAAAACCAACGAGAAGAATAAATCGATAAAAAAATTAGATACCAGCTTTCACAAGAAATGCCTGTGGACTAATGAAAGCCATCAAAGTGTCCACTCGCTAAAAGACATATTGATTCGCATATTTCAAATCTGATTTATTATGCATAATAAACTTTTCAAACTTTACTTAATAAAAACCCTTACCGGGTTTTTATTGCTAGTATGTTTAGTACAACTATGAATCTGGTGGTGAAGAGTCTAGCAGTGCCCCTTGGTGGGCATGAGACCAACCAAGTTAGTTTGTTATTCTAATCCTGCTATGGGCTCTTAAAGAGGACCATTTCAGGATCAGGAAAACATGCTCAATCCTAAGGCCATCAAGTGTTCCTGAGAGATATTGCACTGCCAAATATAAGTTATTTGTGTCATGAACTGAGAATGTGACCTTAAACGATAGGAGAAATCCGAGCATACCGTTAGAAAGGTAGTGTGCTGTAGATGAGCATAATCACGTTACATCCGCTCTCAGGGCTAGGCCCAGCAGGCTTTTAAAGTTTTAATGTTAATCTTGTGGAAGAATGGTACGGTAATATTTATTGAATCATCAAACAGCTTTTATAAAAACAAATGTTTAGCAGATCAGAAAGAACTGATGTTTAGTAATAAAATATTTTAAAAAATAATTTTATCCAGATCAATTAAATCTGGAAATGAGAATCCAGGTCCTGATCCGTAGAATGTATAAATATTTAAGTAATTATTTCATTCAGAGTGATTGAAAGAACATTTAAAATCCAGTAGTTCTTTTATAAAAGTAAAAAAAATACTACTAGTATAAATCTATCAAACGTACAGCGTTGCACCGGACATTTTTTATGACATGGAATGTTGCTTACCTGATAAAACTACACCCTGATATTTTTTTCTGTTTTCGTGGCAAGTAATTTATACAAATGCATAAGAAACCCGTAAATCCTGTGGTTCTGATAGGTTTACAATTTCTAGTTAATAGTCATTGAACGAAAGGTTTAATATTTCATTTGCAAAACTGTATACTCTGTATTATAATAGCTATAAAACTGTAATTTATTTTCAGATTTATTCATTTCTCCAACGGTAATCCATTAGGTACAAGTTTATCCTTACAGATTCTATTCTTACTGAAACAATTTACCTTAAAAACAATTGGCCAATGAAAATTTGAATCCTTTATGGATTTATAAGTAAAATGTTGTCGTTGTGTGACACAGTGTCTAACCCCATTAATGGTATTACATTCTTAATCCATTTTATTGTTTTAAATAATAACAGTAGACATACAAGTATTTACTCATTCATATTTTTAATTTTTTATGTGGTTGATCAACTTTGAATAACAATTGCTGATTGAAAATTATAGGTTACAACCGAACTCTAGGACTCAACTACCTTACTATAATGTGTTTCCCCACATTTAATTATTCCACGGTTGGCCACATTGATTGCAATAAAGAGTTAGTTTGTTGTAGTGGCAGCCCTGTCGTCAGTCAACTTGCCACTCACAACTTGTCAATGTTTCACCGCGTGGAATTATTTACCGTGTGTTTGTTCCGTTGTGACTGGATTTCCGCTCTGGGACCGCTGTCATTTCTATTCCCACTTAATAAATATTTTTAACTTTCAGGAAAGTTCTAAACGTGCTTAAATTTATTTTTAATAAAAATTGAATAACTTTTTGACATCGACGAAAAGTTATTTTTTGATCATTAAATCACTAAGTGATTTTCATTGTGGAAATTATTCACTACCATTGATCTGTATGTAACTGCTTAGTCTCTTGGAAATCCTTGGTTAAAATTCAAAATCGGTGATTTATACCTTAAAACAATCTGTTGATGTCATTTTACATTACACATATTATTAAAAACTTCACAATGTTCACGTCTCGAATTGATTACCTTTCTTCAAGTAAAACACTTAAGTACTTGACAAAGGAAAACTCCCCGACTGGAGATCACATCTAGAGCATAGGATTGTTCTAGGTATTGGTAAAATTATTGTTTTCATGTAGTTAAATTAATGGAGCATTACTAAGAAAATAAAATCGAATACACTGGCTCAAATTTGATTAGCCAGCGCGAAGTCTCGTTAAAACTAAACAACAAATTAAACACAGGACTCTAAAAACTGTATTTACAGAATAAACTGCAACAGTTGTGCTAGGCCCTATTACGGCGATACAAATCAACCTCTAAACACTCGGATCAAAGAACACAAGGACAATACGAAAAAGGGTTAGTAGAAAAATCTGAAATTGCTTAATATTGCTAGTCTGGATAGCGTACCCTGCTATTTTACTTGGTTTCGTGAAAATTATATGACATGTGTCAATGTGAATCCTTATGATTTATAGGCACATATTATATGTATGTATATAAACCAAAATTAACATTAAAATGTTTTATTTACTCAACAAATTGTCTCGTCTTCTAATGGAGGCGTTGACCTAGTAAGACCCTTAAATTATGTTTTAGTTATCTGACTAACGTGAAACGCTTGGATCTTTTTTGAAAATTATATGTAAAAATATGAATTCGTTCATGAACTTATCATAATCCTTATCAGCAGACATCGTTAAGTAACAAACTAAATAATTAAAATTTCAAAATATATTTATTTTTACATGAACATTACATCGTTTTAGTATTGGGTTTGATCTAAGAACGTATTCGTTAGCTAAATTACAAGTGTCGACAAAGTTAGTCATTCAAGTTAAGTCGCCACAAATTAAAAAAATTATGCTAATTCAGCATTGAATTACATTGTCTGCTTTCTTCACTACTACCTTTCCCATTACTTATCACTTTCACCAACCAAGTAGGTTCACTAGTGAATGAAAGTAACAAAAAATTAACCTAAATGGGACACGTTGATGAAGTGTAGTATTTCGTGTTTAACAATTTAAAAGGGGTTTAAAAATTTAACAATTTAAATGGTTCAAGAAAGAGCATTTTAAATTAGGAGAGCAAAAGATTTCGTATTTTTATATTATAAAAAATGTCGGGATTTTGGATAAGCATAACAGAACAAGTTTTAAAGATACGTCAACGATTAAAATGTCAAATTGAAGAGGGGAAAAGAGGCTTTTCATTACTTACTTAATTTGCCTTTAAATGTGAGCTCCATTTGTTGCTCAACAGATATAAGAAAGGTGAAAATTCACCTGGTGTTACTAACTTTGTTATGTTCTAGGTATAAGAAAGGTATTCGATTTCTTGTCAAGTGTTTTGCAGTATAATATCTGGTCTTATAGTCGTGATCGCTGTTAAAATTTCCTCAAGGAGATGTCTCAAATCTTGAGTTTTTTTCTACATACACATCGTTCATTATGTAACACCAGTTCAAAGTCCAAAGGGGTAAAATAATTACTCCTGTGAGGCCAGTAAATAGGCGTATCCCTGTCCATGCAACCAATCTTTTGTTTAGCGTGTCGTTTTGATCCCAACATCAAGGTTAACGTTTGGCCCTATACAATACGGAAAACAAAAGTTACTTGTTTTAACTTAAGATTGATAATTAAATCGTATAGTTATCTTGAAACTTTTTCAGCACACCCGTTCATAATCTCTTCATTATTTTATAAACACCCTCAATATATGAATTTGAACAAACGGTGTTTTGCTTCCATGGACCAAGATGATAAAGTATCATGTCTCGGGCTTAGGTCTTACCGTCAACACTGCCGTATTATGGTTCCGGGCTAGGGCATATGAACACTAACATAATAGCGTATTCCTTAAAGAGAAATTCACTAATAATCAGTTGATCAATATTTTTAATGTCGTACGAAATCTGTTCTTTCATTTTAAAACGTATTTAATTTTTATCTTAAACTCTAATACTATCCGTTTGATAATTCTACCTGCATTAAGGCGTATAGCGTTGTAAAGGTATTTTGCTAACAACTAACATGGTAAGTGTTGTAAAACCTGGAATAAAACTGGAACTATTAAATTTTACAATTAGACGTATTTAACAACCATGCGCGTTGAGATGAACCTCGATAGGCTTAGAGCTCTTAACAGATCTACTAATTGATTGCATATCTCAGATCGACAATGGTGGATGATTTGATTAAACCACTCGAGGAATCTTTTGTCTCCAGTCATCGTACACCGTGTTCATCTGACGATTTAATTAAATTGATGTCAAAATGAGAGACTGTATGTTAAAAACCCTTTTCATTCAAGCGCCCCTTAAACCTAAAATAAATATTTGTATTACATTGAAATGGCAAATCACTCCAAAGAAAATATTAACTAATTTGATTTATACTTTATTGTCATTTGGTTATCGGAGATCGTCATAAATATGTAAATGTACTTCAATTTTTTTAAATTTAATTCTTACAGGATTAATAATATTACTTAAGTTTATTTATGAATTATTTATGTAAGTACCTGTTTGACCATTCCTTTTAAGATTTTCTTTTGGTAGAACTCATGCTTTATGCAAAACATTCTTAATTAATAAACAGATTTAAGTAAGATATATAAAAAAAAACTTTGTGTTCAAAAAATTCATATTAAAACCATTGCCATTAATTTTTACTGAAAGAAATGTAAATGTATCATAATAAGAGTGTCTGTAAGTGATAAATAAAACCCAATAATAAAAACTATCATCGACTTATGTTTGTTTTTATGTATGATACCAACAAAACAATTGCGTTATATTCAATTCCGATACTGTGTATTTTACTGTACGCAACATTAGTGCAAGAATGCAGAATCGCCGGCCGAAATGAAACGCAACCAAAAAGCAGTGTCTGGGTTGCCTACCAGCGCCTGCTAGCGGAATCTTTTGTACAGAGTGGAAAAAGTCTCGAAACTGTATATTATCTTTACTTAATAAATACTTAATGAACGAAACTAAAAATTTGCACCGATTTGTAATACCAAAGTCTATTTCCCAATATACTTATCGACCTTGAACCACCAAAGGGGGAAGGTCCAAAAGGAGACAGAAGAAAAGCTGTAATGTAATCATAGGTCAAGAAGATGTACATAAAGTTAAGGTCTTTGAGTACAGCACAATGCCGCAAACCCGACTTAAAAAGGACGGCTGATCCATAAATGGCAGGCGGTCAAAATTTGTGTTACAATCATTTTGATGAATAATGCAATAACTACCGACAAATTAGACATATTTCGGTCATTTTGGTGGTGAATTGCTCGGTATAAAAAGCTCTTTAAAATCATGTATCAAATGACGTATGAAGTATTCCCGAAGTCTTAGTTTTAGGGGACGTCCATAAGGATGCAAAGTTCGATCACCTACCATTGCGGAAACTCATTGAATCATTATATTTTGACAGCTGTTGTAATAAAATTCCAGGCAAATCTGTGTGTGACCAAATTTTTGTGTGATCATGGTCTTCGTTAATCATGGGTGGTATTATCGAAACTGTGTGTTGAAATAGTAGGCCTAGTTTTCATCTCCAAGAGCATAAGTGGCTCTTTTGGTTGCGCAACCAAGTTTTCAAATCGATTAAGCACCAATAAGACACTTAGCTCCAAGTGATGAACTATGTTTTTATCATAATGTGGAATTGCACTTTTAATCGTTAAAGATATTAACTATAGGCTGTTTTTTTTTTAAACTTGATTCTTCTCGAGAATATTGGGGTGGGGGGGAGATTTTAACTTAAAACAAAAAATTTAAACGTGACTAACATGTTCGAGTACTGGATCTCCTTAAATGACACTTTAAAAACTTATAAGGTCTTTCAGTGACTCATAGTCAACTGTCATATTTTTAAGCTAAACTCTGTATTTTTCAGGCCTTTGTTTAAAAGTAACTATTCTAAAGCAAACTGATTA
Organism: Neoaliturus tenellus; assembly: GCA_030545055.2. NCBI lineage: Eukaryota > Metazoa > Arthropoda > Insecta > Hemiptera > Cicadellidae > Neoaliturus > Neoaliturus tenellus. Next base: position 188,704,355 of record CM061531.1, on the reverse strand, counting down.
AAGATCAACTGTTACTAATATTGTAAAACTGATACACAATATGTTGTCATGTGAAATTAATAAGCTAATAAGCTGGTATGCACCAGTGAAATAAAACAAAAACAAGAAAAATGTCCAACAAAAAAACCAAAAGGCTTCAGCCAATGGAATGTTATCAAGGATAAACAAACACTTCCCACCACTATGTCTGGCCCCTCCCACGAATGATCAAGTTTAAAAAACCGGGCTATTTAAAGTTGTATTTTAGAGGTTATATTTACAAAGCAAGTAACATACAGTGTTTACATTTCTGTTATTTGCAACCAATGGTTTTTATAACGTTGTAATTTCACTATTCTGCATCGAAAATGAATAAATAACATTTAGCAAACAACAGACGTTCCTGTATTAAGACTTTAAAAAAGATATTTCAGCATATTTTTCAGTCCTAGGAAAAAAAGAAAGGATTTTGGTACTATTGAGAGAACGAAACAGGCTGATTTCGTGCAGAATGATAAAAAGCCTATAGTTAGTTGGTCTACCATTTGTTAGTTATCTTTTGGATTTTTATCTTGAATACCTCGTAGGCTATATAAAGGCTTTAATTTATGTTGATAGCAATTATGTCGAACAGCATGTAAGAGTTGTGAGGCCTTAGAACTTGAGCTTTTCTATCCTTTTCTGTCTAACTTGAGACGTTCTATCCTAACACTTTTATTAGTAAAATGTTATCAAATACACATTTTTGCAGTAAAATATTTATACAGTACAATTAATTATTGGTAATGGTTCCCTAAAAATCGATTCCGATAGTTTTGAAAGCCATAGATTTTATTGCTTCACTTTTGCTGGCATTGAAGATTATATTAAAATAATTAGCCCATCTTTTGATTATGAATATGGCACGATTTTCTCGATAGTGCAAAAATAATCACTGTTATGCATCAGAGCTGATTAGCCTACTTCGAATATCGCTAGAAATTATATTTTAATCAGTTTTAATCACTGCGTTGTAACTGTTAACACAATAATTTTCGAATCAAAGAAATCACAAAATAGGTACTTATAAATGGCGATGAAAAGATTGGTTTAAAATGGTAAAAATCAATATGCCAGATAGATTGTAGATAGACAGATTCTTTTCCCGTTGCTTAGTGACTGCCGAATTCCCGTAAAAAATTGCTATTAAAAGTAAATATATTTGGAAAATAATAGTTAAGCGCTGGTATATGAGTCCCCGTATACACTAAATGAAATTGAATATCTGCAAAATTCTAGCCCCGTAATGGTCGATCTTACAAATGTAAGTTCTTCTAGCTTGTGTACTGTATTTTTTCATGGGTTAAAAGCGTATTAAAAACGCGAAATAGAGAATTACTTAGTTTAATTGAATATTAAACATATGTTCAACTTTAATCTGGGCTTGAGTTAAGTTTAAACTTACTTCAAGAAAAGGACCCTTTTAGAGAGTGATCTAGATCCCGATATTTGAATATTAAGAAACAAAAACTTCAAATCAAATTTATAAAAGATTTTTACCCAGGACTAATTAAATTACTATATTTATACATTCTCTATTCTCATGTGTTCTATTATTTATGGATATTTCAAAATAAATCCAGGTTTACAATTTTTTATTCCAACGCTCAATGAACGTGAATTAATTTAATAATTTAAACAATTAAATAGTTTAATTTTGTATAATTCGTACATTGCTATGGGGTTCACCACAAATTTTCCCCAAATCCCTAAATTAAAACATATACAAGATTAAGTGCTTTTCATTTTTTCGTTTTTGTTTTTTTTTTCAAATTGTGTTTATATGACTCAAGCTTGTTTTCGACATTCCTGTGTTTCAACCATAATTTTTAGAAATTCTTCTACCTTTTCTACAAAACGTTAAAATAAAGAATAAACTTTTTATAGGGTACGTTTATTTGGAAATAACTGTAACTGGGAATAACCTTTCAAAGTTTAACACAAATCTTTGATTTGTACCCTGCTTTATCCAAGGAACCTTAGATAATTTTCCTAAGTAACCTAATATGGTCTTATTATGAGTTTTGTAGTTTTTCTCTTTTTTATATAGCAATAAGCATCTCGTCAATATAACAAACAATTATATTGTTTTTATTTTTATTTAATAAATCTTGGTCCGGAAATAAGTAAAACAATGTTGTACTCATTTTTTAGTTAGTATAAGATAAGTAGTATCGGCGAACCAGTGCAAGTGCATTATAAAAAATCTAAAAGGTAAACGAAGATAAAATTCATTTTAATATCTGTTTTGTGTCTACTAATTATTAATAATACAGAAAATACAATGCAACATCAAGTAACCTTTATTCATTCTCAGTTACATATCTGAAGTCCAAACATCAACAAACAAACACATTAAATAATCACATATTAAACAGCTGATGATAATACAACATCTTCCCCTCAAAGGTTTAATCGCTCAACGGGTTTAGGCACTCTAGACGAACGACGAAGATTTGCACCTGAACCCAGCGGTAAACAAGGTAAGTTGTTAGTCGATTCTAAATCTGAACTTTGGTGTGAGTCACTCGAACTAGGTGAGCTATTGGATGATCCTGAACCCGTACTTTGGAGTACACCAGGCGAACGTGAACCAGAACTCTGATGTGCAGGAGTTTCAACTTTCTGGTGGAAGGGCACAAGGTGCCTCCTATTCCTCCTCAATGTGTTCTTGTCGGTGTGAACCAGGTAAGACCGAGGCTGATTCAGTGGTTGTGAGACAATACCTGTGGTTTTTCTATCTTTGATCCACACATTTTCTCCTGGCGACAGAGGCCTTAAAGCTCTAGCTTTGTGCGAATTGTTGTAATTACGCTCAATTCTTTCTCTTCTTATCTTTTCGTTATAAAACACCTTTGTCCTCGATGGGAGCTTGGGCACCAAGTGTTTTTCAAGAATTGGGACAGTATCTCGAAGTCTTCGTCCCATAGACAACTGTGCTGGTGTAAAGCCATTTTCTAGCTGAGAGTTGCGATAAGCCAGCAATCCCATGTGATAATCGGTCTCTTTCATCATTATGTTTTTGACAATTTTGACACCTGCCTCTGCTAAGCCATTCGCTTGAGAATACTTCGGACTTGAGGTAATTAAATTAAATCCGTAAGTTTCTTGAAACTTTTTGAACTTAGGTGAACCCAAAAATGGCTCGAACTGAGTTCCACAATCCGTCATTATACTTAACGGTACACCATGTCTAGCCATGATTCCTGACATTTTACTTATTACGTTATCCATACTTAAGTTGCTCAATTCCTCTACTTCAGGATATCGAGAATAACGATCAATCATCAATAAAAACCACTTCCCATTAACTTTAAACAAATCCACCGATGCACTCTCCCAAGGTTTATTTGGCATTTCTACTTGAATTAAGGGCTCTTTATGATAAACACGACAAGTAGCACACTCTGGGCATTTTTCTACCATATCAGCAATATCCTTCGATATGTGTGGCCACCAAACTGTGTCCTTTGCTTTCGAACGGCATTTAGTTATGCCCAAATGCCCACGATGTAAAGACTGTAATACTCGCTGCCTTAAGTCCTTTGGAATAACGAGCCTATCATTCATAAGAAGAACTGATTGATAAACTGATAGATTGGATCTCTTGTCATAAAATGGAAGCAAGTGGTGAGGAATTTCTGCTCTATCGGGCCAACCATCAGTTACATACCTTCGAACTTGATTACACACACTGTCTGTTTGTTGAGCGTTAAATATCCTCTCATTGTTCTTTTTCCCATCAGCCAAAGTTATTTCCATACATGCCTCGGCTTCTTCCACAATGACGTCATCACCAGGCTCTATCTTGTCAAGAGGATTCCGAGAGAGCAAATCTGCTATTGCTAGGAGTCTTCCAGGAACATGAACTATATTGAACGAGTATCGCATCATCCTTAGTCGAAACCTTTGAAGCCTAGGTGATAAGTTATCAAAAACTGGCGAAGAAAAAATAGGAACCAATGGTTTGTGATCTGTTTCTAATTCAAAGTCCAACCCGATAATGTAGTCTTCCAAACGGGCACAAACCCAAACTGCCGCTAAAGCTTCCTTTTCAATTTGGGAGTAACGCTTTTCTGTAGCTGTAAGCGTTCGAGAAACAAATGAAACTGGCTTTAGAGTGCCATTATGGTCCTGCAAGATGACCCCACCAATCCCGAAAGATGAGGCGTCGACACTGACAACTGTCCTGAGAGAAGGGTTAAACATGCTCAGCACTGGAGCTGAGGTTAATACTTTCTTCAGACTCTGAAAGGCGTTTTCATGAACCGAATCCCATAAAAATTCATTATTTTGCTTCAACAGATCGTATAAAGGAGCTAATAGTTCAGCTCGTCTGGGAATAGCTTTAGAGATGAAGTTTACCATTCCTAACAAAGATTGTAGCTCTTTAAGGTTCTTGGGAGAATTTAACTTCAAAATGGCATCCACTTTACTTGGATGAATACGAATCCCATCCTTATCAATGAGATGACCCAAAAATTCAATCTCGGTTTGACCAATTTGAGTTTTCTTCCTATTTAGTGTCATTCCAGAGTTCTCAATCCTAGACAACACCGCTCTCAACCTTTTGTCATGCTCTTGTTTCGTTTTACCAAAAATCAAAATATCATCCATGAGACAGACAACGCCGGTACATCCATCCAAAATCTGATTCATACGCCTTTGAAAATGTTCCGGAGCCGAAGTAATACCAAAAGGCAATCTATTGAACCTATACCTTCCATATGGTGTAATGAATGCAGTCAAATCACGTGAATCCTCATCCAGTTCTATTTGATGAAATCCTGATTCAGCATCCAGTTTTGAGAAATATTTTGCATCTGCAAGAAGTCCAAGGGTGTAAGACACATCTGGAATTGGATGATATTCTCTCTTCACACAGGAATTAAGGCCCCGTAAATCTACACATAGTCTAATATCTTTTTTCCCATTACTGGTCTTTTTGGGGACAACCACCATCGGTGAGCACCAATTCGTTGGTTCAGACACTTTTGAAATAATACCTTTTGCTTCCATCTGGACTAGCTTTTCTTTCACCAACCCTCTCAATGGAATAGGCACTCTTCTTGGTGATGTAACTGCAATAGGTTTAGAATCTTCTTTCAATCTAATTTTACAGGAACCAGGTATCTTACCCACTCCCCGAAAGAGTTTGGGGAACTCAGCTAAAATAGGTACAGTCTCTTTCACATCAACATTATTAACTCGAACAAGTAACTTCAATTCCTCAACGGTTCTTTTACCTAAAAGCGGTCTTTCAAGGTTTTCAATGTAATAAACCGGTTGTACTATAGAAGTTGATTTATAGTGAAGTGTTTCATTTGCGACACCAATGCATTTTAACTTAGAGCCATCCGCAGTAGTGAGAACCTTCCTTGGTTTATAAATCAAATGATCTGGCTCTAGGAATCGAGCAGGAACAGCAGTTACATCGCTACCAGTATCTATTTTAAATTTTATTTTACGTCCCCTAAGCGTAATTTCAACTGACCAATCAACACTATTGTTGGAATTAATTTCAGCTAATGACCCGTTGCTTGTGTCACTACCACAGTGATCAGTTTCGAGAGAGAGTTGTTCTTCTAATTCGCTCACACGAAATGACTTTTTATTAGTTTTCTCATTTGATTTTGAAACCCCAAGATTACGTCCCTTTTCTAGTTTTTTTCTACAAGCACGCTTGAAATGTCCTTTAATACCACACTGATTGCAAATTACACTACGAGCTGGACACTTGCTCCTTTCATGAGTACCATAATTGCAAAATTGACACGTTTCACAATCTTTATTGAAAGTTTTAACTCTGCCACCAACACGGTCAACTTTACTATGACAAGCTAAATTCAGTGCATCTTGTTGTTTCCTGACTTCTTCAGTTTGTTTAACTAGTGATGTTGCAGAATCAAGAGTGAGTTTGTCATCCATTTGCATTTTTTCACTCAGTTTTTTATCTAAAATTCCCACAACAATGCGGTCCCGTATTAGTTCATCCTTAAGAGAACCATAAGAACACTTCTCAGAAAGATTATGTAAGTCAGTGATAAAATCAGCAACTGACTCATCATTACCCTGCACTCTATTGTTGAATTTAGCCCTCTCAAACACAATATTAACTTTAGGAGCAAAATATTCGTCAAATTTTTTAATGACTCTTTCATATTTAACTGAGTCTTCTGCAGATAGTTTGAACTGATTTATAATGTCATCAGCTTTGTCTCCCATTAAATACAATAAAGTATTTACCTGCTCTTCTTCCGGGCTTTTATGTAGTTGTGATGCCATTCTGAATCTAGAAAAGCGCCGTTTCCATTTCTCCCAGGATCCTGGATTTGAAAAATCAAAAGGCTCGGGAGCAGATATGTTATATGCAGCCAATTTTTCCATTGGATCTCTGTTTGCAAAAGCACTCTCACAAATAAACTATAAACAACAACAAAAACTAACTGTAAAAACACTTGTCCTTTAACCTGACACCATGTTTTGTGTCTACTAATTATTAATAATACAGAAAATACAATGCAACATCAAGTAACCTTTATTCATTCTCAGTTACATATCTGAAGTCCAAACATCAACAAACAAACACATTAAATAATCACATATTAAACAGCTGATGATAATACAACAATATCCATAGTGTATTCTGTATGGATAGCACCGGTATAGGGAAGTAGTTCGATTCGATGTTAAAATTTTGTAAGCAATTCAAGAATACTTAAATTCCTGCTTTTTAATAATATTATTGATAAAATTAAACTATACTTTTGTTATTAGCTATAAGAGTAAAATGGTTATTCATCAAAAGTTCTTTTTTTCAAACAGTTTTATACTTTCATCTTTCAAAGGACAAAGTTGAGTTGATTGGTTTCATAGTAAAAATAAATCATAAATTTAAACTGTAAGTTGAATACTTAATTGCATATAGCTGTACATTACAGTGGTTTCAAGTAAAAAAACTTGATACAAAATATAAAATATAAAAGATTTAACCTAAATGTTGTAAAAAGTAAATGTAAACCTTAAATAATATTATATTGTTTCAACAATACACTAAATATTTTCATTTAATAGTACTAAAAAGTTAACATATGAAACAAAACAAAATACGGGGGAAATATAAGAAGTAAGTCTGAGTAAAATATTAACGAAAAGTCACCTAAGATGTAATATTCTTATTAATTAAAGAACAGTATCATCAACTGGGAATTCCCGCCTAAGCAGTTAGCAAAGAAACTGAAGTTGTCGGCCGTGAGCGGGGCTGCGGCGGCGGGCGCATTGTAGCAGCTGTAATTGTATGGGTGGCCTGTTTTAATTATGTTCGTTTGTTAGTCCTCATTGTATGCCTACCTGGTCCTTCTCTAATTCAAACTTGCAATTGCTGATTCCGTTGAATTAAATGTTTTAGAATATCTGTATTATACTCACGGAGCTATTTTAAAATATAACTGAAATGAATTACGAGATGAACCTATATGAAATTTATGTATGGTTTTATATTGTTTGAGAGTTTGAGAGAAGCAAACGATTTATATTTTTTACAACGTGTAGTATTGTTAGTAATGTGCTAGAGACATAGGCTTATTTTAGAGGGGAAATTAATAATTCACCATACTATTTGATAATCATTATGAAATGAAAAAATATAACAACACTGGTATAATACTATATGTAACCATGACTTACATACGGCTAAAGTTACTCTTCAGAAATATAATCAAATATCTGAATACTATTAGCGTTGATTCTAATAAAAATATGCATTTATTTCATGAATTTAACCCTCAACACTAAAACTGTGTTTTATCATACAATTCATCTCAAAATTTATGTTTCTTTATGGAACTTCAACATTGAGTTTTCCCTAGGTTTGAAAACGATTAATATCCAAAAGGTGCATTATAAATATTGCATTGGGCTTCATTTTATATACGGTTACAAATTAATATTTTCTTGTAATATGCGGTTTCCAATTTGATAAAAAATTGACTGGTCCAGTGTTATACAATGGATAGGCAATAGTAATTTTTCAAACAGCTTTTAATTATTATTTAGAAATAGCATAAATGTGTAAAAAATACTAATTTAGATATAATAATTTATACTAAAATGAAGTAATTACATTTTGCCTATAACCAAGTAATTAAATGTATTAAAACCATACCACCACTAGTATCTTTAGAACTTTATTGTAAATTAATAAATTTATTTAATTTATATTTTATTATGTTAAATATCTGTTGAAATGTTAAATATTTAATTAAATAATGTTTAAAAAACATATATTAATTTGTATGTTCTGTTATATGATTTAAACTCTCTAAATTTGATTTAAATTTTGGTATGTATTGAAAAAAGTATGTTAGTAATTAGAAGTTAATAAGTATAGATTATCAGAGTGTAAATAATTGAAAATATGTCATTGATTTTCAAATATTTATCTTTAGTAAAAATATTTTTTTCAACACCGTTTACCTTCCGTTTATTTGTAGTTTTTCAGCTCAAGCTACTAGAATTTCTTATATCGATGAAGTTATTTTAATTCAATATCCAACAATTTTATTTGTTTTGATCACAGTTTTTTTATCGTCTCCATCAACCCTCGCGTCTTAGGTTAGCGGCGGAAGATCAGTTCCAAGCATAAGTAATATTTAGGTCTAATGGGTCTAATAAACCGCATTTAAATTCTTTGGAGAAATGAGCCAGTTCAAATCATATTCAAGTATGCATTTTCAATGCTCTTATGAATATTTCACACTATCATTAGCTTCTCAAGTTTTTGATCGTTCGAACAATTTGTAGTATCTTTTTATTTTCTTCAGATATCAGTTTAAAATGTTTGTTTTAGAAGCACGAAAATATGAAGACAAGAGTTTGTTTTATTAGATTGTTGGTCAGTGTGCAACTTGTTTCAACGCATATTATCATTGGCCATTTTTTATTATTCTCATCTGATCTACAGCTTTACAAGTATTGTTAGTTTTAACTATTGTAATCTTTTGCTAATTCGTGTAAGAAAGTTGATTTCGAAACATTTTGTTTGATCCATCTTTAAATATTAACATTAGTTTGTTCACCCGCTTAATATCTATTGTTAGTTTCTGTTATAAACTATTAATATATCATAATTAAATTAAATTTAACTGTCAAATGAAAATATTAATGAAAAATACGAGATTGCATTTGACACGAGGATTCCGGGAAGAACTCGTCTTTGTGACGGTAAAATATCATAATTGATTAAAACTAGCACCCGTAGATGTTGTAATATTGTTTTCAGCAAATGCCTTTCAGTTTAATATAAAATTATAGTTTTTATTTAAGGTTGTAATAAAAAATAATATTTTATAAAGATGCCTCCGTGTTACTGGACTGTTACTAGTGTGTTAATCTGATATATAAAAACTTAAGTTATTTATTTAGAAAATGTAGGCTTGTATTTCCCTTGATTGTGTTATATGTGACTGGTAAATTTTTTCGTGCTATACTGTTACTAAGATTATTCAATAATCATTATAAAACACCATACGAAGCACCTTAGAAGGGTGCTTAGTATGTATACTAAATTATATATTGTGTGATGTATGGATTTTATGAAACATTTGGTCCCAGAGTTAAACCAATTGGCTGCCCAATGGTAATATCTGCAATTCTTGACAAACTCAAAAGGAGTTGAAGGTTTTTAATATTTTACCAACCTGTAATTAAGAAACTTTGAACACTTCTACATTTTTTCTAACCTGATTTAGTTTGAAAAATAGTAAAGAAATAGCGCATTTATCTGCAAGCCTTTCCCGGCCACGGATGCAACTCTACATTCGGATCTCTTCTGTCCTAATTCTATAAAATTTCTATCGAAAAATATAGAACTATAACATACCGGAAAGAATTAAACATTTAACAAAATTGTTTTATTTTGTTATGTTTTGCAAAACTTCGTCCTAAATATTGGCACCTCTTTCAAAACTGTTTGAAACAAACTAATGCAATTCCATCCTGTTAAGACCTAGTTTTACAATTGGGATTGAACCATAAATGGGCCATTTTAAATAGTTTAAAATTTTGTGCCAGTTGTAAAAAAATTACTCTATTAAATATTTAAGTTCCAGTTGTCTTCCAATATTAGTTATAGTAAAAATTTTAAACCATTCTATAAAACCACCATAGTACTTAACATTGAAAATGTACAGTATCTGTTAGTAAATTTGCTGAATCGTTTTGTTATAGGCCCTATCAACTGTAATTTTGTCAATAATAACTTTGATTAATTCGTAAATTAAATGCTTAATCTAGGAATTAAGATGATCATACTTAATCTTTTGATGTTAAACACTAAAAAATATATTAAATTTCTTAAATCGGCTGTAAACTAAAAAATAGGTGAGTTATTCGGAGCAGAGCTTTTTAAACATTTAATATTGCTTTGGGGACAGAGGCGTCAAGAAACTAATATACTAATCAATTTAATGGTATTATTATCTTGATGAGGAGTTTAGATTATTCTCATAGATTACTCTCAACATATTATATGCTGCATCGATCTAAAGTTTGTGAATTAACCGCTTAACAAAGTTGTTGACTATAAACAGTGGAAAGTAGTGATGTTTTAATTCAGATATTTGATTGTGGTAGTAATTGGATTGTAGCTTCAGACTATTTGTTAAACAATTTTACTCTAGGTGGAATTCTTTTCATCTATTCGTGCTTTTTACAATCAACATAGTTTCTGAAAAACATTTCTCTTCGTAAAACCAACCAAAACTCATCAGTCTACACATATGACCAAAAAACAAAAACTTACTTGACTCTGGTCGAGATTTGGGGAGGCCTGGATGAAATATTAGAAAACTACGTAATTTAGTGGGTTTGAGGCGCGTAGCGGCGAGGGTACCCTACCTCCAGCGTCGCAACGCAAACTGGCGCGGCGGGCAACAATGGTCCATCGCGCATGTGCGGGCCTGCGCTGCGTCCCGTCACCCGATACAATAATGCACATTATGAAACCCTACCTCCCCTAAATGACGTTATTTCACATTTTCACCGTACAGTTTCCTTAAGTGGAGCCATGTCTTGAGACTCCGCTTAACCCTAATGTCACTTACATTCGAATGGGAAGAGTTGTGTTGTTTATGTCGTCTGCGCTCGTCGGTTATGTGTGTCAGGAACGTTATGTGGCGATAAAGGTTATTTGTTCACTCTGTTTTGTGCGTTAAGAGTAATGACGATTGTTTTTCTTTTCAATTCTTTAAAAAATTATAAAAGTATCACAATTTAATACATTTTTGCAATTAATCTATGCTTTTGCGAATATATGTCTTTATATTAAATTCGACAGTAATATCAAGACAAAATGACTACTACTTATAAATACTGTTCATTACATAAGATTTGATTCCTGAATTTTAAATTTTACTATAGAAAAAAAATCTTTGTTTTCAAAAATATGGCACAATAACGTGAACGGTTAAACATTGGAAAACAACTGACCTTAACATAATATTCCTATATACATAGTATCTTTGAGAATTTATAATGATTTGTTGAGGTCATTGACAGAATCATAATCGACAGCAAGTCAAAAATAACTTACACAGTTAGGATATACGGTTACAAATAAACAAATAAATATTCATGTCTTAATCAAAGAAATAACACTTATCGATTTCATGTCCACTTACGTCGAAGATGAGTCAATAAATAAAGGTGTTCGTGAATATAAACACATTATTCGTATTGTACACATTATTCTGTAAACGATCAGATTATGATTTCACTTTTCATTGATTTCAGATTCGATCTCTAAACATTCCCATTTTATCTGTAACAATTTCTTACTTACCATTTATCAACTATGACCTAAAACCTCATCATATTCTTGGCATATACTAATACTTAAGACACATTCGCTGTAATTTCCACTGTCCACTAAATGTTATTAGAATCTAAATAAAATCCCATTTATTTATTTTGCAGCTGGAAGCAGATTTTACCGAATTTCATCGCTGGATCAAAGTGAATGTACCTAATCTTTTGACTGCTTTGTATATAGGAAGTTTAATTGTGTTCAGTGTCGCTTCAACATTTGCGGTTTATTTCTGCCTAGTAAGTATCTTTAGAACAGGTTAAAGTATTTGACTGTGTATTTCACGATGTCGTTTTTCCTCCTGAATAACCACATAATAGCTGTCACAAATTCTTGTAAAATAATTGCTTGACAAATAATAAAATATATCATTTCATAATAAAATTAGAAAATTAATGATCTCAGTTGATCCATTTGGCAATAGCGAAATTGCTTGCACCTCTAAAAGTCTCTCTTACCAAAATGGAAATTTTAAATTGGAAAAATATATCTTTTGTCCGTTTTAGCACTAAAACGAACTAAAATGCAATACTAATTCAGGGTCCGGAAAACTAATACTGGATTGCCTCACAGTCTTACACAAAGTGGAAAAAGGTCTGGAAACGGTCAAATATCTTTAACATTATTAATTAATAAAACTTAAATCCCTGATGAATTCAATGAGGGATGTCCCCTAAAGAAAGGCTTGGGAAAGGCCTACTCCATATAATACATAATTTCCAATGGATTTGAATTCTGAGCAATTCGCCATAAATCTGACCTCAAAATGATGATTGTATCTGTTGTTATTGAATATTTTGTTTTCTGCAATATGATATTAATGATAAGATTGATCACCTACCATTTTTGACTCGGTCGTCTTTTGAAGGTCAGATATGCTGCATTGTTATTTATTCGTAGAGATTTTTAATTCGATGAACAAATGATACCTTTGCTTACATTTAAGACTTTCTCCTGACTCCTTTTGTAGTCTTCCATAATAGGTTTAATGTCAATAATCGTTTTGGGAAATAGACTTTAAGATACTAAATAAATTTGTTAAGTTTTAGTTTTGCACTTAAATACTTCTTCAAATATTATATTATTTCCAGATTTTTCTAACACTGTATATTTATTTTTAAAGATATACAGTGTATTCTCCCACCTTCCTGAGGAGAAAGGTAGAAAGAGGTAAAAGTGATAACTTCCGTGTTCCCCACTTTCTTCCCCAGATTCATGGGATTTAAACAAATGGGATGTCTTCAAACAATTTCCAATGGTTTATTTACATTAGTTTTATTGACAGTGTGTTCTGAGCCGCCTTCTCTGCATGCGCGACCGTGAGGTGGCCAGGCATGACGTCCTCATCATCAAAAGGTCCTCCAACTGCAACCATGTGGTGTCTGGCGTTCGGATCAACATTTACGGTCATTAGATAGAATGGGATAAGCATATTTTAAGCTTTTCATAAGTGTTACAAAAATAGTTAAATATATTAATGTGTACCTAATTATCAAACCTTGCTATTGTTATTTAGTATATGCAAGTTCGTAAAACAGTATAATTAATCCTGATTAAACAACAATTTGTACTTAATTTTAAAGCTTTGTAGGTAAACAGTTAAGATTATTTTAGTCTTCGTAAATTGATTTAGGATAAAATCACACCTTGTAGACTTGACATATTTATTTAATTTATTGTTGGTGTTTACGGATCTTCAATGTGTTCTCTTATTCAGAAATTTCCAAAATTCTCTTTTTACATATCTGGTTTATAAATTTACATTCCAACCTCTAAATTCCACAAAATTAATGGTCGAAATAATCTTTACACGTCTAAATATGAGATAGGCATAACAAAATATTTTAGAGTACTAGCTAGCTTGAGCTAGCTTGGTGTACAATTATTTTTGTAAACCTACACTGCCCTTCCACCATGGACCAACAGGCCTGTGCGGTGATCTAAAGATATATACATTTCTTTCACAGATATATAAATTCAAATTCACAGTAATGTCACGGTAATAAGTCATATGGGCTAGCTAGACGTAACTGCACAGGTTTGTGCGTGGAATGGCGTCGCTCAGGATCGAACCGAGACCCGCTGGATTGTGAGGCTAGAGTTTTACAACTGTGTGCCGCTCCTGTTAAATTGGGACTTAATTTAATCTACGTATACATTTAACAAAGTTTAAATTGCTATGCTTATGACACTAAGAGAACCACTTATATTAAAGAGGTAAAATCTGTCATTTATAAATTAACAAAGCAAAGTTTTTACTGTTTCTTATCATAACCCTTTCAATAGATATTTCAGACAATTAAAATAAGGTCGCGCTATGAATATGTTAAATTAAAGCATGTAAGCTTATAACAAACTACCTTTTACCATTAGGGAGAAACAAATCAAGAATTCTCTCCAAAAAGAAGACACATTTTATTTTGTAAGTAAGCCGCAGGAAAATAACAGAGTGGTGGATAATATGAGCAGCCCGGGGGAAATGTAATGTCTCAAATTGAATTTACAAGAGGCCGCTTACCATCTTTGCGGGGGGTAATTGTCTGCGTGTCCCTGGTATAAAGCTTTGTTTCGGTCTTTGGTGAAGACGTGCCCCTGTATACCGTATATATGGAATGTAAAGCGATAACTTGCCCACTCATAATGCAAGTAATTTTTGCCTTTGCTTGTTTTCTTCTTTTTTTATAGCATAATATATTATATTCTGCCCTAATATTGGTTTTATATTAATAAAAGAATTGATCTATATGAACAGTCTACATGTACAATGATATTAATACAAGGATTCTCAGTTAAATTCGTGTATAATATTTCTTCGTTTATTAAAAAACTAGCTGTTGCCCGTCACGGCTTCGCCCGTGATTGAATGTATTTTTTTAAAGAGCGACGAAATCTACTTCCTTAAGAATGTCATTGAAAAACTGAAGTAGTGTGAGTGGAGCTCTGAAGGAGTTTCGAAAAACCTGTTCTTAGCGAGAAAAGGTTTCTTAAATAGAAAAGGCCCTGAGAACCTATGAGCAAATGGGAACGACCATGTCAAATTTCAACCCCGTAGGGTCTACAGTCATTTTGAAGTCATGTGGGGTAAAGCCCTAAAGAACTTAAAACTTATATTAAAAATATACTTATAAAATAATAATAAAATATACTTATAAAATATAACTTATACTCGTATATTAAAAAAAAAAAAAAAAAAAAAAAAACATTTCGTAGTAAGCACCTTTTAGTGAAATGGGGCATTCACTTTAAATTTATACCTCCTAGGATCCATGGTAACTTTGAGGTTCCATAGGGCGGAGCCCTAAAAGAAATTTGCAATACTATTTCTCAGTGAGCACCTATGAGCATTTGAGCAAAGAGGAACGTCCATGTAAAATTTGAACCCCGTGGGCCCTAGAGTAATTTTTAAACCTATGGGCGGAGCCCTAAGGAATTAGAAAAACTATATTTGCAAAACTTTTCTTAGAAAGTAACTATTATCAAAGATTAACGTCCGATTCAAATTTAAACCCCGGAGGCCCAAAAGTAATTTTGAAATCTTGTGGCGCGGAACCCTAAAGAACTTCGAAAACTATATTTGCAAAACTGTTTCATAGGGAGCACCCATGAACAAAAAGAAACATCCATGTCAAATATCAACCCAGGAGGCCTTAAAGTAGTTCTAAAGTCCAGAGGGTGGAGCCCTAAAGTGCTTCAAAAACTTAATTTGCAAAACCGTTTCTTTTGGAGCACCAATGAGCAAAAAGAAACATCCATGTCAAATTTCCCCGGAGGCCTTAAGTAATCCTGAAGTCCAGAGGGCGGAGAGCCCTAAAGTACTTCAAAAACTATATTTTCATAACAGTTTTTTAATAAGTATGTATAAGCAAAGAATATAATCCAAGTAAAATTTCAACAGGTAGGCTATACAGTAATTGTGAGCTTCTGTGGGGTGGAGCCCTAGAGAGGATGTTCATAGCGCATATTTTATTAAGCACCTTTGAGAAAAGAGATTTTCACCCCGAATTTCAACCCCGCAGGTTTCTAATTTGTATTTAAATTTGGCCATGCGGATAACGTTATATTGAAATTTCGAAGGCCTGTGGGGCGGAGCCCCGAGGGAATTTTGCAAAAGTGAGCAACTAACACAGGTTCGTCTGTGTTTAAAGTTTCAAGTAAATACATAAGTAAATAATTTGGTAGTTCCTGAGATTTTGTGATGAGTCAGTCAGTAATCACTCCCCGTCAGGTTTAGCTTGTTCACTAAGCTCACTCACCACATTCTATAATATCCTCTAGTTTTTTATTACCAATCTTCTCTCAATAATTTGAATAAAAACAACTGTTTACAAATTTAATATTGCTTAATGTAATATTCTGTTGCAATAAAAATTTTTTGCTTCCATAAGGTACACATGGTAACTTTGAAGACGTGTGTGGCTGAGCCCTGAAGGAATTTTGCAAAATCGTTTCTTAGTGAGCACCTAAGAGGCAAGACGAACCTATGTTCAAAGTTTCAAGTAAATCCGTTTGGTAGTTCCTGAGATTTCGTGATGAGTCAGTCAGTGAGTGGGATTTCGCTTATATAGATTAAATATTCATATTCCATGTTGAAACGTAGACTACCTGATAATAATCAGGTAGTATTTTATAATCAAATTACTTTATAAGAAAATCATAATTGAATAAAGGCGCATTATCTAGCCAATTTCACGTTTTATACAATTTGCCTTGGGCATTTTAAAACTGAATAAAAATAACTATTCCAGTTCTACATTTTCACAAGGGTTACAGTTGAATGCTTCCTGGGCACCATGTTGTATAAAGAAGGTGTGTGCATACGAATGTTTCCAGTTTCCCTGCCGCCCTGCCGGCAATCGTGAAGTCACCTTTGGGCCATAGCTGACAGCTTTAACATCAACTCTTTAGAGCTAATAATTTTTTTTTAAGGTAGAAAACTTACCGTCGGCAAACCGGATTTTTGGTCCTAGGGGACGTTTCACCCCTATTTGTCAGGGGCATCATCAGTACATTTTTTTCTTGGGGTTATAACAGGAAGGCGAACTTGATGTTCTTGTCAAAGGTTGAAATAAATAAATAAACAAACAAACACAGAGTTCACACAAACACACAAGTAGACATATGGGACGCGACACATAATTAACTCCATAACCTCACATTTTAGCTCAACACGCGTGCTTTCACCAGCTGGTTGGTGACAGGTCATCTTACAGAATTATTTAACAAATTAATTGATCTTTACTTAGTCAAAGAAAAATGAGAAATCGTTTCAGTGTGGGCTGTTTCATTGCGTTTGTCTAAGGTAGTGTTACAAAAACATTTAAAGTTACTTGTAGGGTAATTATTTAATTCTATGTTATTTATATAAAACTCTGTGCTGTACAAATATAATTTATTTAATATCTATGCGTACGAGTGCTATGAACGCGATGCTTCAGAGCACAATGGATGAGTAAGTCTCTACCAGGATTTTGTCTCTACACAATAGTTCACATGGAAGAGCTGGTTGACTTGAATACAGGATTACATCTCTTGAGATCCTCCACTGAGTGGCACTTCATGGCACGTCGGTGTGGGAGTCGAACAAAAACTTAGTGAACATAAGGTATTCAACTATAAAGGCGTCCAAAATATATAAGCGAATGTGTTATTGAATATTACCGTTTCAGAACATCAGGTTTAATAGAACTTTAATTTTTTGGAATGATTATTTTTACTACCTGACAATTAATTTCTTAGTAGATTGTTTTATCAATATTAATATTAGGCCTCTGCACTACACGGAATGTAAGTTATGTTTTTATTTGCTTTTACAAAATATATGTCTATATGTGTCTGTGTGTGTGTAGCTTTACATTAATATGTTGACTTCGATGGTCAAATAAAAATGTAATCGATGGTCTTTTTAATTAATGTAATTCATCATTAAGAGCCATCATTATTGTTTAAGCAAAATCGTAAGGCCAACCTTATGAACATTATTACTAATACTATGTAGAAAATCTGTTGTAAATTATTTTTCAGTTGAAATTGAAAGTTAATAAAATTAAACACGTTGAAATTGAAAGTTAATAAAATTAAACACAGTTCAACTTAATGAGTTTGTTTTGTTAAACTTTAACGCATTCACAACTTATCCTGCTACCTACTTTTGAAGATCAAAATTCGGCATATGGGCCTGTCTTTTATAATTTTGATACGAGTACTTTTAAGGAATCAATTCCACTGGATATGAAATTCCTAATAACATCCTTGTGCAAACATACGATTATCTCTTAGCGGTTAATATATTAATATGTTAAACCAATAGTTTATTATACAATTTAGAAAAAAGTAAAAATATTAAACATATATTTAAACTTTGGAATTGGTTTAACAAGTATAGACCAGAATGTAGCAGAAATAGTGTAATTGTGGCACCCTGCGAGTGGAACTACAATTACAGATTGCTATTAATTGCAGTAAAAATACAGGTGACATGAAAAGTTGTATGTTAATTTAACAAAAGTATTGCATGTATTTTTTGTAAACCTGAAAATCCCAGAGGCTCTCAATTGGATATCATTGATGAGGCCCATTTTCCACGAGCGTCTTGAGTCGCGATGACATCGCCTTTGAGACGCACAAAACTTTTGTCCACTCTCCACGATTGTCTCATCGGCAGTAGCGAGTGACTCGTGTTGAGACGCGCGGATGTCAAACCGGCCATTCTCTATGTGGCGACGTCAGGCGACCGACATGGTACTGTTTGGAAATTTGTTTATTTTATCGTAGTTTCAATATCGTAGTTAGTCGTAATTTCAATCGTAGTTAATGGTGAGTTTACTTGGGTTGTGAGGGAGATGATATGAGATGAATTGTAATAATTTAAAGAGCAAAATCTATTTTTCAGAATATTTTTTAATTATGTATTTTTCCCCCAAAGACAAGATATATATTTTTTAAATCTATGGCATTACTGTAGTAATGTACGAAAAGCAACTAAGAAAATAAATCGTAACTACTTTTAATAACTTAGTAGGGCTTAGAAATAATAGAGCTCTCCAATTCCAACTCCTCATCAAGATTTTTCAATTACATCACCTAAACAAATAATTGACAGATACAGTATTAAAACTTATAAACCGAAGTCTCTGAGTACAAAGCCTGTTTTATCTTAAAAATTATGCAAAAATTTATTAAAAATATAGATTGTTAGCTATATTTTAAAATATAATATTCGAATTAATTGTAGATCTAATTCGATTCTAAATCTAGACGAGAGGAAATGTCTGATTAAGATTAAAATTTTAAAATCAGCCGTGTTATGCCCAGTGTAAGTTTTGATCACCAAATTACCACCAAGACGTCATTACCTTCAGTTTACCATTAAAAGTACCATTATATTGCTACTGATTGTGGTAATTAACGCTTTGTAGGCAACACTTGACGGTCTGTTGTGCAGCTGGGCGACAGTTGCGGGTAATGTCGTCGCGTCTTCTGACGCAGTCGTCCACAACAGATCTGCCGTGTCGCCCGCTACGACATTAGAGGGACGATTGTAATTAAAAATGTAAACTTCCTATGGTTAACATATATACAATGTTTTAAGAGTTACCAATAAGTTTAAGAGATAAAAGTGGCAAATGAATATACAAATTCTCATTGACAAATTTACTCCAAATTGTACAAATATATCAGTATTAAGATTCCTTTTGTCAATGTTCAGCTAAAAAATTTTCGAGTAGATAAACCAACTTACATTAGACGGAATGATTTTAGATACTTCGAAGTCTAAACAGTCCGCCACAACCGCTGTGTTGCGTATTGAGACAGGCCCGAGGGGCCAATATACAGTCGTGTAATGTCTCTGGCATTGCTACTGTAAACCTCATATTGGTCTGTCCCACTGTTTGGATAAACTCTCATTGTCTAAGTCTCATTCCTGCCTCAACATATTGATAAAAGATACTTTGAAGTTTACAAAGTCCGTTACAACGGTAGTTTATGAGAGAGGCCCGAGGGGCCAGCATACACGGTCTTGTAATGGCTCTGCATTTCCTACTATAAATCTCATATTGCTCTCATACTCATACTATTTTGATAAGTTTTCATCGTTTCCATTGTTCGGACTTAAATTCGTATAGTTCATTTCTGTTCTAGCACAGTTGAATTTGCTGATACTGTAATGTCCAATAACAAATGTTATTGGTAAAACTATGACAAGTGAATAAACGTTGACCATGGCTGAATGATTTTCCCAAGACAGGTTACATTTAGCAATTGATAATAATAACTACACTTAAAGATGAGAATAATTTATGAGTTACATTCTGCTGCTGAAGAACTATATTACAATTTCATTGAGTGCTGTGAAACTTTTATAAATAAAATATTGCTTCCTTAATCTTTATTAATGATTTTTCGTAAAAGTATTTTTTTCAATTGGGGACCCTTGTTTTGTGGTTAATTAAAACATGTCTTCATATTTCAATTAGTTACATAGATAAACACTTACTGGTAATAATTAGGAACAAATATAAGCCTGCACAGCACTGTGATGTTCTCTGGCCAACATATTTTAGGAATTAAAATAATAAATATTCCCTCATTTGAACAAATACCTGGCATACTACTTGACCTACAACTTAAGTGAATGCGCCATTTGCTTGGGCGGCATCTTACACTCATAATAAGTGTTTAGTATTTAATACATATTATTGTAAATAATTAAATATGTGTGCCTCAATAATTAATTTTAGCATTAATTTCTAAGCTCAATCTCAGAACTATATTTCTTGTAAAATAGTTGCAAATAATTTTGGATCAATAATCCACGCGAGTGAGAGAGAGAGAGATAGTTAAGCATTCCCAGACAACATCGGACCATGTGACGTCTTCGTTGCTATGACAACCATGAGTTTTTCGCAATCTGATTGGCTCCCCAAATACATCATGATCGGCAACGTTTCTTTCCCCCCAGTCTGGTAAAAGTTTCCTTCGTAGTCGGACCTGTGTGCCGTTTTGTCCTCGCGTCATTGTGACGCTCTCTCTTTTAATTCCCCAGTCTAGTAACGTCTTTCGTATTTTACGGACCTGTGTGCCGTGCTTATCTCAGCGTCTTCTGCTCTGACGCTTTCTCTCTCGCCAATAAAGGCTAAAGGCCTTTGGCTTTCCCTCTAATTCATTTCTCAGTGTATTTAATTACTTGTCAGTGTTTTGTACATTAATTAATTCTCCCAAAAGTAGTATCAGTGCCTCCAGGATTCGTCTCGAGATCTTCAATGTGCGGGCATCCGTGGCTGTGAATGAACATTCGTTTTGCGTCTCCATCGCGTACGGTTCAAGATACTCTCTGAAAGACTCTCGTTGCGCTTCTCTGCAAGTGGACTGTTGTGCTCGTGGTGGCGATTCTCCCCCGCTCCAGTGGCGACCTGTCGTCTAGCCCGCTGGACACCCTGTGTACCGCTCAAAGTGGAGTATTTTCAAGGTACTGTTCCACATTTATTTTGTGTGATATTTTATATCAGTGATTATTTTTTACGATAAATCTCATGCCGCAAAATCCCTCTCAAACTCTCTACAACAGTAATTTTTGTGCATTTTTAAATAAAATGCTCTGGTCCTTCGAGTAATTTGATTTAATTTACACAGACTATTTAACTAAACTCATTTAACCCCATCCCAAACATTTGGTCCCGTTCGAGCCGGATTGATCGGATTGAATTAATGGACATAGCTCTGTGGGATTACAGAAACTCTAATTTGCAAATTTTTGTAAAGTTCAATTACTGCAGATTCCGCCATTTTGGATAGCGTGGTGCAGGACACCCCTCAAAATAAACTCGTCCACGACACCCCTTGTAAATTGGCAAATAGACTCGCCCAGAATATATTCCTCCGCGGACAGACGTCTAGATCATATCCGCTCTCTCTCTCCCCCCGCCACGCCACTCCTCTCTCTCTCGCTCAGGCATTTAAAGTAGCCGTAAAATATCTCCGCTCAGCTGACTGTGTGTACAAACATCTGACATTGTCAATTGAATTGTTGTTGACTCTTGGGGTTCTAACTCATTTTGTGGGTGAACTGAACATTGTTGTTTATTTGTGTTATAATCATTTTGTGGGTGAACCTAGTAGCCTGCCTCTAGATTATTTCTTTATTTTTGCATAACTATTAGCTAATTAATTAAGCTAATTTCATTCAATTGTTGAATATAAAAAGAATTCTTTGAGGTAATTAAGCCTAAGTTCTCTTGTTTTATTTCCTTGTGTGCAATAAATGCATATCAATACACATTAATGCCAAACATTATCTCATTAACATACTTGGCATTAAATAGTAAACTCTGACAATCTGTCCTTTGACAATTGTTGAATATTTTTCTCTGCCTTTTTGGCGTATGTTACTGTTATTTAATACAGTTCATCATTTAAATAGGCCTAGTCTCACACTCTCACATTGAATTTATTTGCACTCTGTACTTGTGTAATTAAGGCTGAAAACTATTTTTAGGCTAATTTAAGTAGGCCTAACTTAACCATTGTAACAATTGGCGTTCAAGTGCCTATTAATAAATTCAATTTCTCTGATTGTTTATATTGCCTCACAATTTTCTTGTATATTGTTTTTTTTCTATTTTAAATCGGCTCTAGTGTACTGGATAAATCAAATTAAACCCAATGGCACCGAAAGTTAGTGACTTTAAAGCTGCGATCTACACGCGGTCCACAGCATTAACCAAAACTCGTTTCACGAAAATAAAGGAGATTCTCGCTGACTTTACTAAGGCCGACGTTTTGTCTCCCATTCAATTGAAACAATTGAACACTCTCACCAATGAGATTAGAAAAAAGAAGGCAGAATTTGATCTTAACTTACAAAGAGCACTCGCACTTACAGATGACGAAGAAATCTCAGACGAGACCTTGTCCCAGGATCAGGATGATATTGAGGCATTGTTCTCACACATTTCTGCCACTATTGAAATGTTGCTTCCGATTGAACCCCCTCCAACCCCATCTGCTGCCAGCGAAGCGAGTAGCGCCTCTCAACCAACTGTATCTCATGTACGATTACCAAAACTAGATTTACAAAAATTCTCTGGTGACCCTCTTACATGGACATCTTTTATCAATCTCTTTGATAGCACAATACACCGAAATGCTTCACTTTCTAGTGTCATGAAATTCCAGTATCTGCTGAGTGTACTAAATGGCGAACCACTAAACTTAATTAAAAGTTTAAACCTCACTGCAGCGAATTACTTGGTCGCCTATAACCTCTTGCGTGAACGTTATCACAACTCACGCCGTTTGCAGGCTTTACATCTTAATCAGTTATTGGACTTGCCCAACATAACCGCTTCCGCTCTCAAGGGAATGCGTCATTTTGTGAATCAATTCACTGAACACTCTCAGGCGCTCAATGCCCTAGATTGTAACGTCACTGATAACAATCCTCTCCTCTCGGCCGTTCTCTTGCGCAAAATGGATTCCGAGCTCCGTAAAAAACTTGAAAGTTTTCGGGCTAACTCTGCAGATGAGCAGACCGCACACACGTTACCGGACGTTAAAGAAATATTTAAATTTCTTAACACAGAATGCTCTCAGACCGAGGACGCTCAAATTCACAATGTCTCTCAAACTCATAAAAATTCTCCCTCTCAATCGCACAACAAGACTAATATGCCTAGAAGAGTGCATTTTCGCCCTAGTGACGTTGCCATGGTCACTACTCACTCTAACTCTCCTCAAGCAAAGGCTACCCCTCCTCCATGCTTTGCTTGCAATCAAGCCGGACACAAAGTGTACTCATGCACTGTGTTTCGTAGCAAAACTCCTCAAGAGCGATTTCGGCTCGTTAAAAAATCTACTCGTTGCATCTCATGCTTAGGCTCTCATGATCTCAAGGAATGCCAATCTAAGGCAACGTGTCTCACATGCAACAAGAGACATCATTCTCTATTGCATTTCCAACTTCTCCCGGGCAGCACTGCTAATCAGCCTGTCCGTAACAACTCCGCTGATGTATCCAATGAGCGATACGGATCTAATGATAATCAAAGCAACTCTCAAGTGTCTCTCGCTTCTCAAAGTTCATCACCCTCTCTCGCAGGTTGTCATACCGTACTATTGGGTACCCTGCTGGTACAACTCAAAACTCCTGAAGGCAAATCTCACGTATTCAGAGCTCTACTTGATTCAGGGAGTATGACGGATTTAATATCCGAACACGCCGCTCAACTCTTGGGAGCGCGCCGTACCAAATCTGAAACTCACATCTCTGGTCTCAGTCAAAGCACGGCCAAACCAAAAGGCCAAACTCATCTCACGATCAGCACTCTATCTGGTCTCATCATCGCTCCTCACCAGCCAATGTTAATATTGGACAAATTGACTGTTGATTTACCAAGAGTCCCTCTGGCTCCAGAAGTCTATCATAAGACTAAACGCTATGTTCTCGCTGATCCCTCTTTTCACTTGCCAGGACGTATTGACGTTATCATAGGCGGAAGTATATTTCCAAAAATACTCACAAACGAACAGTTCTCATTGGGTCAACATATGCCATATGTAGTTGGCACTCATTTTGGATATGTGGTAATGGGTAATGCTCCCACCGCATCCATTGCGTCCAATCACATTGCCACAGGTCTAAATGTCTCTCTGCATTCAGCAACCGACGCGGACCTACACTCATCGCTTCAACGGTTCTGGCTTCAAGAGGAAGTCCCTGTGTCCTCGAGAAAGACCGAAGAAGAAAAACAATGTGATGCTCACTTTGCTTCTACTCACTCTAGAGATGAAACCGGACGCTACACGGTTCGTCTTCCGTTTAAGGAACCCCCCTCTACTCTAGGATCGTCTCAGCCCATCGCTGAGCGTCGATTCCACTCTCTCGAGCGCAAATTCAATGCTCAACCCCACTTTTCTCAACTCTACCACGATTTCATCAGTGAATATCGCTCTCTTGATCACATGGCCCAAGTTCAAAATCTCGATTTGACTAAGCCACACTATTTCCTCCCGCATCATGGGGTACTGAAGGAAAATAGCTCTACCACAAAACTCCGAACTGTGTTCGATGCGAGTTGCAAGACCAGTACGGGCGTCTCTCTCAATGATGTCTTAATGACCGGGCGCAAACTCCAAATAAATATTTGTGACATACTACTTCACTTCAGGAGTCACAATATTGTTTTTTGCTGTGACATCCGTCAGATGTATCGCCAGATCCGAGTACATCCAGATGACCGGAAGTTTCAACTTATTTTGTGGCGTGACCATATGAATGAACCTCTCTCAACTTACCAACTGAACACGGTTACTTATGGCATGAACACTTCCCCTTATCTGGCAATCAGAACTCTTCACCAACTTGCGGATGACGACGGTGAGAACTTCCCCTCCGCTGCACACGTGCTGAGGACCCAGACCTACGTCGACGACATCATCTCCGGTGCGGACACAGAGGAATCGGCCTTAGAACTGCAGCAGCAACTCATCCGTCTACTACGTCAAGGAGGATTCGAACTCCGGAAGTGGGTCTCCAACTCTAGTCGCCTACTTCAGTTTCTGCCAAAAGAGCATCGTGAATTTCCAGTGTTTCTGCAGGAATCTCAATCTCCACAGTTCTCTATTCTCGGTCTACATTGGTCACCTACCACAGATTGTTTCACATACTCTCTCAACATACCGCCCGATGAGCGCCCTACTAAACGCTCTGTTTTGAGCTTAATTGCCAAAATATATGACCCTTGTGGGTTCCTCTCTCCTTGCATAATGCAAGCAAAATGTTTTATGCAACTCCTCTGGACTACAGGCCTATCTTGGGATGAACCCTTGCCGCCCGATCTCGCCAGTAGATGGCAATCATTCATCACTGATGCGCACCACATAGCGCAAATTTCAATCCCTCGAGCTTTTCCTCTCTCGCACTCTTGCGCCATTGAGCTCCATGGCTTCTCTGATGCGTCAGAAAACGGGTATAGCGCAGTTTTGTATTTTCGCTGCCAACTCTCAACTGGTGACGTCATCATTCGCCCCATAATGGCAAAAACTCGCGTAGCCCCTCTGAAACGAGTGACTCTTCCTCGACTCGAACTTTGTGGAGCGCATCTGCTCGCAAAACTAACAGCTCACTGTCAGTCCATATTTAAGGACACAATCTCTCCTCCCAACACTTTCTTATGGTGTGACTCAACAGTAGTCCTCACATGGCTACGAACCCCGCTTTATAGGCTCAAGACTTATGTCTCAAACAGAGTTTCCCAGACTCAAGAGCTCGTATCACTTGACTCATGGCGTCATATAGCCGGAAGTGATAACCCTGCCGACTGCGCGTCACGTGGCATCCCTGCTTCCCAGCTCAGGGACCACCCTCTCTGGTGGACTGGACCACCTTGGCTCAGCCTCCCTCGACAAGAGTGGCCTTCTTGGCGTTTCGTCCCAGTGGACCTCTCTTCGTCTGATGAGCTCAAGAAGACACCGTTAGTCGTCTTAACTACTACACCACAGAAGGAATGGGACCTTCTGACTAAATTCTCGTCGTGGGATAAACTTCAGCGAATTTTCGCTCTCGTTCTGCGCTTCATACATAACTGTCGTAATTCTGATCACGTCAAAGGACATCTCTCCCCATCTGAGATTTCTACATCTAAGCTCAAGATCTTCAGTCTCATCCAGAAATCTGCCTTTGCAGAGGATATCTCATCACTCCGCTCTGAGCGCATCTGTTCAACGAGACTCCAACGTCTGAAGCCGTTTCTTGACTCCCAGGGCATCCTTCGCGTTGGTGGTCGTCTCAGCCGCTCTTCTCTCTCACATGATACTCGTCATCCAGTGCTTCTACCCAAGAAACACCATGTTGTTAATCTCATCGTGGATCACTACCACCGTTCAAATCTCCATGCTGGACCTCAGCTAACACAAGCTCTAATATCACAGTCCATGTGGATACTCTGTGCTAGAAGCGTCATACGCTCAAGAATCTTCCGTTGTGTAACATGTTTTAAAAACAAACCACGCAATCAAGCCCCATTAATGGGCGATCTCCCCCCATCACGGGTGAACCCCGCTCGACCATTCCTATCCTCTGGCACAGACTTCTGTGGACCATTTACGGCCAAGGTGCTAAATCTCCGTGCCATACGACACATAAAAGTGTATATATGTGTGTTTGTTTGTATGGTCACAAAGGCTGTACACCTAGAAGTAGTGACAGACCTGACCTCAGACGCTTTTATAGCGGCACTCACTCGCTTCGTCTCTAGGCGAGGTCTTTGTGCTCAATTATTCTCCGATTGTGGCACAAATTATGTTGGTGCTGACAACGCCCTTCAAAAGACTCTAAAGGAAACATTGTTCTCAGCAGACTCGCAAAAGAAGCTATCTCACTTCTCGACCTCCCGTGGAATTGACTTCAAGTTTAATCCTCCTGCTGCTCCCCACCAAGGCGGATTATGGGAGAGCGCTGTTAAGAGCGCCAAACATCACTTACGTCGTGTCATGGGAGACACTGTTCTGACACTCTCAGAATTAATGACACTCTCAACTCAAATAGAGGCAATGCTGAATTCAAGGCCTCTTACGCCACTATCAAGCGACCCTGCTGATCTCTCCGCCCTCACCCCGGGGCACTTCCTCATTGGTGCACCTCTAACTTCGGTCCCGGAACCAGACCTCCTCAACGCTCCGGACAACCATCTAAGACATTGGCAATTAGTCCAGGCTTTACATCAACGTATTTGGAAACGTTGGCAGCTGGAATACCTGCACACGCTCCAGCAACGCACCAAGTGGACTCAACAGCGCCAGAATATCAAGGTTGGCGACCTTGTGTTAGTGCACCAGAACACTGCGCCTCTCTCGTGGCCTCTGGCTCGTGTTACCGCCGTACACCCAGGGACTGATGGTGTTGTGCGTGTGGTGGACCTACGCACTCTCAACGGACATCTCACTAGACCAGTGGTAAAGGTGTTCCCTCTGCCCATTGAATAAACTCTCTTTTGTTCCGTGCCCCAATCTCTATAAACTGTGTTGTGTGAATCTCTATTGTGTGTTTTGTTTTGTTGAAGCCTACAATGCTTCAAGGGGGCCGGAATGTTTAGTATTTAATACATATTATTGTAAATAATTAAATATGTGTGCCTCAATAATTAATTTTAGCATTAATTTCTAAGCTCAATCTCAGAACTATATTTCTTGTAAAATAGTTGCAAATAATTTTGGATCAATAATCCACGCGAGTGAGAGAGAGAGAGATAGTTAAGCATTCCCAGACAACATCGGACCATGTGACGTCTTCGTTGCTATGACAACCATGAGTTTTTCGCAATCTGATTGGCTCCCCAAATACATCATGATCGGCAACGTTTCTTTCCCCCCAGTCTGGTAAAAGTTTCCTTCGTAGTCGGACCTGTGTGCCGTTTTGTCCTCGCGTCATTGTGACGCTCTCTCTTTTAATTCCCCAGTCTAGTAACGTCTTTCGTATTTTACGGACCTGTGTGCCGTGCTTATCTCAGCGTCTTCTGCTCTGACGCTTTCTCTCTCGCCAATAAAGGCTAAAGGCCTTTGGCTTTCCCTCTAATTCATTTCTCAGTGTATTTAATTACTTGTCAGTGTTTTGTACATTAATTAATTCTCCCAAAAGTAGTATCAGTGCCTCCAGGATTCGTCTCGAGATCTTCAATGTGCGGGCATCCGTGGCTGTGAATGAACATTCGTTTTGCGTCTCCATCGCGTACGGTTCAAGATACTCTCTGAAAGACTCTCGTTGCGCTTCTCTGCAAGTGGACTGTTGTGCTCGTGGTGGCGATTCTCCCCCGCTCCAGTGGCGACCTGTCGTCTAGCCCGCTGGACACCCTGTGTACCGCTCAAAGTGGAGTATTTTCAAGGTACTGTTCCACATTTATTTTGTGTGATATTTTATATCAGTGATTATTTTTTACGATAAATCTCATGCCGCAAAATCCCTCTCAAACTCTCTACAACAGTAATTTTTGTGCATTTTTAAATAAAATGCTCTGGTCCTTCGAGTAATTTGATTTAATTTACACAGACTATTTAACTAAACTCATTTAACCCCATCCCAAACAATAAGTTATGGGTAAAATCTACAACCATAAATCTACCTTTTACATGCGATAAAGTTATTAAAATTTATGTAAATATTCGACATCTGGTTTAAAGTCCTATCATCAATGATGTGAATTGCCTGTTGTTATCATCAGTTATCTCTCCACATGGTTGGAGTCTTGCTCAGTGTCCCGTCAAACAAAGGCTGCGTCTATCTGAGTTACCCTGGAAACTTTAATTATATTTGTTCAACCAATATCAGTCATTTATGCACTAATTCAAATAAAAAACCCGTTTACATTGGTTAAACATCATATAGGGGAATAGAAGGGTGAACGGCTAGTTGAGTTAAATTAAATTCACGCACTCATGTTTTCACCGTCTAAAAATTTGGTAGAGTAGAAATAAGTAATACAATTTTTTGGGGATCCATATGGTACTCAGTGACATAAAATACGTCAGCGGCCCAGTTTGGGAAGATCATCTCTGAGCAAAAATGCCATCGGTTCAGTTTCATGCACATGTATCGGAAGGAATTAAAAATAATTAGTATCAAACTATTTCAATTCAAATTAAAGCAATTTGAATTGAATGTAAACAAAGTACTACACTTAACTTGGTGAAAAACTGCAAGTTATCTTAGGGAAGAAAACTACCAATGCGCAAAGATAACTGCAGTCGAATGACAGGTCTTGCATTCCCCATGTGTATTTCCAATAATTACATCTTCCTACTCCAGTGCGGGAACGATTGTGTAAAGTCTACTACTTCCGAGGAAGATTAATACCACCTACTGCTACGATCGGGTTACCATTCAAAAAGTAGTTCCGACCTTGGAAAGAATCTTAGGAGGAAGTCCAGATTGAATTGAGAGTCTTAATTGAATTAATCTTCACCTTTGGGCCAGTAGCCCATTGTTGCGCAGTCGGCAATGTTAACCATACGGATTTTAATTTAAAACATGGTATTTTATTCCCCTGTTTCGGACGACGTTTTTCAACTGATTATCTTTAAACTTGGTAAGTGTTTAGTTGAATAGTTGTATTATACCCTTCATACCTCGAAATTTTGAAAATTTAACGAATATTACTAAGGAAAATCAAGTTACTTTGCGACGCCACAGAGAGTAATATTTGTTAATTTTTCACAATTTCCAGGTATGAGGGGCCTAATATAACCTCCTCAACCTGTTGAATATCTGATTTGTAGAGATATTCAACAAAACATTTACCAAGTTTGAAGAAAATCGGTTGAAGAACGGCGTCCAAAACAGGGGAATAAAATACCATGTTTTGCATTAAAAGCCGTATGGTTAACATTGCCGACTGCGCCACAATGGGCTACTGGCCCAAAGGTGAAGATGACTCTTAATGGAAAAGTTTGTGTCCTTAAACTGGGAGGCTGTCCACAGAGGTTAAACCATACGGGAGCACAGTACTTAGCAGTTGAGTAAATCAAGGACAAGGCAGTGGTTTGCAGAACTTCTGCGTTAGCTCCCCATGAGAAGCCAGCAAGGTGATGTTAGTCCTGGTTCTCACTATAGCTACTGTCTTTTGTAAGTGGCTTTTGAATGTAAGAGGCCGATCTAAAGTGATTCTCAGATACAGCGATTGTTCTTTGTACTTTAGCTCAACACCTTTGAATAAGATTTTAAGTTTTTGGTTGGCCAGTCTATTGTTTAAATGGAAGCAAGAGACCTCAGTTTTGGTTTGGTTAGGATTTAGCCTCCATTTTTTTAAGTATTGACCGAGGGTCATGAGGTCATTTGTTAGTGCTTCCTTAACATTCCAGAATTTTTGGTAAGCAAGTGCATAGACAAACTTTGAGGAGCGAGTGATAGGAATATCGGCAGGATATACATTAAATAGCAGTGGGGTGTGCACTGACCCCTTAGGCAGAACATCCTTCAGTTGCCATCCGGTACTAAAATACTTTTCCACAGCCTCAAATATACTTATTTCATCCTGTTGGAGAGCATCGAGTTGAGGAGACAAGAAAGGGCAAGGAATCAGGTTGTAAACTTAATAAAAAGGCCTTTTCTCCAGACAGTGTCATAAGCTGCAGTCACAGAAAGCAACAGAGATTTTCAGACTTCGCTCAACCCCATCAATGAAAACGTAAGAACTATGACCTGGGGCCCGTTTCATAATAAACTACAATCTAATATTATTAGTAAATCAGCTGTTCGCCAAATGCGAATCTAATGGAATTTACAAGTTACAACTTGTAACTTGTAACTAGTAGATTATTATGAAATGGGCCCCAGGTCACAATAGGACAAGAACTGCTTTATTCTAGTCGCGAATTTGACATTAGGTACAGCAAACGAAGTTGTCATAACATGTGGTAAGACTTTTGACTGTTCAATATGACAATTTCCCTTCATGATCCATTTATGTTCTAGACAGAGGGGGGTCAACGCTATGGACAAGGAACCCCTTGCTAGGGAACGTGGGTAGTCGGTTGGTTGACCATTTAGAGGATAGAGTGGACAGCGTGTTTGAGCCTGAAAATCAATTTATCACAGGAGCACGGGAGTTGACCCTCTGCATGGTCTAATTAAAATCCACTCTTTGAATGGACATTAATTTTCGGAGTTAATCGGAGTGTGTACTATAGTTCATATGCAATAAATTAATTTAACAAAATAAATTAATGCATCAGTAATAAATAACTTATCATCTAAATATCCTTTATATGTTTCAAATTATATCTGTTAGATTTTAAATTAGCTTTAAGACAAAAAACAATTAAAAAGTTGTATAAGTAATTTATTGATTTGATTTAAACAAACATAAGTCAAATAATCAATCAATGTTGATTTCCATTAATAGACGTCATAGTATATGACGTATGATGTATTCATAAAGAGACGTTTGTTTTATTCTTCAGTTTAAGCTGCACAAGTTAGATGTAGCACGACGGTCAATGTGTGAGTGGGCGCGTGCTTGTATATGTGTGAGAGCAGGCTATCAACACACCAGACATGTGTTGCTTACGCAGCCATTCCCTCATTATATGTTATTACCTTCCTTTTCCCCACCTGCGGTCATGCATGCACTGTTACAAAGCATTACCGTCCTATACAGGGTGAACAACTTAACTGTGCCACCATTGGCATATCCTAAACTATGAGATTTAGAGAAAACTTTAAATAGGGAACATCACCTATATTTGTAAGATGATAAAAAATATTAATTCCATTTTCTTCTAAATGGCCGCCATTTTCCAATATGGCAGCCAACTTTAAAATTTCTTATAGAACACCCTATATTTTATGATGTTTTTGGAGTTTACATGTAATTTTAAGACATTTTTATTCTTTAACATTTTTCTCTAAACCTAACGATTATTGAGCTACAGGTAATTAAAGTTCATTTTTAGTTCCATAAGAATAACATGGGAAAAACTTTATCTGTCCATATCTCCGAAACCATTGGGTAAAATAAAAAATACTCAAGAATAAAAATGTCTTAAAATTATGTTTGAAGGACATTTTACACATAAAAATTATCATTTACACGTAAATTAACTTTTTCCAATATGGCGGTCAAAAAATAAAATTTGTAGCAAATTGGTGTTATTATGAAAAAAATGGCATTAAAACATCAGCTTAAGACATTTTTATTCTTGAGTATTTTTTATTTTACTGAATGGTCTGGGAGATATGAGCAGATAAAGTTTGACCCATGTTATTCTTATGGAACTAAAAATGAACTTTTATTACCTGTAGCTCAATAACCGTTAGGTTTAGAAAAAAATGTCACAGAATAAAAATGTCTCAAAATTACATTTATATTCCAAAAACATCATAAAATGTAGGGTGTTCTATAAGAAATTTTAAAGTTGGCCGCCATATTGGAAAATGGCGGCCATTTAGAAGAAAATGGAATTAATATTTTTTATCATCTTAAAAGAATAGGTGATGTTCCCCTTTTAAAGTATTCTCTAAATCTCATAGTTAAGGATATGCCAATGGTGGCTCAGTTAAGTTGTTCACCCTATATAGAAATAGATAGGTGATGAAAACTAAACTATATTAACTAAACGTTATAAAATATAATTCAAAATAAAATTTGTTTTCAGCTTGAGTTAAATTATTTAATTGAATTAATGATAGTGCTTCAATGTTAATTAATGATATGTTAATGATGTTAATAATGCTGCAATGTAAAATTAATGATAATTATTTTTATTAATAGTAAATTAATAATTTGAACATTTTTGGTATCCAGGAAAGATTTCTTGTCTAGGAACACATTTCTGCTAACTATTTAACTATAAATGTCCAGTAGGCTCACAGTAGAAATCTACAACAGACTTAGATAATGAAATAGCCGAGGGCTATGAAACGAAAATCCGTCCTGAAGCTGATAACTTACCATGAGTCAAATATGTACAAAAAGCGATTGGAATTCCTATTCCTGGCTAACAATCATCAACGTTAATTTATAAGTAACTAGCTTATTCGACATGCATTACAATGCCAACCTGAGGAATTTTCCGCCCTTCAGGTGAGCTCGTTCGCTACTCTCATTCACCGTCAGATTAAGCTCGTTCGCTATGCTATCTCGCCGGGCGCACCGAAACTGCGATCCAAAACCCAGGTACACACCGAAACTGCGATCCTTACCCTAAGGGCGACCCCAGGCAGACGCCGAAACTGCGATCCTGGCACGGAGGCCGCCCCCGGGACGATACTGACGATACTGTACGTAAGACGATACTGCTGCTCTTGCTCTCAAACTGAGAATGACTGATATATTTGTGGGGGAAAATAAATAAGGAATGTACACACTGAAAGTCTTCGTTTATTGGTCCAGGTTAAGAGTCATCTTCACCCCTGGGCCGGTAGCCCATTGTTGCGCAGTCGGCAATTTTAACTATACGGCTTTTAATGCAAAACATGGTACGGTGTTTGATTTCCCTGTTTCGGACGCCGTTTTTCAACCGATTTTCTTTACACTTTGTAAGTGTTTAGTTGAATAGTTATATTAGGTCCCTCATACCTCGAAATTTTGAAAATTGAACAAATATTACTCTCTGTGACGTCGCAAAGTAACTCGATTTTCCTTAGTAATATTTGTTAAATTTTACAAATTTCGGGGTATGAGGGACCTAATGTAACTATTCAACCAAACACTTACCAAGTTTAAAGAAAATCTGTTGAAAAACGGCGTCCGAAACAGGGGAATCAAATACCATATTTTGCATTAAAAGCCGTATAGTTAACATTGCCGACTGCGCAACAATGGGCTACTGGCCCAGGGGTGAAGATGACTCTTAAGGGGGTGGTATGTGCGAGTTTAGTACAACTTGGAAATCCCAGTTCATTGGTATTAGTTGAAGAGTGACTTGAGCTACACGTCGGACGGCGAAACATTCTAGAGCCACGGACGCTGGAATCCCCGCTGGACCCTCCGCTACCTGCTGGTGGGCCGCTGTGCCAGGATCGCAGTTTCGGTTGTGGGATTAGCAAACCCTTTTGAGGATTAAAACTAAGATCGCAGTTTCGGTGCACCGATCTCGCCGTAAGTCTATAACATCCTCTAGTTTTTATTACCAATCTTCCCTCAATACTTTAAATGAGTACAGCTATTTATAGAATTGATATTCCTAAATGTAATCATATGTTGAAATACAAAATTGTGTCTTCCATAAGAATAACATGGCAAGTTTAAAAACGTGTGGGGCGGAGTCCTTTGGAGGAATCTGGATGAAAAGTTTCCTACACGTTCTTCCTGGTTCTAAGCTACCTTCCCACCGATCTTCAGCCAAATCGGTTTAGCCGTTATTGAGTTATTAATAGTGAGAATAACACGACTTTCTTTTATAATTGTGAAGCTTAGAAAACTATTAAAACTAAGTTTTTTGTTCATTATTTGTAGAAACGTTACCAAAGGTAAACGTTACATTTTGTAATATACAATAAAAAGTTTGCTTGTAAGAGGCTATCGTTAATTGTGTAGGGTGTGTGAAGTGTTGGGGTCACCAGCGCCAGCGGTATGTCGGCGCTGGCTGTATGTTCTAGTACCGCGGTCACTTCTCCTGGCCGGGGGAGGGTGTATATCCGCTAGAAGTACAGCAAGTCAGAACACAGCCTGAGGAGACAGTTGGCTGCGCTCACAATGGCGAAAATCGCCCCCGCTTCTCCTGGACCAGATCGGATTTGGCCAATAAGTGCATTTCTGTAGTCACGCGCGCCGCTATTGACATCGCAATAAGTTCACAGAATGTTTTTTCATTAAACACTTCTTATATATTTAGATTCTTTATTAACCATGCACTCCAAAAATATAAATATTTTCCATTCGGAAGTTTTCCTGCATTGTAATCACACAAAATATCCAATAGTCTGTTTAGTGTGACGTTTAAAATAAGCAGGATCTTTGGAGCGTTCAGCATTATTATTATTCAATAATTTCTCAAAAAATGAGTAGTAAAAGTTTTAGTGAATAATATATTGTTTATAATTTCGTAGGTACTTATGAACGTGAAATAGGTTTTTTAATACTCATTTGAAGTTTTCTACGACTGGTCAAATTGCCACAAATGAGGCTACTGTAAGAGGATCAGAACAAAATACAGTGTATGCAAGTTTATTTGTACGAAAAATAGAAAATGAATGTTTTAGCATGTATATTATGTATATTATTAAATTATTATTATTTTATTAGAATGTATATTATTAGAATTTTGTGTACACCATTTGTCATTGCAACTCTGCCCCAAAATACCTCAGTTAACTGGGATACTAGAACTACCACGCCCAATAGAGTTCCTACGTATAAGTGTTCGGTCGCAGCAATCTAGGACTCAGCAAATAACATGTAAAGTGTGTGTTAAATGTTAGGCTCGCAGTCGCAGGACCGCCGGGGCTAGCCAAAGTACCCTTGTTGGTGCAATGTTTAGGTAAGTATGTGAGTATAAGCATAGATGAGTCAATATGTGTAAATGTAAACTTGTTAAAGCTTTTGAAGATAATTAGGGATATTAATTTTATTAATTAATATACCTAAATTAATAACAAAGATTTTGTTTTGTAACAAATATAAATACGATTTTTTGTTTGTGTAAAAAACTGAGATTTTTCTTGCAATGGCAGGAACTTATTTTAATTTATTTTCTCCACAAAAAGTTAGTGATTTTTATTTGTAAAATTTTGACAGCAAACAGAGAGATTGGATGGTGAAAACTATGCTGACCAGGAAAAAATTTTAATGAACCCATGGGGCTCTTGCAAAATTAGATGTCTGACAAAAGCAAATTGATTTGCTAGATGAAAATCTAATGAATATATATTTAAAATTGAACAAAAATACAATTAGTTGAGAAGCCTCTGTTTTAGAAAAGGAAATAAATCGTTCGGAAATTTGGAAACTTTTGTATAACAGCATTTATGAAACTTTTTTTTATATAATTTACTTTTAGCTGTGGCATTCAAAGTTATAACTTCGCTAGTTATATCTATGTCTAAGTGACAACAATAAATTTGGGCTTTTAATGAATTCGGGGCAACCCCTAAGGGGGCATGGGAGCGGAGCCTCCATCGAGCTGTAGGCGAGTGTGTTTTTCTCGGCAATTATTGTAACGGTTTTAGTTACAAAATAGGTACATCAGTATCTAGGCTATCTGGACAGGTTTAGTTTTGGTAGCATTACACTTTGCAGCCTTGTTAGTTAGTTTTTATTTTTCCACAGCTCTAGCTTGCCATCACACTTGCCTAACAACACAAAAAGAGTGCAACAAGCTGTATTGATAGCTTAAATAAATTAATGTCGGATTTTAAAAACATTTTAACAAGTTTTTAATTACTATAGCAATTAGATTCATAAAGCAGCGAGTATTGACAGTTTCCCTATGGCATAGCAGGATGTCGGGGTATCTGACGCTTAGTTTATAAATATTGACATCGTTCCCTCGAGCCGATGTTCAGTCAAATATCCAACTGATGTCAATCCGTGGGACCACACCGTCCCCCGAGGAGGGCGTTGTTTACCATACCTAATGAAACGTTGGACCTGTTGTACACTCTATTGAATAGAGGTTTATTGAACTTGAACAGGAGGTGAACTTACTTTTTTATGTTATAAAATAAACAATAGTGCGATTATGTACCGTTAATGTAAGCAAAATATTTCCCCCAGTATGTAGCTATGAAGCGTTGCCTTTTCTTGCAATTGACCAACGTCTTTATAAAATTTTAGGTTCAATATTCTTAAGTGTTTTTAGTGTCTGTTGCTCTGTAAATTCTCAAAGTTACCCTATATCTTGTAGTATTTTTCCACGCTAATAAATAATATAATATTTTATTATTTTTCCTAAAAAAAGGTAGTTACGATTGCTACAGTAAAATGCAATCGTGTAAAGAGGAGTACGTTGTAATAAAAGGGAGCAAAAGTGTTTGCTCTTTAAATTGACACTTTTCTGGAGAGCGTGCGTTAAGAGGTCGGGTACCACCTCAGGGCGTTTACCTGAGAGCTGCGTTGTCTTCATTTATCAAGATACCATAGGAGAAATTTTAACGAAACGTTCACGAAACAATGTAAAACAAGCGACGTTTGTTCAAGAAATACGTTTATCGTTACATAAATATGTTTAAGTTACGTTAGTTAAAGAATTTTTACATTCTAATGGAAGAATCAAATAATTAACTATGATACTTTCTACACTAATAACTTAAGTTCTTCCAATTATTCGCTGTATTTTGATATGGAAATATCTTAATTTTTATTATTGCCATGAATTAACTTATTTTTTTTTTAGGAAAATAAGAATTTTTCACAATTATTGATTGAGCCAGTAGGGTACTTGAGTAGGACATCAGTTTTAATTTTAGGGGGCTTAAAGACTTTATACAACTAAGGAAATATTATTACCCGTTAGGTTCGTAGTGTTCAGATTTAAGATTTTACTTTTACTTTTGCTTTAATATTTATTACAAGTGTACCGGTGTATGTGTATATTTAATAAAGCACGAAATGTTTCATCTAGCCTGTATTTTTGTAGCCCCCATCAGTCATTATTGATTACCACAGCACCCGTTTAACTACGATAGAACAGCCTTTGTGTGACTTGCTCTAAACAAGGCTCCAGCCATGTGTATAGATAACCCCCGATACAACACTTAAACAGACACATGGAACACATGAATCCCGCTCTAAAACTATTACCCCCAAACCCCTCCTAAAAAAACCGCATGCAAATCCTACACTAACACTTCACAAGAATTAATTGAACTGTCTACGTAATCTTTTTTTTTATTCCAAGCTCTTAGTTTTTCCTATCATTACTCTTTTAAGATATCTTATATACTAATATCTGTTACCCCTCATGGTTTCGCTCCAAACCCCAGTCTTGTTACTATCTAACATCGACCAGTTGTTAGAAAGCATCATTAATTAATAGCCCAATGACAAATGGCAACTGGGTCCGGAATCGATCTTTTAAAAAGCTACTAACTTTCCTCAGGATCGAACCGGCAACTTTTGGATTCAAAGGCGAGCACTATAACCACTCAGCTACCCAGCCAGTTATGTGTCCTTTTTTGTAAAAATAAGACTAAGGTCGGTTAAATAAAACTAAAGGAGTGAACGATTAACAAGAAATGCAATGGGGTTCGAGGATCCACAGAGGATGTAAACTTTTTAGTGTTGGTTGTTAAACAAAAAATTGTCTTTTCTCTTTGATGGCTTTGAACATTTCATAAAAATGTACAACTATTAATACAAATAATCCATAAATTAATTTAAATATTCATAAAAAATTCTTTTGTCTCTCCTTTTTTACTGGTTTCTCTAAGTAGAAGCCCTCTTTACGCAAAGGATAGACCAGCAAAGAGTAGGATATCCTTCTAAAAAGTTCTTTCCAAGTTAAAGTTTTTCTTACAAGTCATCATCCAACAGAGATTCAATCAGTTCTGTTTTTGAGCATTATATCCATTTGACCCATTTCAAATAACATTTTGATTGTTAGCCCATATTTTTATGAAGTGGCGGCTTATTATAGAGTTTTCTCAGTGAATATATTTTTTTTCAGCCGCTCTTGGTTAATAACGCGGATTTGTGTGAGTTAGGTCTGTCTGCTGAGCCGAGAAGGCTACACAGAAATCAATGAATCGAATGTGTACTTTCAAGCCAAGGAAAGTCAATCTTGTGGAACATATTCTCTATTTGTTTGTTTGGAAACCAGTAAAATTTTCGAAAAACTCTTTTCCCGTCAATCGTGGGTTTTTAAAAAGTGGGTGGTAAAAATGTCGTGTCAACTTACAGATGGCTCGGTGTATCTGTGCTCATGGCTTTTTATGAGTATATTCTAAAATTAACTATTCGCGATTCGTCTTAGATCAAATGCAACATTTTTGGATCTTGATGACGACCTAGTTACAACAGACCGATGTTTTTAGAAGAGTAACCCCATCCCGTCCCTTGTCCATCCTCTTTTCTCTCAAAAGCCGCATGAGCACAGATAACACCGAGCCATCTGTATTACAGTCGGTAAAGTATTCAACGTATTAGTGTCGTTGAAATAATACAGTCAATATAATATGAAGTTAGTATTCGTACTGAAGATACTGCATCTTGTTGATGACTGATTAGTGTGAATGAACGTTGGTTGCAATTCCCTACGGCCTCTGATTATAAAAAACTTACTTTGAGTGAATATTCTGTAATTAATTTCAGTTGACTGTGAAGGCATCCAGAGGTAAACATCGGCGTTATATTGACCCGTTGAAGATTGGCTAGAAGACTAGAGCTTGAGAGTCTCTGCTGGATTTGTAGAGGAAGCATTTATTTGAGTTCTTTTATGAAGACTCAGATTGGACAAAAACTTCTTTGCTATTTTGAAGTGTTGACGGGTAGCTAAAAGGGGCCCCTCAGACTCTGCCAGATGTGAAGGAGCAAAATCAATAACTTTGATTCAATGTACATGTCTGTTATCAAGTTTACACTTGAAGATTTTTATTTATTTTTAAATTCTTTGGTTGAACATACGATGAAACTAAAAAGTGTCGAACCTATCAAGCAACGATATTACCCTCGGAATCCGGCAATGCAGAAAGTCATTGATGAGGAAGTGGATCGAATGGTAGCGGAAGGAGGAAGGAGTGATAGAACCTTCGTCTAGCCCGTACTCGAGCCCTGTCATACTTGTTAATAAAAGCACGGGAAAGTACCGTTTCTGTATCGATTTTAGAAGGATAAACCAGATAAGCGAGAAAGATGCATATCCATTACCTCAGATAAATTCCATATTGGAGAAACTACGAGAAGCAAAGTTTATATTGACTTAGATTTGAAAAAAGGATATTGGCAAGTTCCACTTGCCAAGGAAAGCAGACCGATTACAGCCTTCACAGTTCCTGGGAAAGGCCTTTATCAATTTGTCGTCATGCCGTTTGGACTGCACTCTGCGGGAGCGACCTTTCAACGACTCTTGGACAAAGTGATTGGACACGAATTAGAGCAAAAAGCTTTTGCCTATTTGGACCATCTCATCATTGTTAGCAAGACTTTCGAAGAGCATTTGGAGCTACTTAAGGAAGTTTTTAAACACCTGTGTTCAGCTGGCCTGAAACTGAACCCCGAAAAGAGTCAGTGTGGAAAGCGTGAACTCAAATATTTGGGCCACAATGTTGATGATAGAGGTATCAAAACGGATCCTGAGAAAGTGCGGGCTATCCAGGACTTTCCGGTCCCGACGTCTGTCCACTCATTGCGCAGTTTCCTCGGACTCGCCTCATGGTACCGAAGGTTTGTGGATAACTTTGCGAAGGAAGTGGCCCCGTTGACGAAGCTTTTGCGCAAAACAACTCGATGGAATTGGACCGATGAACAGCAGAAGGCTTTCGAATTGTTGAAGCGAAAGTTAGCAACTACATCAATATTGGCTTGCCCGAATTTTGAGCACATCTTTTGGTTACAAGTTGACGCTTCAGGCGAAGGTCTAGGAGCTGCTCTCACTCAACGAATTGAAAAGAAAGAATATGTCATCGCATATGCTAGTCGTTTGCTGTCAGGCAGTGAAAGGAAATTCACTGTTACGGAGAAAGAGTGCCTTGTCCTCGTGTAGGAGGTTAAGAAGTTTCGGCCGTACCTGGAAGGATATAAGTTTATCGCGGTCACGGATCATCAGGCGTTGAAGTGGCTAATGAATCTCCAACAACCATCAGGCAGATTAGCAAGATGGGTTCTCGAAGTACAACCAAATGATTTTGAAATTCAATACCGGAAGGGAACCTTAAACAAAGTGGCCGACGCCCTTTCTCGGTACCCGGTTACGGACCTCATAGAGCCCCAGGTCTGCGTGTCTGATATACGAACCCCAAATGGCAAAACTGAGGATGGTAGTGATT
Organism: Neoaliturus tenellus; assembly: GCA_030545055.2. NCBI lineage: Eukaryota > Metazoa > Arthropoda > Insecta > Hemiptera > Cicadellidae > Neoaliturus > Neoaliturus tenellus. The sequence continues at coordinate 188,663,064 of CM061531.1, read as the reverse complement.
GGTATGGAAAGAGGTTCTCGAAAGTCAAACGAAATCCAGGAAAATTTGGAGATCTTCTTATTCGTGACGGCAAACTTTTTAAAAGGAAGCTTGGCAAGAACAATCTGGCATTAAGTATAGTAGACATCCTACTAATACTGGAATCTAAGGAGATAATTATCTAGTATCTACCAAGCCATCCATATTTTGGCATCCGGAGAAATGAGACAGTAGACAAAGTAGCCAGGACAGCAGCCAACTCAAATGTAGCAATCGAAGAAGACTTTCTTACCCCAATATCAGACATAAAAGTTGGTATAAACGTAAATATTTTGACTTGGCTAGGAGCGAAATTGACGCCAGCTCCAAAGGTCGCTGTTACAAAAGCTATTCAGCCTACAGCGGCTACCATCCCATGGTTCTATTACACAGAGAAAACACTAGCACTATCTGTAGGCTAAGATTTTTGGTCATATGTACAATGCCACAAAGCTATACCAAATGAGAAAGGTTATTACAACAAGGTGTGTCAATGTAATAATAATGTAGATGAAACAATAGACCATATAGTCAATGAATGTCCGGTGTATTCCATCCAAAGGCAACTTATTTTCCACAAACTAAGGAAAGAAAATTTGTACATCCCTCCCTCAGTTCAACAACTTCTGAATACCGACAACTGTCAGTACTCTCACCAGTGGATGAATCTAATAAAATTCATAACAAGCACAAACAGCAGACTTTAAGGATAAAATTCAACCCCAAATGTGTGTTCCCTGGGCTCCCGGTGCTTCAATTCCGCTTTTCACCATTTCGGGTTTCCCAGCCTGATAGACCCCAGGCGAGTAGACATACCCATCTACTTTCACCCTATCCTTAGTCCTAGATCTGTGTAACACTTTTTATGTTTTTGTGACTATTAAAACGTGACATATAATAATGAACGATCATCACAAAAATTACCCACCATTTTTAACGGGCTGTTAGATAGTATAATTATAAACTCAATTTCTTATATTTTATTTGTATTTATTTAACAAGGTCTTGGTAGTGAACCAGGTGTATCAGAAGAGTGAGTAGGTAACCTTTCAACCTCCAAACTTTTCATGTTTGATTGATGTAGTATTTCCTAGATTTCACAATACTATTTATTTTTAGCTATAAAGTTTGGCTTATATTAAAAATTCAAAGTTTACAGATAATTTATAATAGAAAGAGATTTAACTATGATAGCTATTCTATAAATAAATGTATTTAATATTCAATATTGAAAAACTTAATTATTTTAATCTTAAATAGTTTTGTTCTTGAAATGAAAAAGGCAAACTTTTATTAAAGATATCAAAATAGGAATTGGCACTGGAATCTGTAGTAAGGATTTTCCACAGTGACCCACAAAATAATCAGTAACAAAGTTAATTTTGAGCATTGCAGAGGGTTTACCACGTTATTATTACATTAAACACAGGTTAGATAAGATCTTTATAGCTTGCCTTGTGTTCCTTATCTGTTCTGTTTAATTTTGGTGAATTTATGCCCCAAGGGCATTTCTAAAACAATACAGTGTTTCTTAACTTTCAACAGATTTTTTTTACCTCAGTTACAAAGCAAACATAAAAAAATTGTGATGTTATAACTTGTTATTTATTAATAGTACAAATCTATACAGGGCGTCCAGGTTCAACATTTATAATCTTTACCAAATTACGAAGGAGGTAAAAAGAAGCAAAAAATACACTATAACATGTGTCCTCAGTCAAACCGTCTATATATGTATAGAATTTTTAATCAATCCCCAATATATTTAAAAAGGGGGATATATATATACTCGAGTCAACCCCTATAAGTGTATAAATGGGAAGGGGGAGGGGGTGGCAGAAAATGGATAGCCTATAGGCAGCATGTTCCTAAATCCGGCTCTGGGATTAATTAAAAAGAAGATATGGATAGAGTGACAAGAACGGTTTTGTTTGCTTGTTTTGACCTCCTGAATAACCTGTTAAAATTTGTGATGGTTGAAATTAAACACCTTGTATATATATATATATATATATATATATATATATATATATATATATATATATATATATATATATATATATAAAACTGTGTGACACCAAATTAAATTTTAAAGCAATAAATCAAACAAATATTCAAATTCTAAATAAAATATCACACTCTTATTACGGCACGATGCCCCTTTACTGGGTGCCCCAAATTTGTTAATTAATAAAAGTGTAAAGAATTAATCATCCTAGTTCCACCGAAGTACTGGGCAGCTACGAAAGTTATAGAAACAGATAATGCACACTACTCACAATCAATAATACTGTAATAAAAAGATTTGGAAATCGCCTATGGTTCTTTTTTAAATCCCCCTTCCTAATTCCTCTTAATTTGTAAAAATAAATAAATTGAGAGTTGTGAAATAATTATTAACAAAATATTCTAGGCATTTTGCTCAATATTTTTTTGTTATTTATTATTATTATTATTATTTTATGTATTCACGCAATTGTTATTTTTTTATGTTTTGTCTGGAAACGGTCCAAACCCCAGTCTTGTTACTATCTAACACCGACCAGCTGTTAGGCCGGTTCCTACGTGGGCGACAGATGCGACGCGACGAGAGCGACAAATTTTCAAACAAATGTATAAGCATTGGAGCGTTCTTAGTGGGCGACAGGAGCGACAACAATTTACAATGTATAACGTTATGGCGATGCAAGCTTGTCGCTGGTGTCGCTCCAGTCGCTCTCGTCGCGTCGCATCTGTCGCCCACGTAGGAACCGGCCTTAGAAAGCATCATTAATTAATAGTCCAATGACAAATTGCAACTGGTTACGGAATAGAACCTTTAAAAAGCTATTAACTTTTCTCAGGATCGAACTGGCAACCTTTGGATTCAACCTTTGGATTAACTTTGGAGCACTATAACCACTCAGCTACCCAGCCCGTTATTTTTAAATAGTGATAAAATTTTTGGGATACGATTATGATTAATTTTATGATTAAAGTAATTAGTGTATTCAGGAAAGAATAGAAGTTGAATAAAAAATCTGTTTCAATTAAAGTAGATTGTAATACCAAAAAAAGAAGGCAAAAGAAAAATATTTTTATTTTAAAGAAATATATAGTTTAGGTTAATATGATTGTATTTAAGTTGCTGTGATAGAGGAAGGGAAGTTTCAATTCAAAGAGTTATAGTTGTGGTTGTTATTATAGTTATAATTCGTAGTAATAGTACTTTAAGTAACAAATGTTTCTCAGTTAGCCAGCTCTTAAAGTTGCCAGCTGGCGTATCAGGTTCTGCCACAGAGAGGTCTAGAAACAAAGGAACCATGTATATGTATATATTTACAAATCCCTATTAGAAATACATACCAGGCGGTTTGATACACTGTTGCCCAAGCCTCCGCCTCCCCGTCCCCTAATTTGGTTCCACCAAATTCGTTAATAATTAAAAAGTCTCAAGTACCAAATAGGCTAGTTCCACTGAGTACTGAACCGGCTAGTTCCTTCAAAGTTTTGAAAAGCCATATTTTCAGTTTTATGAATTAAATGACTAAATGTAACCCTAGAATAATGTATGATACTAAATAAATAAACACAGTAAAAAACCACTTGGTCTGGAACGTCAAAGAGTTGACATACGGTACAGAAAAATTGTAAAGGGCCAAAATTTTAATCGAAATTAAATATTTTTAAATAATATTTTAATGGATTTTACAAAATACTGTTAATTACTACTAAATTTAATATAGTTGTTATAATGATCTAATAAAATGTTTGAAAAAAGTTTTACTGAGATAAATGTTTGGTATGTAGTAGAGGTTTAGTATTCATAAGTTATAGTAAAAAAAAAAATTTAAAATTAAGTGTCAAAACATTGATTAGTGGGGATGTTTATAACAAAAAAAAAAAAAAAAAAAAAAAAACAAAACAAACATAGTAACATTGAATTTGTAATTGGTGTGGCGAAGGCAAAATGATGCAAGAAATATCTTTTTATTTTCTTTAAGTCCTATTTTCGAAAGATAAATTGTTTGGTCACTTGAGAAGAACCCTGCCACTGAAAAATGTTCAAAATATGCTACGAATTTATCCTGAGGGGTATTTAACTAAAGTGTTGGGGGATCTGTGACCACACACCTTAGTCACTTGGCGCAATGAAAAAAAAACCAAAAAACAATCACGTGTGTAGAAAAACTATTTAAATGATAAACAATTTTAAGTTAAAGACAGTTCAAGTACGTTTAATAAAGTTAAAAGTTAAATAAGACAATTGCAATAAATAAACGAAAGAACATAAAAATACCCTTGAAACTAACTGAAATAAATACATTTGCAGTGTACATTTTCTACCAATAATGGCCAAACAACCAATACTTGCAAAATAATAGCCAAAAGGATAGTTTGCTCCGGATGAAGTGCCAATGAAAGACAGACCCAAGGGTTTAACTCAATATAATTGGTTTTTATTATATTTCTCAGTTTGCTGGGTTATCGGGTATGCAGATTGTTTAAGAAAGGAAATGCCTCTGTCACTATTAATTCGTCAATATTAGGTGAAATGAAGTTCACTCCCAGGTATCAGGTTAAGCGAGTGCATGGGCAGTGTTAGCAACACATTGAGCTGTCTTTGCTGTTGTTAGCATCGAATCGCATAACACCCTGTGGTAAGGAACCTGCAGCACTATTACCAAGGACCTAGACTCAAACATTAATTTCTTTTAACTTATTCCTGATTAAATATCAACGAACGGAGTAGTTTAACAATGTAATACAGTTAGATAAGAGAATTAACATGACAGTTGGCAAAGTAGTACACAATACTCAGCGCTTCAACAGTGGATGAATTTGGAACTACATGGAACACTACAAGCAGCGATTCAATTAAAACTATTTGAAACACTGTTATTCATTACAACAAAATAATATGAATAAATAACTGTTCCAAAAAGTTGACTATAGCTGTTCTCTACAATCACGACCATCTCATAGCCTTCACAATAGGCTACTCAATAATATTGTCTGTCTTGTCGTGTTGTCCATGTCATCTGCGGCGCGCATCGCAAAATCTTTTTTCAAAGAATTTTACGGACCACAATTTCTACGAAACGTACCACTAAGTTTTTTAATTTTACCAAATACAAGCTAAAGATAAATACACTGAAATAATGATAAAACTTTCATAAAAATACAAAGTTTTTGTAACTATGCTCGGTTGCTATCAGATTGCCAGACGGGAGCGCTGCCAACTGTAACAGTCAATTCAAACGAAAATTACCAGATCATTACGAACTGGTTGGGTGAGAATCTTTCCAACGCATAGCCAAACAACCAAATTATGAAATAACGAGTTATTTAATCAAGTGTTTGTTCATTCACTCCGATACTGTTTACTGTATGCACGTTAATGTGAAAGAGTTAAGTTTTACTCTTATACTTTGGTTAAAAATTCATAATTTTTGCTTGAATTTTTAACAAGGGCAATTTTGCGCCCCTATGTGTTCTGCACCCTTGGCGAGGGCTCCTACTGCCAATACCTAGCTACGACCCTGGCGACAACAGCAGCAAGCACATCACCCAAATGCTGGTTCCTCACTAGTTTCTTGTCAACAATAAAAAATAGAGTTGTATTTTTACAAGCTCCTGGCGCGGGGTAGACACGTTGTATAAATACAACGCCTGCAGGGAAGGTGTTAAAAATGTTTAGTTTCTTTTAAAATTTTCACTAGAGTCGAACTGTAGATCTACTAAAGTGGGTATAATGTTTTGAGTAAATGTGCTTGTTTGGTTTGCCTGGTTGATTCTTTAGTTGCCTCTGGGTGTACGGTATATTTCACAAGAGCTTATTTTTAGCTCATCTATCTATATCTATAAAAGCCAAAGCCCTCACTCACTCACTCATCACTAATTCTCCAACTTCCCAACTAGCTAGAGTGCTGAAATTTGGTATACTCATTCTTTAGACTCAAAATAGGAATATCTAACTATTTTCATATTAATATTCACAAAGGGCTCGCCCTAGACGTCCTCAAAGTTACCATGTTATTATTATGGAAGCAACATTTTTGTATTCTAATATATGATTATGGGAATTGAATTAGGTTTGTTTACATCTGCCACATGATCATTCATTCAAGAAAATGCTTATAAGCATAGAAGTAACCAGGTGTGAGATATAATGTTTATTTATGTTTGACATTGTCAAGATTATAGTGATGTACTATAGTCAGGGGCAATAGAACAGGCGTGTCAAGGTCAAATCTTTCAATAAGCCAGCTGATTTTTTCTCATTAAACTACATGTTAATTAGCTTGACCTTCACCCGCCTGTTCTATTGCCCCCGACTATATTACTTTTAGTCTGGTGTACTTTGGTTGTATTGAGTGCAGTTTACTTTATTTGGTATTTTATTACTATACAGGGTGTCCAGCTTCCACCTTTACAAACGTTTCCAGGGTAATAAGCATGCCAAAACAAAAAGAAAAATCATATAAACATATGTCCTAAAATGCTTCGTTAAGTCGCTAGCCGCCATTTTGTTTTTCACACTTAAGAATTTTTATTTCCGTAACGGGTTGTTGTATTAAATTCATATTTGGCATGTACCTCAATCACACCAATGCTCATTTTTAGAAAAAATATTATTTTTTTCCGACGTATATTTTTAAAATGGCGGCCATTTAAAATTTTTAAACTCAAATATCTCAAAAACGATAAATTTTATAAAAATGTTACAAGAGACAAAAAAGTTGACAAATTAAATTATCTAAACAGTGACACCAAGTTTGTAAGGATCCAACAACAAATAACGGAGTTATTGTGGTTTTCCTGCAGAAAAACACTGATTTTGCACTATGATTAATGCCAATTTAGGTTATTTTAAAAGAAAAGCCTCAATAACTTTGTTATTTGTTGTCGGATCCTTACAAACTTGGTATCAATATTTAGATATTTTAATTTGACAACTTTTTTGTCTCATGTAACATTTTTATAAAATTTACCGTTTTTGAGATATTTGAGTTTAAAATATTTAAATGGCCGCCATTTTGAAAAAAATACATATTGCAAAGAAATAATTTTTTCCTGAAAATGGGTAATGTTATAGTGAAGGTTCATGCCAAATATTAACTTAATACAATGATCCGTTACGGAAATAAAAATTATTTAGTGTAAAAAACAAAATGGCAGCTAGCAGGTTAACGAAGCATTTTAGGACATATTATGTTTACAGGAACTTTTTTGCTTATTTTGACGTGGGCAATAACCTGGAAAAGTTTGTAAAGGTGGAAGCTGGACACCCTGTATACTTTTTTACTGTTCATAGGTACTAACAAACTGTTTTGCAAATATATTTTTTGAAGCACTTAAGGGCTCCGCCACACTGGATTTCAAAATTACTTTAGGGCATTCGCGGGGTTGAAATTTTTGACATGGACGTTCCTCTTTGCTCATGGGTGCTCACTAAGAAGATGTTTTACCATTATAGTTTTCGAATCTAAGAAACGTTTTGCAAATATAGTTTTGAAGCCCTTTAGGTCTGCACCCCACTAGACTTTCAAATTACTCTAGGGCCCATGGGGTTGAAATATGATGGAGGATTCTCTTTGTTCATGGGTACTCACTAAGAAAAGGGTTTGCAAATATAGTTTTTAAAGCACTTTAGGGCTTTACCCCACTGGATTTCAGAATTACATTAGGGCCTTCACGGGGTTGAAATTTGACATGGAAATTCCTCTTTGCTCATGGGTGCTTACTAAGAAACGGTTTTGCAAATATAGTTTTCGAAGTTCTTTAGGGCTCTGCCCAACAGGACTTCAAAAACATTTTAGGGCCTGCGGGGTTGAAATTTGACATGGACGTTCACCTTAGCTTAAGAATTTAAAAAAAGTGTATATTTTGAAATTCTTTAGGGCTCCATTACACAAGTCTTGAAAATTACTTTGGGCCCGCGGGGTTGAAAGTTGACATGGACTTTCGGCCCATGAGTCAACCAACTCAACCAACAATGAGTCGACCAACCAAGTCAACCAACAATGAGCAAATGTTCTCTTTGCTCATTGTTGCTCACTAAGAAACAATTTAGCAAATTTACTTTAGGGCTCCACCCCAAAGAACATCAAAATTACCATATATGCTAAGGGATTAAAATCTAAAGTTTATGCTCCGTTTTCCAAATAGTTGCTCACTTAGAAATGGCTTTGCAAATATAGTTTTCGAAGTCTTTTCCGCCCCATAGGACTTCAAAATTATTCCAGGGGCTTCCCCCACAAATCCTCAAAATTACCATAAATCCTACGGTGTTGAAATTTAACGTTTATGTTCCGTTTTGCTAATAGGTGTTTACTAAAAAACAGTTTTAGAAATATAGTTATTTATCTTCTTTAGGGCTCCGCCCTACATGATTTTAAAATTACTGTAGGGCCTACGGGGTTGAAATTTGACATGGTTGTTCTTTTTTGCTCAATGGTTCTCATTAAGAAACTGTTTTGCAAAATTCCTTCAGAGCTCAACACTCAGTAATTTGTTGTTTCAATGTCATTCTTATTGAAGAAGATTTTGTTGCTCCTTTAAAGATTTTATTGACTGAAAAATAAATTCAGTCACAAGCGAAGCCGTGACAGGAAACAGCTAGTTAATATATAAAGTAGGATACCTTAAAACTATTCCTAACACTTTAAACTTGACGTGGTGGAGCATTTTTCAGCAGAACAGCAGAAACTTTGAACAAACATGAGAAAACTAATAATAAAGTGAATTATGGAATGAAGTTGATGAGTACAAAAAACAATAGATGGTATTATTATAACAATAGAAGGTAAATATTACATTTTCAATGAAATCCATCAGTAACAGGAATCTTCACAAAGAATTTTTGTTAATTTAAATATTGAGCTCTGTTTCTTATGTAGTATTTTGTGTACACTCTTCAACTTCACTATAAGGCTACGGCCACACATGGCAACTTAGTCGCCGCAACAAAGAAAAACAGTGTGATACATTGAATCAAGTGAATTCGGCCACACTAGGCGACCCGCAACACTCGACAGCGAATCGAACGCGTTTGGTAGCGTTTTCTAGTCGAAACGACAGGCGACGACAAATACGCTCCCCATGTTAACTTACAGAGCTGGCCACACTTGGCGACACGTCACTACAGTGTCTATTACTTCCCCTATTGATTTGTAGCCAATCATACAAATACTGCAGGAAATTGACTAATTGTTTTACTAGCTCCTGGTATCAAGGTGTTACCGATCATCGAAGCCATTATCAAAGAGTATGCCTAAGTTAAAACCCTACATAGAAAATAGTTAGAAACACACTTAACTAATATACTTATACCAATGAAATTATTATTTCTTTAAACGTTGATATTATTTATTTTGTAAGCTTATATATACTGTAACAACTTTTTCGAATTTTTGCTTATGTATAAGACATAGATTATTTGTAAACTTCTAAATATCTAAAAACCAATGACTTTCCTCAACAATTTTATTATGATAATAAATTCTGTTAATCTCTACAGCATCTTTTTTCCTTTCAATAAAATAGTTTTTTACCCGACGATAAAAACTTTCATGTGTGAGGTAGACTGACCGATTAAAACAAACTATTTAACAATATGCATAAAATTTCTTCTGGTGGAATTGCAAGATGCCATCCCGTATCCTTTTCAAAACTCCATCCTGGACTTACGATAAGAGCTCGTCGAATGACGATGAACTCATACAAAAATAAGATAATAATTTGTCCTCATCATTCCTGAGACAGCTAATTATTGTGTGAAATTGTTCATGCTGTAGTTTCAACTATTGGGATGAATTCCAAACCTTCGTTCATATATTTTTTTTTAATACGCCCGAATTATGAGCATGAGCAGATGGTCATCATCCTAACTCATTGAAGCCATTTTGACAACCGCTAAAAAACAAGATAAAACAGGCGTAGATGCGGCCACTACTCGCAACCTGGTCGCGGCGGAGAAAAGTCGCGGTGTTCGTGTTGCGACGACTAAGTCGCCATGTGTGGCTGTAGCCTTAGGTATGGTGCTTTCTTTCTCACTATTAAAAAAGTTACAAGACCAATGGCCCTTTACAATTAGCTTAAATAATTAATCGTCTATGAATAAAATAACTCAATTTATTTTGTTCAATGATTATGACCTACTACAAGTCTGTCAGTTGTTTACCTAATACATAAAATTATAAAATAAATTACATGTTAATGCTTTGTTGTACATTAACAATAACAAAATACTAATAGTGTTTTAAGGCGTTATAATGACTAGACTGGTAGATGATGAGATCAGTGCTGAAGTTTGGTAACCAGTGTGGTGTGTTGTGTTTGATACCACTACGTAATGTGCAATGGTTGGTACCACTGTGTAATAGTTGTTACAACTTATTAGTGTGTTGCATTGGTACAAGTACAATCTTCAGTGTGATACTTGGTGTGTACTGCGCATCTAATGTTGGAACTGCGGAGTTATGTGTCACATTCTTGGTATTACTTTGACCACATTGTTTCACAACTGTTAGCCTCTGATGTAGAAGGCAGTGCCAGCCAAGATCCACTTGCTGTGCTCACTCGCTCTGCTCGGGACTTTCAACTCGGTTATTACTGTGTCTCGAGTGGAAGAGCTATAGAGCGGCAGAGCAATCCAGTTGTTGGACTCATCCTGTGCTCCCTGAAAACAAACAGATAATTCATATATTTTCTTAATACAAATAAAAACTACAGTTCTTTCATATATTTGAATTTTTTGCCAAAAAATGTTGTGACGGTTGGGGAATGTTTGGGTGATCATTTTGTAGCAGATTTGTCTTACAAACAGAAACAACTATTGTAGCTCAGCCGTATCAATAATTCAATATAAAATAGCGAGTTATTTATCTTGTGGCTCACACAATCCAAATTATTAGTATATTTTGGGAATTTTTAGATTTACTTAAATTTAATAATACTTGAATAAATATTGCTAAAAGCTAGTAGAGAACACAACACTGATGCATACAATTTTTATATCTTGCCAATAGCCAATAGCTTGGCTTTGATTAGAAATACATCCTAAAAAACTTTGTTTGCATTGTAGGACAAAATTAAGCTTATTGTACATCTGAGGCCTTGGATTCTATGTTAAAAATTTGTGGTGGGTGTCTGCAATGCATTCACTAATTGGACAGAAATAGTTACACTTTACCTGACATAAACAATGCTATCTAGACTAAATTCATTTAAATTTCACTTTATTTCACTGTATTTGAATTCAGCATTTTGCTCACTGTTTCTACTGTTACCTTGTTGGTCCAATACACATAGAGAGCCAAGACTGTAGAAACATCGGCTGACTCGGCTGTGTTGGTCACCAGAGATCCTCCACTCAGGGTTGCTCCTAGGAGAACCACACACACACACACACCGGTATAGTATACAATTTAATTTGGGACTCGTATATTTATATTGTTACTACAAAAACAAACAGTTCTTCTGCTTTGATTTGATCTTTTGATTTCAATCATGATGTATTTTTATTGATATTGGTAAACTTTTGATAATGAACATCTTTCAGTCCTTAAGAGTCTGCAGTACCTGACACCTAGGATTTTTATTCCCATATGACTAATGTTAAATTTCTAACATCTGCTATGCCTTTAATATTGTTTGAAAAAGGTTCATTTTTATGTAATTTTAAAGGAAATTTTAATAACTTGTAAGGTTTGCTGAGTCTTTGGAATTTAATTTATAAGTTCTATTTTAAGTAGAACAAGAATATGAATGGATACTCGTTTGGCTTGTGAGAGGTGTGGGTACCAGGAAGCAATTAAACAAACTACAGAGTGAGTTCTAACACACATATTATTTTATTCCTCATCAGAACATATATCATCAATAGATACGCAATAATAATAAAATAATATTTATAAGGTGCACCTTCTAATGAATAATTATGTACAACAAAAGACAGAGCAGATTCAAATTAGTTATTTACATAAATAAAAACTGTTATGCAGTTCTACAGTAACTAAATTTTGTTTAGTAAATTATCTAAGTTTCATTACTTTACAACCTAGGGGAATATGAAATCAAACATTTTATATTAATGATTGATTAAGAGACAACATGGTATTCTCAAGATTTTTTGTTTGAAGATGGACACTTTTTCAGTAGTTTAGTGACTTAATTTTCATATTCCCCTTGATATTAAAATTTCCTTTAAAATGACATAGAGACGAATCTTTTTCAACCAATTATAAAGGCGTAGCGAATGTTTTAAATTAACATTAGTCTTATGGGAATAAAAATCCAAGATGGCGTGTACTACAGACTCTTAAATCGTGAATCTTGTTTTTATTATTTATTCACTATCATTGCCTGTTAGTAGCTCCGCCGACTTTATACTAGGGTTAGTGAGTGGTGCGTCGAGCTTGAACGACAGTTCCTTAACCTTACCTCGAATGCATTTAATTACAATTTAATTATGAAAAATGTTCTAACATGTTTACAATACACCGTATACAAAATAGATGTAAAAGAGTTTCCCACTCACCCTCTAACTGCAAACCATGAACTGCTGTGACCCCCGGCTCCTTGACCACAGACCAGCTGCACTGCTGGCGGAGAGAGTCCACCGGCACACGCAGATCCCTGCAAACAAGCGAATCACTCTCGTGCTGAACAAATGTAAATTATATGCTTAGTCAAGAACAAGTTCAATTGGTCTTATTTTTCACAAATTAGAAACATACATACTGAGGTGAACATAATATGTTAGATGTACTATTTGTAATGGTTGCCTATATAAATCATGTTTTTAACTAAACTATTGCTGAAAATGAGTTCATGAAAACCTAAAATACCTTGATTGTATTTCATTAATAGTTGGTTTTAAGAATAGATTTTGTAATGTAAACCTCCCTAGATTAGAGTAACATTCACTAATTTTGAATTATATCATCTGTGACATTTGCAAGATATTTTAAGTCTTTTTCAATTTTAATCTCGCGATGACCATGTCACCCTTTTCTAAGTTCACTCGTCTCTTTTAAAATTATCAGACAGTTGAATCACCATTACTCATTCTTCAATCATGCTTGGAATCCCAAATTATCTTGCGAGCAACTTTGAATTTTTAAACGAAAGAGGTGCAAGAAACACTTGCTTTGTCTGGCTCATCAACATGAGGCCTGACATGATTACTGACCTACGCATTCTGCACCATAAAAATCCGTTTTCAACCGATCTTTTGTTGTCACAGCTTGCCGTCTCTGGAATTCTCTATCTCACTCAATTAAAACCATTGAATCCCTTCTCTGGCTGACGGTGGCACTGAAGGAATATTATTTCAACCGGTTGACCGTGGTGTGGCGGGTGGCGTGCTTTAGACATGGATATAGCAGTTTGTGAATGGAAGTGTGACTGTGTTGTATAAAATAAATTCTAAACTGTGTGGTTGTTGTAAAATGAAAAATTTCGTTGAAGTATTTTGTTTATTTGCTTACACATCTGTTTTTTTCTCTTTGTGTAAATTTGTATGTATGTTGAATTTTAAGTTATTTTAATTTAGTTAAGAGGTTAACAGTAAAAAAGAATCATGACGTCCTAATGTTCAAATCAAAAAAGAAGTTTTTTCATTCATTCATTCATCTCTTTTGATATCACAAGCTAAGATGGGAATAAAGTATATTAATATATCTTTGAACTATCCTACCTGGAGGTTTGGTGACGAAGAGAACTGAAGAAAACATCAGGATGGAACACAGCCGAGAGGTCGATAGAGCCGGCGAAGTTGTCCTTGAGGCTGTCCAGAGCAGCAACTCTAGCAGTGGCACTCTGGAGGTACTGGGTGACGTTGGTGGGACCCACCCATACAGCAGTCCAGGCCTCGGGGGTCTTCAATGTCATAAGAATGATGTATATTGACAGCGACTCTAGCAATGGCACTCTGGAGGCATTCTGTGTGGTGGGACCTACCCACACAGCCCTCCAGGCCTCAGGGGTCTGCAACGTCTTACTGAATGGTGTATATTGACAGTGACTCTAGCAATGGCACTCTGGAGATATTCTGTGTGACGGGACCTACCCACACAGCCCTCCAGGCCTCAGGGGTCTGCAACGTCTTACTGAATGGTGTATATTGACAGTGACTCTAGCAATGGCACTCTGGAGATATTCTGTGTGACGGGACCTACCCACACAGCCCTCCAGGCCTCAGGGGTCTGCAATGTCTTACTGAATGGTGTATATTGACAGCGACTCTAGCAATGGCACTCTGGAGGCATTCTGTGTGGTGGGACCTACCCACACAGCCCTCCAGGCCTCAGGGGTCTGCAACGTCTTACTGAATGGTGTATATTGACAGTGACTCTAGCAATGGCACTCTGGAGATATTCTGTGTGACGGGACCTACCCACACAGCCCTCCAGGCCTCAGGGGTGTGCAATGTCTTACTGAATGGTGTATATTGACAGTGACTCTAGCAATGGCACTCTGGAGATATTCTGTGTGACGGGACCTACCCACACAGCCCTCCAGGCCTCAGGGGTCTGCAACGTCTTACTGAATGGTGTATATTGACAGTGACTCTAGCAATGGCACTCTGGAGATATTCTGTGTGACGGGACCTACCCACACAGCCCTCCAGGCCTCAGGGGTCTGCAATGTCTTACTGAATGGTGTATATTGACAGTGACTCTAGCAATGGCACTCTGGAGATATTCTGTGTGACGGGACCTACCCACACAGCCCTCCAGGCCTCAGGGGTCTGCAACGTCTTACTGAATGGTGTATATTGACAGTGACTCTAGCAATGGCACTCTGGAGATATTCTGTGTGACGGGACCTACCCACACAGCCCTCCAGGCCTCAGGGGTCTGCAACATCTTACTGAATGGTGTATATTGACAGTGACTCTAGCAATGGCACTCTGGAGATATTCTGTGTGACGGGACCTACCCACACAGCCCTCCAGGCCTCAGGGGTCTGCAACGTCTTACTGAATGGTGTATATTGACAGTGACTCTAGCAATGGCACTCTGGAGATATTCTGTGTGACGGGACCTACCCACACAGCCCTCCAGGCCTCAGGGGTCTGCAACGTCTTACTGAATGGTGTATATTGACAGTGACTCTAGCAATGGCACTCTGGAGATATTCTGTGTGACGGGACCTACCCACACAGCCCTCCAGGCCTCAGGGGTCTGCAACGTCTTACTGAATGGTGTATATTGACAGTGACTCTAGCAATGGCACTCTGGAGATATTCTGTGTGACGGGACCTACCCACACAGCCCTCCAGGCCTCAGGGGTCTGCAATGTCTTACTGAATGGTGTATATTGACAGCGACTCTAGCAATGGCACTCTGGAGGCATTCTGTGTGGTGGGACCTACCCACACAGCCGTCCAGGCCTCAGGGGTCTGCAACGTCTTACTGAATGGTGTATATTGACAGTGACTCTGGTAGTGATGGTGCTAATGTGTGATTGAATAAGTGAGCTCTACAATAAGTTTTGCATTTTTGTTAACTTAAATATATTTAATAAAGACTGCAACAAGGTGCATATCATCATTGACATCAAGTACCATTATTCTTTAGTGACTTTATTAGTGATACTTTTTGTACAGTTGACTCTTAATAATCCTACACTTAACATACCTGAATGGTAACGTATTAGTGAAAATGCCAATCTTGTGTAAGCTAGAAGCCAATATAACATTTAAAAGAAGGCACCACAAATTTGACACGATGTAAAATTAGGCACTATCAGGTTTTGTAAATGTTAAGTTTCCCCTGATTCAGTTTTACGCCCACAGTTTACTCAACCAATTGTGTAATATTGGCTATAAATGATGATAGGTCCCCACAGTTAAACGGATCTTAGAGCTGGAATCAACCATGTTAATAAACTAAAAATCGATTAAACATAGTAATATTAGTTATAAATGGCAATCAAACGCAAAAAAAGTTACTGCAACTGCAACAAAATACTGAACTAAAAACCGTGTAGATACCTTATTTATGGGGCATGAAAAGACTTAAATGTTGTTAGTAATATCTAAAAAGCGCTACACTAATGGAGGTTTGAATTGACCACTGCATTTGTTGTATTGTACAAAAATATTAATTTAATAAATTACTTACATTCAACCTTATTTTCATTCATATAATGAATAACCATAAAAGTTATACCAAACAAATAATCATTATCAATTTTAAACCTCTGTCAAGCACATCATGTACTGCTACATTTTTTGTAATTACAACATGGCTCTTTCAAGCGCAACCACTAGAGGTAAACCTCCGTGACCACCCTTTTGTTCACCTAACTTCCTGTAGCTTACCTCTGTGTTCACCCTTTTGTGTTGTGTTTTTTACAAAGTTAAAAATAGATGATGAAAAGATAATTGTCCAATTATTGGATAATGTCAAGAAGAAAGAGAGACCCAACCAGTAAACGAAAGACTGAACAGATCGTTCGTCCGGGAATTGAACACTATCAGTGTTGGCCACACTTATAGGGCTGGAGGGGATGCTGACCTAAAAGATAATCACACGGATCCTGAAGTTAGGAGGAAAATGAAGCCGATGACGAAAAAGGGTCCGATTATAGCTCAGGTAATCCAAAAGGTTATTTCTCCCACAATCAGTTTCAGGTGATACTGAAAACTTACCTCTAGATACTCGACAAAAAAAGAAAATATTGTAAGAAGGAATCAAAGGCAGCTCGAAACAGCATCAAACCTATGGTTTGTGCTAGAACCTTTTACAATGAAAATCTGGAAGTTTACTTTGGCAAGCAGCCTGTTGGCTCCATTCGTTACAGATAATTCAGGAAAAAAGTGGCAGTAAGAATGATTGAACCAATATCACAAACAAGAAGAACCGTAACAGTAAACAATTTCTTGATCCCTCTTTGTAATGTGGTTTTGATTGACCACCACTCGATATTGGTTGGTATGATAATGAAAAACAAAAGATAAATCCCAAGTGAGTTTTTGGATGACAAATACTGGCCAGTGGGAAGTTCCTGTTTTGCTTTTAAAAAAGGGACAATAATTTTTTCATTCAAAGCAAAAAAGAACAAAAATGTTCAATGTTGTTGTCCATGATGACGCCATAGATACAAATTCATAGAATCAAGAAAGTTTAGAAAACCTGAAAATATCTTTTCTACAATTCTAGCAAAAGGAGACATTGATAATTGAAATCTCATAGAAGAGTGTTTTTATGAAATTCCCGATTATCTTCTCTAATTATACCATATCCCATTACCAACCCAGCTCAAACCTTCTTTTCCTTACTACGCAATCTCCATTGACAACTCCGCAAGGAGAGCAAGTAGAAGATAAAAATCGACTGATCTCATGCCCTATGAAGAGGGTCTACGAAACCACACCGGAGGTAACAGGTAACAGGTAACAGAAATAACTGACCATAAAAAGGGGTGAATACAACAGCAGGGTAAATAGAAACATAGCTTCAAGGAATAATGAGAAATTTTATTGCTCTGTTTACGATAAGACTATATTAGGGAGTTATTTTTCTCCCATTACATCAGACATCTGTCTATATAGGAAACCTATTTTGCATTCACTACATGTTAGTATCACTGCTTTTGGTTGTTTTATGGTGTCTTATGTGTTAACAAAACATTCATGTAATATCCAATTTGATAAAGGAATTTTATATGTTATCATAAAAACAATTAATTATTGTAGAAATAAAAAAAAAGAATTCGAAACAGGGAATAGTGTCATTATTGACACTAACAGAGATATCCTGCATTGAACACCATTACCAGTTCAAATTCATCTACCAATTTATATTTTCCATACCTATTTCTAATTATAAATTTATGGTTTTTATGTTTTTAGGAAGATCCATATGACTTTCATATATTCCTACAGGTCCAAAAATTTACAATTATTTCTTAAAGTTTAGGAATAATTTTGCAAAATAAGGGTAAATAGGACCAAAATGTTTTAGGTACCGCATACAGATAACAGGGAATTTTGATACCAGTTTATTTTTTAATATTTTTTTAGGAAGATCCATATGACTTTACTCTTTACCAAGTTTTTGTATTTAAGTTATGTACGCATGGTTTTAATCTTTTTTTAAACAGTGCATTAGGGTTTTTTACTATTTTTTGAGAAAATTTTGTTTAAGGAATATTATTTTATGCAAGAATAACAAATCGGTGATTAATTCTACTCGCTACTTTATATAGGAACTCAAAACACTTTCACACAATGAAGAAAGACATTGATCAACCATAAATAAAAATATGTGTGTTTTTTTAGAATATTGAACAATAAGCTAGCAAAAATAATCATGGTTAACAATACAAAGTACAGTAGAAGCCCTCAAATCTGGCCACCTCGGGACCGGGTAACCGGGTGGATTTCAAAATGGCCGGATTAACCGGCGGTTTATTAAACGAATTAAACAGACACCTGTATTATATGTGAATTCCAACGATGAACTATTTGGATGTATTTAACAATGAAGGGTATCATACTTGCCCGATCAATGCTCTACTATCAACTTTGTAACCATCATAATATGCTTTCTCTCGGACGTTTTAGTACCGAACTGACGATCAGAAACAGATAAGCGGTCACTAGCGATGAACCTACGTTTAATAGACAATAATACTAGTCTACTGTCAACGATGGCCCTAACGTATAAATGGGACCGTAAAAGCGACAGGATCTGCATAGTGACCCAACTTGCGTGTAACATCGATGGTCGGGCCGCGAAACACCCAACAAAAAGATAACGATAAAAAATAGAACACCAACACAAAGTTTTAGAAGACATCTGAAACTGAATAGTCCGGAAATCGTCAATTGAACTGATATTTTTTTGTGATAGAACATGAAACAAGTTGACTCTTGTCTATTTTCCCATAGGAAAAGCCCAGGGATGAACATCTTGTTTCCGGAATACCGCAGCCAGATTATCCGGCACCCGAACCAACCGAGGCCGGACTAGAGGGCTTCTACTGTATGTCAGAACATGAAGAATAGGATTAGAGAAATCATGGATATTGAATAGGTTCTGCTCAACAGCCTGTACCAGCCTAATTACATTACTTCTGGAAGATGCTATCAGTAATTGGAGCCAGACCGTCTTTGAAAAACTAAAAAAGTGCAGACCGTCTTTAAAAAAGTGCAGAAACTTGAGCTGTTGAGAACAGTTGAAAGCAGTTGGTGCTGCCTGTGTGAAAATTGATGAAGAGAAGTGCATGGGATTGGACTAAGAACGCTGTCAGAAGAATGAACAGTTGCCGTAACTAGGTGATATTTTATTCAGTGATGTGTTTTTTAGTGTTCAATTTATGCTATTTAACCAAGTTACAAGAGGGTCTACTGTATCATTCTAGCTGTAAGTTTCATCCCACCTTTGCCAGCAACAGCGAGTCGACCAGTTGGACCAGGTCTGTGGTGGCAGTGGCAGCTCCCTTGATGACCCTGGTCACCCCGGACAGGGACTGGTGGATCCTCTGGATCAACTCCACTCCGAACTGGAACTCCCGCCACAGAAATGTCGCAACGGGACTCCTTTCCAAACCTGCGTCCGCCACCTTCATCTTGATGTAGCCTGACCCCTAAAAACGTGATGATCCAGTTACAGATTGTGTTAGAACAAATTATTTTATTTTTACCTTCCTATATTAGTTATTCAAGTCTGGCACTAGTTTAAAAAAATTGAATCTGAATAAAAAATTGTTATGCTTTATCGTAAAAATGAGCAAGCAAGTTTTGCAAAGTTTTGACTTTGATGACCAAGATATCCTGATTGATAAATGAAATAAATTGGTAAATTGGAAAGAGAACTTGGATGGCTCTCATCAGATCTAACAGGTTTCAAAGGGCAAAAAAGGGCAAAATTAACTAAAAATAATCAAACTGTATATTCAGTTTGAAGAAAAGTACGATGAGGAGCGCAGGGGTCAATTCTTGGCTCTTACTTGTTCATAATATATGTCAATGACCGTTAGTCTCAAATACAGATCCTCCAGTATGATACAATGCTACCTTTTACACCGCCCAGTATTGAGACCCTGCAGAGCACAATAGACAAGGAGGTGGAAGCTTTAGGCGACTAATCCCAGGCAAACTGATTGCTCATGAATGACGATTAAACTCACATAGTAAAATTTAGCTCTAATAATAAAAATAATAGTGACCATATTGCAATAACTAATATTCAAATATCTCTGCAAAAAAGTTATAATGTTATTTTTTAGGCATTACAATTAGGCAAAATTTAACTTGGAACCACAAGTGGATAATCTAGTCAAACATTTGAATAGCTGTATTTTTCTCTTTGTGAAATAAGAATAGTTACCAATTTGAAAACTCAATTGCTAACTTATCATGAATATTTTAAATCTTTAATGACATATGGAATATTGGTCAGAATTGATTTAATTCAAAAATAAAGTTTAAGTCGCAAAAGAGAACATCCAGCATTAGGTATAGCCAAAATGTCTCTTAAAACTTCTTCTAAGGGTATTTAAAAAAATTTAATCTCAACTTTTATGACCATGAGAAATTGTATGTTGGGTGAAAGTTTATCTATCCTCATTTAGTGACCATCAGCCTATCCATAAATACAAGACACTTGAAACAATATTAAACCAGTAATTCACAGACAAGAACAATTTCTTCTATATAACATCCAAGTGTATAGTGTTTAAGATGAATTTATGGGTTAATGTTCGTTTTGTTGCATATATCACATTGTAATTCAAATGTAAGCACTAGTAGACAAGTAAGAATGTAAATTTTATATCAGTTGATAAATAAATAAATTTATTTCCACAGGTCCAAAAATTGACAACAAACTGCGACTACAATTTAAAAATATTTGAAATTCTTTTAAATTTTGGACCACAATGGTGGAATACAACCAATTTTTATTCATTCTCTGGACTTTTAGAAAGAGACATTATATCGATGGAGATTCAAGCTTTGAATCGAGCCTCCTTGCTATCTAGGTTAAAATTTGTTTTAAAACTATAACTACTTATAACTACTTATTTTTTTATTTTATGTTCTTTTAATATAAGTTGTCCTCCAAGATTAAATTTCATTAGAGAGTTAATAATTCTCTCTAGAATAATATGGCTATAGGCCAGTGTTTCTCAACCGGTGGTACGCGCACCACTGGTGGTACGCGAGACCATTTCAGGTGGTACGCGAGAGACAAAGGAAGAAAAAAATTAAATACACGAAAAATAAAAAAGCACTTTTGAACTACGTGATGCCGACAGCCGTTTTGGTCAGCTCAGTTCTGCGTTACAACAAGGTTACAACGCTTATAATCAAAATTTGAGAGACTCCAATAGGTAGCTTTACTTCTTCCTTACTAAAACAATTTTCTACCAACTTAACAAATTATTTTAAGTTAAGACTCCTTTTTCCGAGCAAAGTACTAATTAATAATGATTTTGTGTCCAGTACCCGTCTGAACCCTTGAATTAGGCCTATTAAGTTCTGTATTTACCTTGTATTATTTGAAGTTACAAGACATCACCATAGAAACAATGAAGCGCGAGGGAAAATTAATTTTGTCATATCCACGGAGAATATGAAGTTCATCACTTGGTAACCCTGGAACACATTCTGTGTATTCCAAACTCGTTGGCAGTTGGTGTATTCGTTCCAACGAGGTTAAATAGATATAGAGTGCGCATCACATGTTAATTTTGTGTCCCTTTTTCATTTGCGCCATTTTACTCATGATTCCCGCCGTTTCCTTGGCAACCATCCCTTACTTTACTCTCGTTTCCTTGGTTAATTTGTTATAAATGTGAGTTTACTTTTTCCCTCATACTACTAATTGAAAATGAATAAAGGTTATAATGAAATATATTAAAAGGAAAACGATAACCTAGGCTCTCTCCGGCTATTTGTAAGGTGGGGGAGGGGATATGTATGAGTTTGGGTGGTACGCCAAAGAATTGAAAAGCCTCAGGTGGTACGCGGACACAGAAAGGTTGAGAAACACTGCTATAGGCTATTAATAAATTAAGTTACTTTATAACCATATGGCGTTTAATTATGATTCGCTAACTGTAATTTCCTTTGTTTGTCATGATGTGTACGTCAACTAATTTTGATTGTCACTCTATGTCGGAGCATTTAAAGTTCCATCCAATAGTGGGAACTCCAGTCACACAAGATTTATCCTCTAATGTAGAGCGCAGCAGGCATATACATGTAGTTTCGATACAAGTGTTGCGACTGCATGGATTGTGTCATGAAGGCACAAAGAACATATGATTAACCCTTCAGGTTACTTTAGAAATAATTGTTTTATGAAAAGTGTAGGTGGTGTCTGTAGTTATCCTTCTTGTCCAAGATTCAATGGATTCACTTTTGAAGCTATGTTCATGTATCTGCAAGCTCAATAAAACATCGTAAAACCTGATGAATATTTTATGGACACAAGCCATTTACCTGGTTGAGTTTCTTCCAGAGGTTGAGTATTGGTGAGAGGTGCTCCAGCCACGCTTGTTGGTCCACCTTGCCTCTCGAGTCAACCTCACACCCGACCACTGCAAACATTTTTGGAGCGCATTCATGTGGTGTGATGTATTTGTATATCAATTTAATAACCATCATTGCATAAATAATATCACTATTTATAATTATTCTGTATTCAATTACTTTAGAAAGTCAGTATTGTCCGCTACATCAGACCACACATCACCTGATGTGATGTCATGTCATCCTTTGTGTGAATAAAGCAACCTGAATGATGCTCATTATCACGGTAAAGGTTTTGAGGGGCACTCCGGCTTATTCCCGGATCACCTCATGTCCTCAACCCCGACCCCCAGTTAGTTCTCCAGTAAAAAAAAGGACATCTTAGCCCACCGACAAAAAAATGTTACTAGCAAAGATGTACGCAAAATAAAGAATTTATTTACTTTATAACTATCATCAATATTATTATGTAGTCCTTTGCCTTTGGTTTTACAATAATAAGTGACTAATAGGTGAATTAGCTGCGGTATCTTCCCACCTTAACAAATACACCGATACCTTTGTCATCCCCTGTACACATACCATGCATGCTTGGTTGCACCGTCAGTTCTATGACTGGCTAATAGAAAATTCCAATCTACACTGCCTTGGATTTACTGATATAATTAACACATTAACTAATTACTTATATGCAAATATGTGAACAATTGTGACAAGAAAATATTAATAACATCCTACAATTGACATATATAGTTGTTCCTGTGATCACCTTTAAGCTTTTCTATGACAGCAGCACTGTTGATTCTCTGCCAGGATCTGTCTACATTGACTGGCAGGCCGAAGAACGAAGGAGGGTCCTGGTCAGGCAGCTTGTCTATGGCTGCCTTGTGATCCTGCAAATCAACATTTCATAACAAACTGAAATTAAAAAAATCTTAAAACATGAAATATTTTTGAAAATTCTTCATAACATTTAAATTAAGATTAAGCAAGAGCTCTAAAAAGGTAGAAGGAAATTGGAAGGAAAGAGTCAACAAGGTTAATTTTAGATTGTGTATGCTGAAGAAAAAAAATATACCGGGTGTCCATAAAGTCTTGCCCTGATAAAGAAATTGAATAGCATAAAAACAGATGATCGTAGAATCTATAATATATACAGCCCCATGTGTAACTGACTCACTCACTCACTGATGATAGGAAAGTCCTGAAGCCATCGTTGAAGCTAGACACTTGAAATTTGGCATGGACATTCTTTGAGATGTTTGAATTTAGGGAAAATTATAAAACTACAACTATTTTACTTTTAAACTATAAAAAATCTAAAAAATATAGATTTGTCGGTAAAGTAGTTCAGCCGTATCGGCGTATATCACCGCGTGGTATCGTAGATCACTTTGCAGGTTTAGTTCTCGCTCGTGTTTAAATGATCTCTTTCAACTACACCCGTGTTTGATACTAGCATTGTATGTCTTACAGATATGAACGTCTTTTTATGAATGATTATGTTTTTGAGAATTTTTAACAACTAAAGATCATAACAAACAGATATTTAAGTTAGGTTCTCGTCTTGTATTCAATTTATTTTAGATCATTTATTCAAATACACACTAGAGTATCCTTTCGGCCGAATTTCGCACTACATGAATTTTGCTGTAAAGCTTAGCTGTGATCTTAACGAAACATTTTTTGATTAATTTGTATGATCTCTTTCAACTACACCCGTGTTTGATACTAGCATTGTACTTCTTACAGATATGAAGGTCTTTTTATGAACGATTATGTTTTTGAGAATTTTTAACAACTGATGATCAAAACATATAGGTATTTATGTTAGGTTCTCGTCTTGTATTCAATTTATTTTCGATTATTTATTCAAATACACACTAGAGTATCCTTTCGGCCGAATTTCGCACTACATGAATTTTGCTGTGAAGCTTGAGCTGTGATCTTAACGAAACATTTTTTGATTAATTTGTGCAATACTTAATAGACAGTTAATTATTATCTTTATGTTTGATTTGTATTCAGTGTCCTATATTAGATTTTTTTACACACTTAAATATATGTTTTTGAGAATGTTCAAATAAGTATTGAACAAAAAGAACCGATTTAAATGTTAGGTTCTCGTTTCATTGTCACCTCATTTTAGATTACCAATTCAAATTCACCCCAGGTTACGCTTTCGGCCGAATTTCGCACTCAATGAATTTACGGTGTAGTTCGAGCCGTGATCTTTACGTAATATACTTCTATTACTTTGTACAATAATTAATAGACAGTTAATTATTATCTTTCTGTTTTATTTATATTCAGTATTATCTTTCTGTTTTATTTATATTCAGTATTTTACGTTATATTTTAATACACACTTAAAATATGTTTTTTAGAATGTTTAAATGAGTATTGAACAAAAAGAACAGATTTAAATGTTAGGTTCTCGTTTATTTTTCCCCTATTTTAGATTACTAATTCAGATTCACCCCAGGTTACACTTTCGGCCGAATTCCGCATTCAATGAATTTATTGAGTAGCTCGTTCCGTGATCATAACGTAATATACTTCTATTACTTTGTACAATAATTAATTGACAGTTAATTGTTATCTTTCTGTTTTATTTATATTCAGTATTTTACATTATATTTTAATACACACTTAAAATATGTTTTTGAGAATGTTTAAATGAGTATTGACCAAAAAGAACAGATTTAAATGTTAGGTTCTCGTTTTATTTTTCCCTTATTTTAGATTACTAATTCAGATTCACCCCAGGTTACACTTTCGGTCGAATTTCGCATTCAATGAATTTACTGTGTAGTTCGTGCCGTGATCTTAACGTAATATACTTCTATTACTTTGTACAATAATTAATAGACAGTTAATTATTATCTTTCTGTTGTAATTATATTCAGTGTTTTACATTATATTTTAATACACACTTAAAATATGTTTTTGAGAATTTTTTTAATGACCTTTGATCAAAACAAACAGGTTTTTATGAATAAATTATTATTTTACAAGTCTCGATTTTATATTCTTATAAAATTGGTAGTTTGTAGTAGTAGGGTTTTTTGCGGATCAACCCAGGTTTATTCTTTCCTATTATTTTGTTTTCATGTTCTTTAATTCTTGTTTTCGCTCATTGATTTGAATGTTATACGCTATTTCAGTGATTTAAACGTTTTTCTTCTATCTCCTGAAATTTAAAGTTTTTATTTGAGTTGGGTGAGGCATGGGATTATGTCAATTTTTCCATAATTGTATCTCTATTTAGTACCAGGTTAACCGAGCCCTGCTGGTTGGTTTTAATTGACTTTTGTTATAGTGTCAATGTAATCAAGCTATTAAATCTACACCAGACTCTTCACTGCTAACAGCTGTTAAAAAACTGCTTAAAATTTATGTTCCTTTATTTTTGTTTACTTTTAGTTGTTATTTCGTTACCAAAATAGCAACCTATAAGACCAATGTTAAAAATAACGATTTTTAAACTTAAATTTAGACCAACTTCGATTTTTCCTGTGACTGAGGCTGTTTCTAAACTTAATTTTGGGCCAAAACACTCTTAAGCGCAAAGTTTAAGCAAAATCTAACAGCTACATTTCGAGATCGTGGAACACACATCCCTTCAGACATAGCTCGTATTACATTATAGGATATGATACACAAAATTTATAGAAATTTAAAATTTTATATTTAGCTACCGATCAGAGAAATATTTGTTACCATAACTACTACTATTAAATATAATTCAAATTCAAATTCTTTATTTTTTCGCATGCGCATTTGTTTTACACAGCAGTGCTTATTTATCCCTCTAGCTTAATAGGTAGCTATTTGAGAGACAATCTAAATTAAGTTTACATGTCAATTTTACAATACAATTTTACATTAAACGTAACATGTTTTCTACAAATGCAATATTGTCTTGATCATAAATTTATGTTTTTTTTTGGGCATGCACATTATTTTAATATTCGTATATAATCATAGAATCATTGATATGTATTGATATTGATATTATATTGATATATAATCCTATAGAATCAATGATAGCAACAACAACAACTATAACTCTTTTAATTGAAATTTCTTTTCAACTAACACAACAACAATCGTCTAATCTAAAGTATATATTTTTACCAGCATAACACCTAAAATATTTACATAAATAATTATAAATTCACAGCTCAAAACTTTTAAACGAATTCTAATTACGAAGGGGGTTTAAAACCGATTCATATGAGTTTTTTAAAAGCTTTGTTTACTATTAATTGTGAATTTTGTGTATTTGACGGTATTGTTACAGTCTTGACTGTGCAGTTCTTCCGTGGAAGTAACGTATTTTAAACTCGACTTTTTATTAATTTACGAATTTAGGGCAACCCCTAGCGGGGGGGGGGGGTCTAGCCTGTTCGGTACTTGAGACTAAGAGCAATTAACTAATTTGGGGCAACCCTATAAGGGGGCATGGGGGCGGAGCCCCCATCGAGCCGCAGGCGAGTCTATAATATATACAGCCCCATGTGTAACTGACTGACTCACTGATGATAGTAATGTCCTGAAGCGACCGTTAAAGCTAGAGACTTGAAATTTGGCATGGACATTCTTTGAGATGTTTCAATTTAGGGAAAATCATAAAACTACGATTTTTTTACTTTTAAACTATAAAAAAGGTAAAAAATATAGATTTGTCGGTAACGTAGTTCAGCCGTGTGAGCATATATTACCGTTTGGGTAACGTAGATCTTGCAGGTTTAGTTCTCGCTCGTGTTTAAATGATCTCTTACAACTACACCCGTGTTTGATACAAATATTGTATTTCATACGAACATGAACATCTTCATGTACACGACGGTGATTCGATGCATTGAGAGCGGGTTATTTCACCAGGGTAATACTAGCTTTGATTTTATTATGCCCAAAAACTACAAATTTTCAACTTTCAAATTATATAAATACCGAGGTGTCGGTAAAGAAGTACGTTGGTTCTTAAAGATATCACGTTGGTTCTTAAAGATATCGCTTGGAGCGCTATTACAGTCGCTTAGTTCTCGCTTGTATTTAAAAGATGTCTTTTAACTTCACCTCTTCCTGATAATTACTTTCAATTGGGTGCATAGTTGTTTGCGTATGGTTTTCCTTCTGATTGCTGTGTTATTATTGAAAATGAAGTTTACTGAATCGAAAGCGTATATTTATATTTAGGTGATGTCCGCTTTGATTTCTATAGTAACTTTAAATTAAGGTCGCTTAATTCTCGGTTGTATTTAAATTATGTCTTTTAACCACACCTGTTCCTGATGAAGTTTTCGTGACAGTTTTGCAGAGCAGTGATCTTAAACGTTGTATAATCTACGTTAGTGCAAATTTCAGTTTACAGTATATTGTAATATAGCTGTAACTGTAATATAACATTTGTTTTATGGATGGTGAAATAAATTTAATGCACGTACTCTAAAGTAACACGAAAATGTTGATTGAAATGTGAGGTTCTCGTTTCGTTTTATTTAAATTGATTTGTTCATATTGGCTATTGCTATTACTCTTGTCTTTTGAGAGACGATTGAGCGTAGTGCTGGAATACTTTGTTACAATATTATATTATTAATTTTATCATTACTATGGTGAGCTCTACGAAGCTTGTGCGAATACTTTAAACATATTATTTTAGTACTGCATATTTTTTGCCGCAGTAACGCCCGTAAAATAAATGATTAATTACTAAAAATATTTTAGGTCTTACTACATTTTCTAGACTTTAGTCTTCTCATGCTGGAAAATTTCTTGTAGGTTTTCGCACAAAAAAAATCTTAATACAGTAATTATTCTTAAATTTCTACTATTTGTATGCTGTCTCTCTATATGAATCCCCAGATTGAATATAGCGCTTCAGTTGATAGTTCTGGTGCAGTTTTACTTTGAAGGTTGAACGTGTCCCAACACGTTTGACATCCGGTCTTTGACCTATTTGCTGCCGTCCAATCAGGCTTAGATTTTAGTTTAGGAAACGATTGAACAAATCAAGTTATAGAACGATTGAACTTTCCATTCTTACCTTGGCTAACGTTTACCTACTTCCGACGTTTTTTTAAACCATCTACATATCTGATGACCCATCAGGCTGAGAAATATTATAATAACCAATTGAATTAAACTCAATAGTAATTTTTCTCGCTGCCACTTTGTCCGACAAACTTCCTCAATGCAGTGCTCTCACCTAAAGTCTCGATTAACCCTATTATTGTTGTAATTTAAAACTATTCTATACTTATCAATTATTGTAACTCTTTCAGTATATTTTAATTTAACCGATAATCCTTTTTTGGCTATTATTTCACAATTGGTTTTTTTTACTACCATTGGTTGAAAATGCATAATGTAAGCCGATTTTATGGTTCTTAAGTTGCAACTTTCTTCATTTTAAGACTATATAAAGACTTTAAGACTTCATGATTATAGTACCTAATACCCTGTGATCTATTACATACTACTAGGGCTCTATTTTTATTACTTTTCTGAACTAATATATATATAACATTTAAAATTGTTAAACTAATAATTGCTGATTTTGAATGATAAAATTGTTATCGTTTCTCTATATGGTACATATATGATTCCTGCGTTTCTTGGCCACCCCGTGGCGGAACTGAAGCATCTTAGCCTATAACATATTTTTTTTAATTTCAAATATCTTGATTTTGTCCCGTTTTTCTTCTATTACATACAACGATCCTCTATATAAACTTATAATTTTGTTCCACTTTTATCTTTTCAGAATACAGCTATTATTACCTCAATCATGTGCAATCATAATCGTATCTCCAAATTTTTACACAACAACTTTTGAGCATGACTATTTACATAGTTCATTAATATTTCACAACTCCATTATATTTTTTTACGAAGTAAGGGGGGAGTGGGATTATACCATGAGCCGTGAGCAAATTTCAAAGCTTATTATTATTTATTGTGAGTAGTGTGTATTGGCGGCTTCTGTTACTGCCGTTGGAGTTAAGCCCTCAACTAGCCTGTTGATTGTATGAGGTTTTGACAGTAATTTACGGAATTGGGGCAACCAATTATTGGGTTGGACCCTCCATCAAGCATAACACCTAGTATATTTACATAAATAATATTTATCTCACAGCTCAATTATTTAAAACTATTTACTAAGGAGGGCTATTAAAACCTATTCATAGGAGATTATTAAAGCTTTTTTTTACTATTGATTGTGAATTTAGTGTATTAGACGGTTTTGTTACTGTCTTGGCTGTCCAGTTCTTCTGTTAAACTAAACTATTTCAAACTTGACTTTTTATTAATTCAAACTAGGGGGCAACTCCTAAGGGGGCATGGGGGCGGAGCCCCCATCGAGCCGTAGGCGAGTCTATAATATATACAGCCCTATGTGTAACTGACTGACTCACTGATGATCTTAAAGTCCTGAAGCGACCGTTTAAGCTAGAGACTTGAAATTTGGAACGAACATTCTTTGAGATGTTTCAATTTAGGGAAAATCATCAAACTACAAATTTTCAACTTTCAAATTATAAAAAATGCTAAAAAGACGAGGTGTCGGTAAGGAAGTACGTTAGTTCTTAAAGATGTCGCTTGGAGCGCTATTTAGTTCTCGCTTGTATTTAAATGATGTCTTTTAACTACACCTCTCACTGATGATGAGTCCGATTGTTCTCTCTAATATTTGAGTATTTTGCAAATCGTTTTCCTTTAATTGTTTGTTTTGTTTTCCTTCGTATTGTAATGGCAATGAAATTTTATTGCATTGAAAGTGGTTCCTTTCACCAAGGTGATGTCCGCTTTGATTCCTATAGCAACAACGCACAGTGTGTTGCCAATGCAGCTTGTGCGCTTGCTTGGAATTATTTACACGGGGAATTCTCTTCACCTATTATTGATGGAATTCTCATGGCGGGTGACAGTTTATACAGACAGTCTCGTCGTGTGAATTGCATCAGTAATAGGTATCTGTTTCCCGAAGACCTAGTTAGAGATGTTATTATCATGGGCGAAAAAATCCACATTGCTGACATATCGTACGTATGCAATGGTCTTTATCCACTATCTGCGCATGAGTTGTCTAACTCGGCCCGTCATTTGTCAAATATTTTGGAAGACATTTTATCTACTGATTCGATTGGCGGTTTTCTGTTTACGGGACAGATGAATACAGTAGCCTTTTGGCGTGATGATGGAATGTTGTTTGTTTTTGACTCTCATGGAGTAGACGAGGAGCGTCGTCACAGCTCAATTGATGGTGAAAACCGTGCACGCCTCTTTGTCTGCGACAGTTATTTATCACTCGCTTCTCTTCTTCTTGCTAATTCTGCACTCGGTGGAATTGAAAGTCAGTATAATATTACTAAACTTACATTCCAAAGATCTATAGAGCGGACTGATTCAACAGCACATGCAGTTCTTCAATCGGAAGATATTCCAGTTGACCACCCAGTCGTTAAAAGGGGACCAGGGCGACCTAAGAAAACTAAGCGTGGGCGGCCTAAAGTTCTCTCGACCACCCGTGAAGAACAATTGCAGCAGGCAAAGAAAAGATATGTTGAGAAAAATCATGAGAAGCGTAGGGATGCGGTCAAGAAATACAGTCAACAACACCCTGAAGTTAACAGGGCTGCTGTTGAACGGTATTCCCAACGGAATCCCGATGTACACAGGGCTGCTGTTAGTCAATACACTCAACAGCATCCTGAAGTACATCGGAATTCTGTGAAGCGATATGACCAGCTTCATCCCGAAGCTTCACGTCAGAGAGTTCAGGTTTTTCGATTGAAAAATCCAATAGTCAAAGAGCTTAGACATTTGCCTGTTTCACTTAGTCATCTCATCAACAAACATGGTCCAATGGCCACCTGGAATGGAAATTTATGCGATCACATTATCGCTTATAAATTAAACAAAGTTAGTCTTTGGGCGGAAGATATCTACAAATGTCCTCTATGTGGAGCTAGGTTGTT
Source organism: Neoaliturus tenellus (assembly GCA_030545055.2). Classification (NCBI taxonomy): domain Eukaryota; kingdom Metazoa; phylum Arthropoda; class Insecta; order Hemiptera; family Cicadellidae; genus Neoaliturus; species Neoaliturus tenellus. Next base: position 188,631,579 of record CM061531.1, on the reverse strand, counting down.
TGATGAAGAACGTGATAGAAAAAAATGGTGCTGTGGAGATGGAGCTTACAATGTCCTTCGATTGCCTCCCCTTCAAGCAGCATTCTATTCTAACCGTCGATTTCTTGAACGGGCAAGGGCTTACAACGACCTTTTCGCTTTCTGTGCTCTTGAGGTGCCCGGTGGATACCGGCATCCAAGTGGTCTCGCTTTCTTCAAAATTGAAGGTCGTATGTACCATCATGTATACAATTTGTCCGCTCCGGGTCAGAAGTTCGTTACTAAGTCTCGGCATATCCAGTTAGTTAATCGTTCTCGACTGTACATAGATGACGGTGAGGAACGTAGAAATATTGCTATGGGCAGGTCTCTCGATGGCGAAGTGATCGATGAGATTACCAGTTTCCTAGATTCTTCTAATCCATTCGTCCAAGATTTTCGTCGATTAGCCAATGAGCCGTCTGTCGCTGCTCATTTGGATTTCGAACTGACCACCCGAGCGACTCATGGCCCAGTTCTTGGTGACCGACAAACGGGCGTTGAGGTCCACGCTGTCCTCAGCACAGAAGAAACAGTTAATGAACCCAGGAAATTAACCATCTGGAAAATAGGTGACGATAGGCCAACGTCCATAGACCTGTTAAGTCCGTTGATGGAACCCTTCCAATATCCTTTGCTCTATCCGCAAGGTACATTGGGTTGGCATATTGGTCTTCTTGACAATAATGGGAAAAAGCTCACTCAATACAACTACACACGTTGTCTTCTCCTTTCCGAACCTCGCTTTTCTCATATCGGCCGTCTTTCTCAAGCTTGGCAGGTTGAGATGTATGCGAGGTATGAGGAAGAAAAACTTCGTTTCATAAAATTTTCCCAGACCAAACCAACTTCCAATGCCATGCGGATAGGGCCATTGGATGAACTCCTTGATGTTCAACGTGGTAGTCGTACAGGTAGACAAGTCTTGGAAGACATAGCCAATGACGAAACTGTCCAGGGCGAGGGTGGGGCACAAGCTGGAAAAGTTTACCTCCCAAGTACATTTACAGGGGGTCCCAGATACATGAAAGTTCATTATGAGCACGCCATGGCTCTTGTTTGTCGTCTGGGCTCCCCCACTTTCTTTCTAACATTTACATACAGCGCGACTTGGGAGGAATCTATAATATATACAGCCCCATGTGTAACTGACTGACTCACTGATGATCTTAAAGTCCTGAAGCGACCGTTTAAGATAGAGACTTGAAATTTGGCATGGACATTCTTTGAGATGTTTCAATTTAGGGAAAATCATAAAACTACAACTTTTTTACTTTTAAACTATAAAAAAGGTAAAAAATATTGATTTGTCGGTAACGTAGTTCAGCCGTATCAGCGTATATCACCGCGTGGTATCGTAGATCACTTTGCAGGTTTAGTTCTCGCTCGTGTCGTGTTTAAATGATCTCTTTCAACTACACCCGTGTTTGATACAAACATTGTATCCTTCGATGAATAAACCCTAAATTAATATGAACTACGGTGTTTTGCTGCATTGAGAGCAGGTCATTTCACCAGGGACCCAGGGTCATACTCGTAACGATATATACAGTGATATTGCCTAATTTGTAGCCAATGTAGCACATGCGCTATCTTGAATGTTTACCACAGGTGAATTTTCTTCTCCTACTATGGATTTAATTCCCATGGCGGGTGAATAGTCGCTTAGTTCTCGCTTGTATTTAAATCATGTCTTTTAACTACACCTGCTTTCTTGCTGTTGGTAACGTTAGTTTCCCTCATATTTAACAAATCGTTATCCACTTGACTTCAAAATAGCAATGACATTGTGCTGCATTATAAGCTCGTTTCTTTTATATTTTTACGCACATCATAAATATGTCTTTGGGAATTTTTAAATAACTGTTGAGCACAACTAACAGATTTAATTGTTATGTTCTCGTTTTGTTTCAATTTATTTTAGATTACTTATTCAAATTCACACGGGATTATTCTCCCGGCCGAATTTCGCATTGAATGGATTTTCTGTGAAGCTTGAGCCGTGATCTTAACGTAACATACTTCGATTACTTTGTACAATACTTAATAGACATTTAATTATTATCTTTCTGTTTGATTTATGTTTAGTGTCTTATATTAGATTTTTTCACACTTAAGATTTGTTTTTAAGAATGTTTAAATAATTGTTGATGAGAAAGAACAGAGGTTCTCGTTTCATTTCAATTTATTTTAGATTACTTATTCAAATTCACCCCATGTGAACCTCTCAGCCGAATCTCGCATTCAATGAATTTTCTGTGTAGCTCGTGCCGTGATCTTAACGTTATATACTTCTATTACTTAGTACCATACTTAATATACGGTTAATTATTATCTTTCTCCATTATTTATATTCAGTGTTTTTTTTTATTTTAATACACACTTAAAATATGTTTTTAAGAATTTTTAAACGGCTATTGAACAAAACTAACAGGTTTTATGAATAAATTATTATTTCACAGGTCTAGATTTTATATTCTTAAAATTAGTAGTTTGTAATAGTAGGGTTTTTTTGCGGATCTATCCCGTTTTTATTATTTCCTATGATTTTGTTTTCATGTTATTTAATTCTTGTTTTCGCTTATTGACTTGAATGTTATTTGCTATTTCAGTAATTTAAACGTTTTTCTTATATATCCTGAAATTTACAAGTTTTTATTTTTAATTAGTTTGTATAAGCCGATTCTTTTAATATCGTGGTTGGCGATACTATATTTAGTTCAAATTGTACTTTTAATTTCTTAAGTTTATTAACTAGCATATTTTGATTTTTTTATTATTTTAATATTAATTTTCACACTTCTTATTGGTTATTTTATATTTTTTAGCATTATTGTTTTACTCTAATGGGCATATTACATTATTTTTTAAATGTACGAAAATCTCATTTAAAAATACTTATTTTGGAATAATCGTGACCCATTGCAATTTTAATGTGACGCATGTTAACTCGTTGACGTTTCAGACTAAGTAGTTGGTAACGTGGAATAGTTAGCATCACACATTTTAGTAGAGTTACAAGTAAATTAATAACTTAACTTTTCAAAACTTCGATTTTTATTAGTTTTTATTTTCCGATTCTTTTAATATCGTGGTTGGCGATGCTAGATTTGGTTTAAGTGTTACTTTCAATTTCATTAGTTTAGGCATTATTATACCTTGATTATTTTATTATTTTAATAGTTATTTTCTCATAATCAATTATTTTCTATTTTTTAGCATTATTGTTTTGCTATAGTGGGCACTTTACATTTTTTTATCTATGAAAATTTAATTTAAAGATACTTAATTTTGATTAATTTTGCCCCATTGCAATTTTTCTGTGCCGCATCTAAAATCGTTGACTTTCCAGACCAAGTGGTTGGTAACGTGGAGGAGTTAGTATCACACATTTTTGTAGTAGAGTTACACGTAATTTGGTGGAACTAGACAGTTCATTATTTGAGACTTTGTGAATGATTAACGAAATTAGTAAAATCAACTAGGGGGCATGGGGGCTGAGCCCCGTGAAATATTTTCAAAGGATACTATTGTTATTATTATAATTGATTGTGAGTAGTGCGTATTAGCCCGTTTTGTTACTGTCTTCGCTGTCCAGTTAGTTGGTGGAACTAGCCTGTTCAATACTTGACTTTAAATTATTCTACAAATTTAGGGCAACCCCTAAGGGGGCATGGGGGCGGAGCCCCCATCGAGCCGTAGGCGAGTCTATTATATATACAGCCCCATGTGTAACTGACTCACTCACTCACTGATGATAGGAAAGTCCTGAAGCCATCGTTGAAGCTAGACACTTGAAATTTGGCATGGACATTCTTTGAGATGTTTCAATTTAGGGAAAATTATAAAACTACAACTTTTTTACTTTTAAACTATAAAAAATCTAAAAAATATAGATTTGTCGGTAAAGTAGTTCAGCCGTATCGGCGTATATCACCGCGTGGTATCGTAGATCACTTTGCAGGTTTAGTTCTCGCTCGTGTTTAAATGATCTCTTTCAACTACACCCGTGTTTGATACTAGCATTGTATTTCTTACAGATATGTACGTCTTTTAATGAACGATTATGTTATTGAGAATTTTAACAACTATTGATAAAAACAAACAGATCACCGCGTGGTATCGTAGATCACTTTGCAGGTTTAGTTCTCGCTCGTGTTTAAATGATCTCTTTCAACTACACCCGTGTTTGATACTAGCATTGTATTTCTTACAGATATGTACGTCTTTTAATGAACGATTATGTTATTGAGAATTTCAACAACTATTGATAAAAACAAACAGATATTTAAGTTAGGTTCTCGTCTTGTATTCAATTTATTTTAGAATATTTTAATACACACTTAAAATATGTTTTTGAGAATGTTTAAATGAGTATTGAACAAAAAGAACAGATTTAAATGTTAGGTTCTCGTTTATTTTTTCCCTTATTTTAGATTACTAATTCAGATTCACCCCAGGCTACACTATTGGCCGAATTCCGCATTCAATGAATTTACTGAGTAGCTCGTTCCGTGATCATAACGTAATATACTTCTATTACTTTGTACAATAATTAATAGACAGTTAATTATTATATTTCTAGCCTGTTCAATACTTGACTTTAAATTATTCAACGAATTCGGGGCAACCCCCAAAGGGGGCATGGGGGCGGAGCCCCCATCGAGCCGTAGGCGAGTCTATAATATATACAGCCCCATGTGTAACTGACTCACTCACTGATGATATTAAATTCCTGAAGCGACCGTTTAACATAGAGACTTGAAATTTGGCATGGACATTCTTTGAGATGTTTCAATTTAGGGAAAATCATAAAACTACAAATTTTTTACTCTTAAACTATAAAAAGGTAAAAAATATAGATTTGTCGGTAACGTAGTTCAGCGTAAATCACCACGTGGTCGTGGTATCGTAGATCATAATGCAGGTTTAGTTCTCGCTCGTGTTTAAATGATCTCTTTCAACTACACCCGTGTTTGATACAAATTTGTATTGTTTATAAACACGAACGTCTTGTTTAGGCAACGGTATTTCGATGTATTGAGAGCGGGTTATCTCACTAGGATTAAACCTCGCTTTGATTTATACAGTATCAATGCCCAATAACTTCAAATTTTCAACTTTCAATTAATTATAAAAGAAATTCTAAAAAGACGAGGTGTCAGTAAGGAAGTACGTTGGTTTTTAAGATGTCGCTAGGAGCACTATTACAGTCGCTTAGTTCTCGCTTGTATGTAAATGATGTCTTTTAACTACACCTCTTCCCGATTAATATCCTCAATTGGGCGCAAAGTTGTTTGCGTATGGTATTCCTTCTGATTGCTGTGTTATTATTGAAAATGATGTTTACTGAAGCGTATCTATACATTCGGGTGATGTCTGCTTTGATTTCCACATTAACTTAAAGTTAATGTCGCTTAGTTCTCGGTTGTATTTAAATTATGTCATTTAACCACACCTGTTCCTGATGTTTTTTTCGCGACAGTTCGCAGAGCAGTGATCTTAAACGTTGTATATAAACTACGTTAGTGCAAATTTCAGTTTACAGTATATTGTAATATAGCTGTAACTGTAATATTACATTTAACAGATGGTGGATTTTGTTTTCAGGATGGTGAAATAAATTTAATGCACGTACAATAAAGTAATACGAAAATGTTGATTGAAATGTGAGGTTCTTGTTTCGTTTTATTTAAATTCATTTTGTTCATATTGGATATTGCTATTACTCTAGTCTTTTGAGAGACGATTGAGCGTAGTGCTGGAATACTTTGTTATAATTTTATATTATTAATTTTATCATTACTATGGTGAGCTCTACGAAGCTTGTGCGAATACTTTAAACATTATTTTAGTACCGCATATTTTTTGCTGCAGTAACGCCCGTAAAGTAAATGATTAATTGCTAAAAATATTTTAGGTCTTATTACATTTATAGACTTTAGTTTTCTCATGCTGGAAAATTTCTTGTAGGTTTTCGCACAAAAAATTACCTAATACAGTAATTATAACTTAATTTTCTACTATTTGAATGCTGTCTCTCTATATGAATCCCCTGATTGAATATAGTGCTTCAGTTGATAGTTCTGGTACAGTTTTACTTTGAAGAGTTGAACGTGTAACAACACATTTGACATCCGGTCTTTGACCTATTTGCTGCTGTCCAATCAGGCTTAGATTTTAGTTTGGGAAACGATTGAACATATTAAGTTATAGAACGATTGAACTTTCCATTCTTACCTTCGCTAACGTTTACCTACTTCCGACGTTTTTTAAGACCATCTACATATCTGATGACCCATCAGGCTGAGAAATATTATAATAACCAATTGAATTAAACTCAATAGTAATTTTTCTCGCTGCCATTTAGTCCGTCAAACTTCCTCAATGCAGTGCTCTCACCTAAAGTCTCGATTAACCTTATTATTGTTGTAATTTAAAACTATTCTATGCTTATCAATTATTGTAACTCTTTCAGTATATTTTAATTTAACCAATAATCCTTTTTCGGCTATTATTTCACAATTGGTTTTTTTTTACTACCATTGGTTGAAAATGCATAATGTACGCCGATTTTATGGTTCTTAAGTTGCAACTTTCTTCATTTTAAGACTATATAAAAACTTTAAGACTTCATGATTATTGTACCTAATGCCCTGTGATCTATTACATACTACTAGGGCTCTATATTTATTAATTTTCTGCACTAATATATATAAAACATTTAAAATTGTTAAATTAATAATTGCTGATTTTGAATGATAAAATTGTTATCGTTTCTCTATATGGTACATATATGATTCCTGCGTTTCTTGGCCACTCCGTGGCGGAACTGAAGCATCTTAGCCTATACCATTTTTTTAATTTCAAATATTTTTATTTTGTCCCTTTTTTCTTCTATTACATACAACGATCCTCTATATAAACTTATAATTTTATTCCACTTTTATCTTTTCAGAATACAGCTATTACCTCAATCATGTGCAATCATAATCGTATCTCCTAATTTTTACACAACAACTTTTGAGCATGACTATTTACATAGTTCATTAATATTTCACAACTCCATTATATTTTTTAACGAATTAAGGGAAGCTAGGGAGTGGGATTAAACCATGAGCCGTGCGCAAATTTAAAAGCTTATTACTGTATTATTTATTGTGAGTAGTGTGTATTGGCGGCTTCTGTTACTGTCGTTGGAGTTGAGCTCTCAACTAGCCTGTTCATTGTATGAGGTTTTGACAGTAATTTACGGAATTGGGGCAACCAATTATTGGGTTGGACCCTCCATCAAGCATAACACCTAGAATATTTACATAAATAATATTTATTTCACAGCTCAATTTTTTAGACTATTTACTAAGGAGGGGTATTAAAACCTACTAATAGGAGATGATTAAAGCTTTTTTACTATTGATTGTGAATTTAGAGTATTAGATGGTTTTGTTACTGTCTTGGCTGTCCAGATCTTATGTGGAACTAAACTATTTCAAACTTGACTTTTTATTAATTCAAACTTTGGCCGACTAATTTTTTTATTATTGTTTTGTTACTTTCAATCTCAGAGGATATTTTCTTATTAGCACTATGTATCCCCCCAGATTAACACTAAGGTGTTATGAAATCTTGAACTTTGAGCTCTGGCATTCAAATTATAACGTCATTAGATATATGACGTTACGACTATGACTAAACGACAACTCTAGTTTGGGCTTTAACTTCTCAGGGGCAACCCCTAAGGGGGCATGGGGGCGAAGCCCCCATCGAGCCGTAGGCGAGTCTATAATATATACAGCCCCATGTGTAACTGACTCACTCACTCACTGATGATAGTAAAGTCCTGAAGCGACCGTTTAAGCTAGAGACTTGAAATTTGGCATGGACATTCTTTGAGATGTTTCAATTTAGAGAAAATCATAAAACCACAACTTTTTTACTTTTAAACTATAAAAAAGGTAAAAAATATAGATTTGTCGGTAACGTAGTTCAGCCGTATCAGCGTATATCACTGCGTGGTATCGTAGATCACTTTGCAGGTTTAGTTCTCGCTCGTGTTTAAATGATCTCTGTAAACTACACCCGTGTTTGTAACACATTACCTTTTAGATCATTTTTAATGTTTACAATGGTGTATCACCGAAATGAGTGGGTTTTTTCATCTGAGTGATCCCCGCTTTGATTCTTGCAGTAGTTAACGCCCAGTGTGCAGCTAATGCTTCATGCACGCTAATTTGGAAGTTCATTTAATGGTGAAATTTCTTCACCTATCGTTAGTTCTTAAAGATGTCGCTTGGAGCGCTATTATAGTCGCTTAGTTCTCGCTTGTATTTAATTTATGTTTTTTAACTACACCTGCGATCTTGATGATGATTTCATTAGTGTTCCTCACTGTAATCAAATTGTAGTCCATCTGACTTTCATTTCAATAGGAATCATATTTTGCTGCATTGAAAGCATGTTCCTTAATATAGTTTTACACACATTAAAAATATGTTCTTGAGATTTTTTAATAACTACTGAACAAATCGAACAGTGATTTAAATGTTAGGTTCTCGTTTCGTTTTCCATTTATTTTAGATTACTAATTCAAATTCACACTGGGTTTTTCTTTCGGCCGAATTTCGCATTACATAAATTTGCTGTGAAGCTTGATCCGTGATCTTAACGTAACATACTTCGATTACTTTGTACAATACTTAATAGACAGTTAATTATTATCTTTCTTAAATTTTATCTCTATTTATATATAAAATTTATATAAATTTAAAACTTTATATTTAGCTACCGAACAGAGAAATATTTGTTACCATAACTACTACAATTAAATATAATGATAGATACAACAACAACTATAACTCTTTTAATTGAAATTTCTTTTCATCTAACACAGCAAAAATTGTCTAATCTAAAGTATATATTTTTACCAGCATAATACCTTAAATATTTACATAAATAATTATAATTTCACAGCTCAAAACTTTTAAAATAATTCTAATTACGAAGGGGTATTAAAAAACCGATTCATATGAGTTTTTTAAAGCTTTGTTTACTATTGATTGTGATTTTCTTGTATTTGACGGTTTTGTTACTGTCTTGACTGTGCAGTTCTTCCGTAGAACTAACATATTTTAAACTCGACTTTTTTTTTTAAATTTACGAATTTAAGGCTACCCCTAGGGGGAGGGGTGAGCTATACGAAGCATGTTTGAATACTTCCAACATATTATTTTAGTACTGCATATTGTCTGGTGCAGTTTTAATTTGAAGAGTTGAATGTGTCCCACTCGTTTGACATCCCGTCTTTGACCTATTTGCTGCTGTCCAATCAGGCTTAGATTTTAGTTTAAGAAACGATTAAATAGAACATATAAAGTTATTGAACGATTGAACTTTCATTCTCTTGGCTGGTATATTACCTTCGCTAACGTTTACCTAATTCAGACGTTTTTTAACCATCTACATATCTGATTACCCATCAGGCTGAGAAATATTATAATAACCAATAGAATTAAACTCAATAGTATTTTTTCCGCTGTCACTTGTCCTTCAAACTTCCCTAATGTAGTGCTATCACCTAAAGTCTTGATTACCTCTATTATTGTTGTAATTTAAAACTATTCAATGTTTTTCAATTATTATAACTCTTTTAGTATATTTTAATTTAACTAATAATCCTTTTTTGGCTGTTATTTCATAATTTTTTTTATTCACTACTATTGGTTGAAAATGCATACTGTACCCTGATTTTATGGTTCTTAAGTTGCAACTTTCTACATTTTAAGACTTTATAAAGACTTTATGATTATAGTACATATTACCCTGTGATCGTTTACATACTACTAGGGCTCTATTTTTATTAATTTTCTGAACCAAATTATATAGTATTTAAAATTGTTAATTTAATAATTGCTGATTTTGAAAGATAAAATTTTTATCGTTTTTATATATGGTTCATACATGATTCCTGAGTTTCTTGGCCTCCCCGTGGCGGAACTGAAGCATCTTAGCCTATACTATATTTTTTAAAATTTCAAATATCTTTGTTGTGTCTATTTTTTTTATTTATTTTTTTTTATTTTTTTTGCTATTACATACAATCCTCTATATAAACTTATAATTTTATTTCACTTTTAATTTTTCTGAATACACATATTACCTCAATCATGAGCAATCATAATCGTATCTCTAAAATCTTAACACAAAAGTTTTTGAGCATGACTATACATAGTTCATCAATAGTTCATAACTCCATTATATTTTTTAACGAATTAAGGGGAACTAGGGAGTGGGATTAAACCATGAGCCGTGGGCAATTTTCAAAGCTTATTATTATCAATTGGAGTAGAGTGTATTGGCGGCTTCTGTTACTGTTATGGGAGTTGAGCCCTCAACTAGCCTGTTCATTGTATGAGGTTTTGACAGAAATTTACGGAACTGGGGCAACCAATTATTGGGGTGGAACCTCCATGCAGCGGTAACACCTAGAATATTTACATAAATAATTATCATTTCAGAGCTCAATTTTTTTTTAATATTTACTAAGAAGGTGTATTTAACCCGATTCATATTAGATTATTAAAACTTTTTTACTATTGATTGTGAATTGTTTGTATAAGACGGTTTTGTTACTGTCTTGTTTGTCCAGTTATTTTGGAACTATTTCAAACTTGACTTTTTATTAATTCAAACTAGGGGGGCAACTATTAAGGGGGCATGGGGGCGGAGCCCCCATCGAGCCGTAGGCGAGTCTATAATATATACAGCCGCATGTGTAACTGACTGACTGACTCACTCACTGATGATATTAAATTCCTGAAGCGACCGTTTAAGCTAGGGACTTGAAATTTGGCATGGACATTCTTTGAGATGTTTCAATTTAGGGAAAATCATAAAACTACAATTATTTTACTTTTAAACTATAAAAAAAGGTAAAAAATATAGATTTGTCGGTAATGTAGTTCAGCCGTATCAGCGTATTTCACCGCGTGGTATCGTAGATCACTTTGCAGGTTTAGTTCTCGCTCGTGTTTAAATGATCTCTTTCAACTACACCCGTGTTTGATATTGATATTATATCCTTTGATGGATAGACTCTAATTTAATATGAACTACGGTGTTTTGCTGCAATGAGAGCGGGTCATTTCACCAGGGACTCAGGGTTATACTCGTTATGATATATACAGTGATAATGCCTAATTCGTAGCTAATGCATCATATGCGCTATCTTGAATGTTTACCAAAGGTGAATTATCTTCTCCTACTATGGATTAAATTCCCATGGCGGGTGAATAGTCGCTTAGTTCTCACTTGTATTTAAATCATGTCTTTTAACTACACACCTGCTTTCTTGCTGTTGACAACGTTAGTATCCCTCATATTTAACAAACCGTTATCCACTTGACTTCAAAATAGCAATGAAAAGTTCGTTTCTTTTATATTTTTACGCACATCATAAATATGTCTTAGGGAATTTTTTAATAACTGTTGAGCACAACTAACAGATTTAAATGTTAGGTTCTCGTTTTGTTTCAATTTATTTTAGATTACTTATTTAAATTCACACGGGATCATTCTTCCGGCCGAATTTCGCATTGAATGGATTTTCTGTGAAGCTTGAGCCGTGATCTTAACGTAACATACTTCGATTACTTTGTACAATACTACAGCCGCATGTGTAACTGATTGACACACTGGCGAGCCTAAAAATTACCCACTTCTGGTTGAGCTAGCAACTTGAAATTTTGCATGCTCGCAGATTTTGACTTCTAGGCCAAGGAATAAATGCCAAAACTAAGTTTTTGTTACAGTAAATATTAAAAATTTACTTCCGAATTTTGCAATAAATATTCAGTGACGAGAATCAAAATATTTGTTATCGAATTTATTTACAGTCTCATTGTATCCTTCGATGGATAGACTCTAATATATATTGTAGACTACGGCGTTATTTTGTATTGAGAGTGGGTTATTTCACCAGGGACCCAGGGTTATACTCGATAATATATACAGTGATAATTCCCTAATTTGTAGCTTATGCAGCATATGCGCTATCTTGAATGTTTACCAAAGGTGAATTTTCTTCTCCTACTATGAATTAATTTCCCATGGCGGGTGAATAGTCGCTTAGTTCTTGCTTGTATTTAAATCATGTCTTTTAACTACACCTGCTTCCTTGCTGTTGGTAACGTTAGTATCCCTCATATAACAAACCGTTATCCATTTGACTTCAAAATAGCAATGAGATTATGCTGCATTGAAAGCTCGTTTCTTTTATATTTTTCACACATCATAAATATGTTTTAGGGAATTTTTAAATAACTGTTTAGCTGAACTAACAGATTTAAATGTAGGTTCTCGTTTTGTTTCAATTTATTTTAGATTACTTATTCAAATTCACACGGGATTATTCTCCGCCGAACTTCGCATTGAATGGATTTTCTGAGAAGCTTGAGCCGTGATCTTAACGTAACATACTTCGATTACTTTGTACAATAATTAATAGACAGTTTATTATTATCTTTCTGTTTGATTTATATTCAGTGTCTTATATTCGAATTTTTCACACTTAAAATTTGTTTTTGAGAATGTTTAAATAAGTGTTGAACAAAAGTAATAGATTTAAATGTTAGGTTCTCGTTTAATTTCAATTTATTTTAGATTACTTATTCAAATTCACCCCAGGTGAACCCCTCAGCCGAATTACGCATTCAATGAATTTTCTGTGTAGCTCGTGCCGTGATCTTAACGTTATATACTTCTATTACTTAGTACGATACTTAATAGACAGTTAAGTATTATCTTTCTGCATTGTTTATAATCAGTGTTTTATATTTTATATTAATACACACTTAAAATATGTTTTTAAGAATTTTTAAACGGCTATTGAACAAAACTAACAGGTTTTTATGGATAAATTATTATTTCACATGTCTAGATTTTATATTCTTATAATTAGTAGTAGTTTGTAATAGTAGGGGTTTTTTGCGGATCTACCCCGTTTTTATTATTTCCAATGATTTTGTTTTCATGTTATTTAATTCTTGTTTTCGCTTATTGATTTGAATGTTATTTGCTATTTCAGTAATTTAAACGTTTTTCTTCTATATCCTGAAATTTACAAGTTTTTATTTTTAATTAGTTTGTATCAGCAGATTCTTTTAATATCGTGGTTGGCGATACTATATTTAGTTCAAATTGTATTTTTAATTTTTAAGTTTATTAACTAGCATAGCTTGATTTTTTATTATTTTAATAGTAGTTTTCACACTTACTATTGGTTATTTTCTATTTTTTAGCATTATTGTTTTTCTCTAATGGGCATATTACATTATTTTTAAAAGTTACGAAAATCTCATTTAAAAATACTTAATTTGGAATAATTTTGACCCATTGCAATTTTAATGTGACGCATGTTAACTCGTTGACGTTTCAGACTAAGTAGTTGGTAACGTGGAATAGTTAGCATCACACATTTTAGTAGAGCTACAAGTAAATTAATAACTTAGCTTTTCAAAACTTCAATTTTTATTAGTTTTTATTTTCCGATTCTTTTAATATCGTGGTTGGCGATGCTAGATTTGGTTTAAGTGTTACTTTCAATTTCTTTAGTTTATGCATTATTATAGCTTGATTATTTTATTATTTTAATAGTTATTTTCACATTATCAATTATTTTCTATTTTTTAGCATTATTGTTTTGCTATAGTGGGCACATTACATTTTTTTTATCAATGAAAATTTAATTTAAAGATACTTAATTTGGGTTAATTTTGCCCCATTGCAATTTTTCTGTGCCGCATCTAAAATCGTTGACGTTCCAGGCCAAGTGGTTGGTAACGTGGAGGAGTTAGTATCACACACTTTTGTAGTAGAGTTACACGTAATTTAAAACTTAGCTTTTCAAAACTTCGATGGAACTAGCCTGTTCAGTACTTTAGTGGAACTAGAAAGTTCATTATTTGAGACTTTGTGAATGATTAACGAAAATAGTAAAATCAACTAGGGGGCATGGGGGCTGAGCCCCGTGAAATATCTTCAAAGGATATTATTGTTATTATTATTATTGATTGTGAAGAGTGCGTATTAGCCCGTTTTGTTACTGTCTTCGCTGTCCAGTTAGTTGGTGGAACTAGCCTGTTCAATACTTGACTTTAAATTATTCAACGAATTCGGGGCAACCCCCAAAGGGGGCATGGGGGCGGAGCCCCCATCGAGCCGTAGGCGAGTCTATAATATATACAGCCCCATGTGTAACTGACTGACTCACTGATGATCTTAAAGTCCTGAAGCGACCGTTTAAGATAGAGACTTGAAATTTGGCATGGACATTCTTTGAGATGTTTCAATTTAGGGAAAATCATAAAACTACAACTTTTTTACTTTTAAACTATAAAAAAGGTTAAAAATATAGATTTGTCGGTAACGTAGTTCAGCCGTATCAGCGTATATCACCGCGTGGTATCGTAGATCACTTTGCAGGTTTAGTTCTCGCTCATGTTTAAATGATCTCTTTCAATTACACCCGTGTATGATACCATTATTGAATTACGTTTGCATGAATGTCTTGATTAGACGACGGTGTTTTTCTGCATAGAGAGCGGGTTATTTCAGCAATTCTCGCTTTGTTCTAGACAGTATTAATGCCCAAAAACTAAAAATTTTCAGCTTTCAAATTATAAATAATTCTCAAAAGACGAGGTGTCGTAAGGAAGTACGTTAGTTCTTAGAGATGTCGCTTGGAGCGCTATTATAGTCGCTTAGTTCTCGCTTGTATTTAAATGATATCTTTTAACTACACCTCTTCCCGATAATTAATCTCGATTGGGCGCACAGTTGTTTGAGTATGGTTGTCCCTCTGATTGCTGTGTTATTATTCAAAATGAATTTACTGAATCGAAAGCGTATCTTTACATTCAGGTGATGTCCGCTTTGATTTCTATATTAATTGCTAAAAATATATTAGGTCTTAATACATTTTCTAGACTTTAGTTTTCTCATGCTGGAAAATTTCTTGTAGATTTTCGCACAAAAATTACCTAATACAGTAATTTTAACTTAATTTTCTACTATTTGTATGCTGTCTCTCTATATGAATCCCCAGATTGAATATAGCGCTTCAGTTGATAGTTCTGGTACAGTTTTACTTTGAAGAGTTGAACGTGTCCCAACACGTCTGACATCCGGTCTTTGACCTATTTGCTGCTGGCCAATCAGGCTTAGATTTTAGTTTAGGAATCGATTGAACATATTAAGTTATAGAACAATTGAACTTTCCATTCTTACCTTCGCTAACATTTACCTACTTCCTACGTTTTTTTAAGACCATCTACATATCTGATGACCCATCAGGCTGAGAAATATTAAACTAACCAATTGAATTAAACTCAATAGTAATTTTTCTCGCTGCCACTTTGTCCGTCAAACTTCCTCAATGCAGTGCTCTCACACAAAGTCTCGATTAACCCTATTATTGTTGTAATTGAAAACTATTCTATGCTTATCAATTATTGTAACTCTTTCAGTATATTTTAATTTAATCAATAATCCTTTTTTGGCTATTATTTCACAATTGGTTTTTTTTACTACCATTGGTTGAAAATGCATAATGTACGCCGATTTTATGGTTCTTAAGTTGCAATTTTCTTCATTTTAAGACTATATAAAGACTTTAAGACTTCATGATTATAGTACTTTATACCCTGTGAGCTATTACATACTACAAGGGCTCTATTTTTATTAATTTTCTGAAGTAATATGTATATAACATTTAAAACTGTTAAATTAATAATTGCTGATTTTGAATGATAAAATTGTTATCGTTTCTCTATATGGTACCTATATGATTCCTGCGTTTCTTGGCCACCCCGTGGCGGAACTGAAGCATCTTAGCCTAAACCATTTTTTTTTTAATTTCAAATATCTTGATTTTGTCCCGTTTTTCTTCTATTACATACAACGATCCTCTATATAAACTTATAATTTTATTCCACTTTTATCTTTTCAGAATACAGCTATTATTACCTCAATCATGTGCAATCATAATCGTATCTCCTAATTTTTACACAACAACTTTTGAGCATAACTATTTACATAGTTCATTAATATTTCACAACTCCATTATATTTTTTAATGAACTAAGGGAAGCTAGGGAGTGGGATTAAACCATGAGCCGTGGGCAAATTTAAAAGCTTATTACTGTATTATTTATTGTGAGTAGTGTGTATTGGCGGCTTCTGTTACTGTCGTTGGAGTTGAGCCCTCAACTAGCCTGTTCATTGTATGAGGTTTTGACAGTAATTTACGGAATTGGGGCTACCAATTATTGGGTTGGACCCTCCATCAAGCATAACACCTAGAATATTTACATAATATATACAGCCCCATGTGTAACTGACTAACTGACTTACTCACTCACTGATGATCTTAAATTGACCCGTTCTTCGGTTGGAACTAACCTGTTTAACAATTTGACTTCTTATTAATTTACGAATTTAGGGCAACCCCCAAGGGGCATGGGGCGAAGCCCCATCGAGCCGTAGGCGAGTCTATAATATATACAGCACCATGTGTAACTGACTCACTGACTGACTGACTCACTGATGATCTTAATTTCCTGAAGCGACCGTTTAAACTAGAGACTTGAAATTTGGCATGAACATTCTTTGAGATGTTTCAATTTAAGGAAAATCATCAAACTACAAATTTTCAACTTTTAAAGTATAAAAAAATGCTAAAAAGACGAGGTGTCGGTAAGGAAGTATGTTAGTTCTTAAAGATGTCGCTTGGAGCGCTATATTAGTCGTTTAGTTCTCGCTTGTATTTAAATGATGTCTTTTAACTACACCTCTCACTGATGATGAGTCCGAATATTCTCTCTAATATTTGAGTATTTTGCAAATCGTTTTCCTTTAAATTGTTTGTTTTGTTTTCCTTGGTTTTGAAATGGCAATGAAATTTTATTGCATTGAAAGTGGTTCCTTTCACCAAGGTGATGTCCGCTTTGATTCCTATAAATCCGCTGAGTCAAATAAATCCTTATTTGACTCAGCAGTAAGCTAGGGGGCCTGCATTATCAAAATTCCCCGTTGGATTTAGACTGTTTATGGCAGTACGATAGGGGGCCTGCCTATCAAAAGTCCCTGTTTATTTTTTTGTACATTAGTTTTAAGGTTTGTGAGCAGATCACTCCCCGGTGTGATTTTAGTTTTAAGATTTGTAAATATATCGCAGAGGCTAGGGTTGCTGCGTATCAAACTGCCCGGTGTTTATATTTATTATTGATTTGTAAATATGTACATATATGGTTCCTACGTTTCTCGGCCTCCCCGTGGCGGAACTGGATACGCCAGATTGCAACTTTAAGCGCTGGCTAACTAACAGAGAAACATTGTTACTTGAAGTACTACAATGAACTCACAACACCTGAGCTCAAAACATCTTGACCTAAACTATACTTTTAAACAAATTTCAACTCATTTTGCAACTCATAAAATACAACCTATTTCAATGAAAATTCATAACTCTTATTCCACTCCCGTTCTTTCCACAACGCCTTAATTAAAGTAATATACCACTAGAACTTTAACAAAAGCTACAACAATAACTAGAACATTTATTTAATAACTTTATTTAATAACTATTATTTCACAACTCTCAATTTCATATTTTAACAAACAGTAAAATGTTTTCTAATAGTAGGGGTCTTTCGCGGATCCACCCCGTTTTTATTATTTTCCTTTAATTTTGTTTTCATGTTATTTAATTATTGTTTTCGCTCATTGATATAAATTTTATTCGTTGTTTCTTTGATTTAAACCTTTGTAATCTATTTCCTGAAGTTTTTAATTTCTCATTTGAGTTGGGTGAGGCAGGGGATTATGTCACTTCTTCCACGATTGCAACTCCAAGAGCTGGCTAAGTAACAGAGAAACATTTATTATTGTAATTACCACTACTAATTATATTCATAGCAACAACCACAACTACATTTAAACTCTTTGTTTTAAACTTCTTTTCATTAAACACAGCAACAATCATCATGACTTAAATTACATTTTTGTACTTACAAATATGTTTCTTTTGCCTTTTTTAGTACAACCTACTTAAATTGAAGCTGAAATATTTATTTCACTTCTTTTTTCTCATGATACGTCAATTAATTCAGTCATATTCGTATAAAAAAAATTTCTACAATACCGATATTGAGCATAATACCTAGATTATTTACATAGTTAATTATTATTTCACAACTATCAATTATATTTTTTAACGAATTAAGATGAATTAGGAAGGGGGTTTAAAAACCGTAGACGATTTTTAAAGCGTTTTATCATTATTGATTGTGAGTAGTGTGTATAAGACACTTTTGTTACTGTCTTGGCTGACCCGTTCTTCGGTTGGAACTAACCTGTTTAACGACTTGACTTCTTATTAATTTACGAATTTAGGGCAACACCTAAGGGGCATGGGGCGAAGCCCCATCGAGCCGAAGGCGAGTCTATAATATATACAGCCGCATGTGTAACTGACTGACTCACTGATGATCTTAAATTCCTGAAGCGACCGTTTAAGATAGAGACTTGAAAGTTGGCATGGACATTCTTTGAGATGTTTCAATTTAGGAAAAATCATAAAACTACAACTTTTTTACTTTTAAACTATAAAAAAGGTAAAAAATATAGATATGTCGGTAACGTAGTTCAGCCGTGTGAGCGTATATCACCGTTTGGGTAACGTAGATCAATTTGCAGGTTTAGTTCTCGCTCGTGTTTAAATGATTTCTTTCAACTACACCCGTGTTTGATTCAAACGTCCGTAATTGTTAAACGTCCGTCACATAAACGTTTAATGTAGACGGCGGTGTTTCGATGCATTGAGAGCCGGTTATTTCACCAGGGTAATACTCGCTTAGATTTATACAGTATTAAAATGCCCAAAAACTACAAATTTTTAACTTTCAAATCATAAAAAAATTCTATAAAGGCGAGGTGTTGGTTAGGAAGATGTCGCTTGGAGCGCTATTATAGTCGCTTAGTTCTCGCTTGTATTTAAATGATGTCTTTTAACTACACCTCTTCCTGATAATTATACCTTTAAATGTGCGCATATTTGTTTGCGTATGGTTTTCCCTTCGATTGCTGTGTTATTGTTGAAAATGAAGTTTTCTTAATCGAAAGCGTATCTTTACATTCAGGTGAAGTCCGCTTTGATTTCTATATTAATTGCTAAAAATATTTTAGGTCTTATTACATTTTCTAGACTTAAGTTTTCTCATGCTGGAAATTTTCTTGTAGGTTTTCGCTCAAAAAATAACCTAATACAGTAATTATAACTTAATTTTCTACTATTTGTATGCTGTCTCTCTATATGATTGAATATAGCGCTTCAGTTGATAGTTCTGGTGCAGTTTTACTTTGAAGAGTTGAACGTGTCCCAACAAGTTTGACATCCAGTCTTTTACCTATTTGCTGCTGTCCAATCAGGCTTAGATTTTAGTTTAGGAAACGATTGAACATATTAAGTTATAGAACCATTGAAATTTCCATTCTTACCTTTGCTAACGTTTACCTACTTTCTACGTTTTTTTAAGACTATCTACATATCTGATGACCCATCATGCAGAGAAATATTATAATAACCAATTGAATTAAACTCAATAGTAATTTTTCTCGCTGCCACTTTGTCCGTCAAACTTCCTCAATGCAGTGCTCTCACCTAAAGTCTCGATTAACCCTATTATTGTTGTAATTGAAAACTATTCTATGCTTATCAATTATCGTAACTCTTTCAGTATATTTTAATTTAACCAATAATCCTTTTTTGGCTATTATTTCAATATTGGTTTTTTTACTACCATTGGTTGAAAATGCATAATGTACGCAGATTTAGGGTTCTTAAGTTGCAACTTTCTTCATTTTAATACTATATAAAGACTTTAAGACTTCATGATTATAGTACCTAATACCCTGTGATCTATTACATACTACTAGGGCTCTATTTTTATTAATTTTCTGAACTGATATATATATATAACATTTAAAATTGTTAAATTAATAATTGCTGATTTTGAATGATAAAATTGTTATCGTTTCTTTATATGGTACATATATGATTCCTGCGTTTCTTGGCCACCCCATGGCGGAACTGAAGCATCTTAGACTATACCATATATTTTTTTAATTTCAAATATCTTGATTTTGTCTCTTTTTTCTTCTATTACATACAACGATCCTCTGTATATCTTATAATTTTAATCCACTTTTATCTTTTCAGAATACAGCTATTACCTCAATCATGTGCAATCATAATCGTACCTCCAAATTTGTACACAACAACTTTTGAGCATGACTATTTACATATTCATTAATATTTCACAACTCCATTATATTTTTAACCAACTAAGGGGAACTAGGGAGTGGGATTAAACCATGAGCCGAGGACAAATTTCAAAGCTTATTATTATTTATTGTGAGTAGTGTGTATTGGCGGCTTCTGTTACTGACGTTGGAGTTGAGCCCTCAACTAGCCTGTTCTTTGTATGAGGTTTTGACAGTAATTTACGGAATTGGGGACCAATTATTGGGTTGGACCCTCCATCAAGCATAACATCTAGAATATTTACATAAATAATATTTATTTCACAGCTCAATTTTTTAAAACTATTTACTAAGGAGGGATATTAAAACCTACTAATAGGAGATTATTAAAGCTTTTTTTGCTATTGATTGTGAATTTAGAGTATTAGATAGTTTTGTTACTGTCTTGGCTGTTCAGGTCTTATGTGGAACTAAACTATTTCAAAGTTGACTTTTTATTAATTCAAACTAGGGGGCAACTCCTAAGGGGGCATGGGGGCGGAGCCCCCATCGAGCCGTAGGCGAGTCTATAATATATACAGCCCTATGTGTAACTGACTGACTCACTGATGATCTTAAAGTCCTGAAGCGACCGTTTAAGCTAGAGACTTGAAATTTGGAACGAACATTCTTTGAGATGTTTCAATTTAGGGAAAATCATCAAACTACAAATTTTCAACTTTAAAATTATAAAAAATGCTAAAAAGACGAGGTGTCGGTAAGGAAGTACGTTAGTTCTTAAAGATGTCGCTTGGAGCGCTATTTAGTTCTCGCTTGTATTTAAATGATGTATTTTAACTACACCTCTCACTGATGATGAGTCCGATTGTTCTCTCTAATATTTGAGTATTTTGCAAATCGTTTTCCTTTAATTGTTTGTTTTGTTTTCCTTCGTATTGTAATGGCAATGAAATTTTATTGCATTGAAAGTGGTTCCTTTCACCAAGGTGATGTCCGCTTTGATTCCTATAGCAACAACGCACAGTGTGTTGCCAATGCAGCTTGTGCGCTTGCTTGGAATTATTTACACGGGGAATTCTCTTCACCTATTATTGATGGAATTCTCATGGCGGGTGACAGTTTATACAGACAGTCTCGTCGTGTGAATTGCATCAGTAATAGGTATCTGTTTCCCGAAGACCTAGTTAGAGATGTTATTATCATGGGCGAAAAAATCCACATTGCTGACATATCGTACGTATGCAATGGTCTTTATCCACTATCTGCGAATGAGTTGTCTAACTCGGCCCGTCATTTGTCAAATATTTTGGAAGACATTTTATCTACTGATTCGATTGGCGGTTTTCTGTTTACGGGACAGATGAATACAGTAGCCTTTTGGCGTGATGATGGAATGTTGTTTGTTTTTGACTCTCATGGAGTAGACGAGGAGCGTCGTCACAGCTCAATTGATGGTGAAAACCGTGCACGCCTCTTTGTCTGCGACAGTTATTTATCACTCGCTTCTCTTCTTCTTGCTAATTCTGCACTCGGTGGAATTGAAAGTCAGTATAATATTACTAAACTTACATTCCAAAGATCTATAGAGCGGACTGATTCAACAGCACATGCAGTTCTTCAATCGGAAGATATTCCAGTTGACCACCCAGTCGTTAAAAGAGGACCAGGGCGACCTAAGAAAACTAAGCGTGGGCGGCCTAAAGTTCTCTCGACCACCCGTGAAGAACAATTGCAGCAGGCAAAGAAAAGATATGTCGAGAAAAATCATGAGAAGCGTAGGGATGCGGTCAAGAAATACAGTCAACAACACCCTGAAGTTAACAGGGCTGCTGTTGAACGGTATTCCCAACGGAATCCCGATGTACACAGGGCTGCTGTTAGTCAATACACTCAACAGCATCCTGAAGTACATCGGAATTCTGTGAAGCGATATGACCAGCTTCATCCCGAAGCTTCACGTCAGAGAGTTCAGGTTTTTCGATTGAAAAATCCAATAGTCAAAGAGCTTAGACATTTGCCTGTTTCACTTAGTCATCTCATCAACAAACATGGTCCAATGGCCACCTGAAATGGAAATTTATGCGATCACATTATAGCTTATAAATTAAACAAAGTTAGTCTTTGGGCGGAAGATATCTACAAATGTCCTCTATGTGGAGCTAGGTTGTTTGATGAAGAACGTGATAGAAAAAAATGGTGCTGTGGAGATGGAGCTTACAATGTCCTTCGATTGCCTCCCCTTCAAGCAGCATTCTATTCTAACCGTCGATTTCTTGAACGGGCAAGGGCTTACAACGACCTTTTCGCTTTCTGTGCTCTTGAGGTGCCCGGTGGATACCGGCATCCAAGTGGTCTCGCTTTCTTCAAAATTGAAGGTCGTATGTACCATCATGTATACAATTTGTCCGCTCCGGGTCAGAAGTTCGTTACTAAGTCTCGGCATATCCAGTTAGTTAATCGTTCTCGACTGTACATAGATGACGGTGAGGAACGTAGAAATATTGCTATGGGCAGGTCTCTCGATGGCGAAGTGATCGATGAGATTACCAGTTTCCTAGATTCTTCTAATCCATTCGTCCAAGATTTTCGTCGATTAGCCAATGAGCCGTCTGTCGCTGCTCATTTGGATTTCGAACTGACCACCCGAGCGACTCATGGCCCAGTTCTTGGTGACCGACAAACGGGCGTTGAGGTCCACGCTGTCCTCAGCACAGAAGAAACAGTTAATGAACCCAGGAAATTAACCATCTGGAAAATAGGTGACGATAGGCCAACGTCCATAGACCTGTTAAGTCCGTTGATGGAACCCTTCCAATATCCTTTGCTCTATCCGCAAGGTACATTGGGTTGGCATATTGGTCTTCTTGACAATAATGGGAAAAAGCTCACTCAATACAACTACACACGTTGTCTTCTCCTTTCCGAACCTCGCTTTTCTCATATCGGCCGTCTTTCTCAAGCTTGGCAGGTTGAGATGTATGCGAGGTATGAGGAAGAAAAACTTCGTTTCATAAAATTTTCCCAGACCAAACCAACTTCCAATGCCATGCGGATAGGGCCATTGGATGAACTCCTTGATGTTCAACGTGGTAGTCGTACAGGTAGACAAGTCTTGGAAGACATAGCCAATGACGAAACTGTCCAGGGCGAGGGTGGGGCACAAGCTGGAAAAGTTTACCTCCCAAGTACATTTACAGGGGGTCCCAGATACATGAAAGTTCATTATGAGCACGCCATGGCTCTTGTTTGTCGTCTGGGCTCCCCCACTTTCTTTCTAACATTTACATACAGCGCGACTTGGGAGGAAAACAAGAAAGCTTGTCCCCGCGGGGGTGGGCGCAGTGACCCTAGCACTGCTTGCAGAGTCTTCCGGATTAAACTTCTGGAACTTCTCCGAGATCTGCGAAGTGGGGCAATGTTCGGTCGTGCGGTCTATTTCGTCTACGTTATCGAGATGCAGATGAGGGGCCTTCCTCATGCCCACATCGTATTCAAGATTAACGGAGACGGACCAGTCCAAGCATCCGACATTGACTCACTAATCCGCGCAGATATTCCCTCGGAGGAAGAAGCCGGAGGCCGGCTAAGAGAGTTGGTTCTGAAACACATGGTTCACGGCCCATGTGGTACTGATCATCGAACTGACTTTCCTTGCTGGGACTCTGCGAAGGGTTACTGCACAAAGTTCTTCCCTAAGCCCTCGTGTGAAACTACACACGTTGATGAAAGAGGGTTCGTCCAATATAAACGGGATTATAGTAATAAGGGCTTCATAACGTCACGTAAAAGACAAGTTGGCGTACATGACGGATGGGTTGTACCATATAACCCGGCCCTGTTGCTTAAATACGAAGCACACATTAACTTAGAGCTAGCTTCTACTCGCCGCGTGATAAAATACCTCTTCAAATATCTTATGAAGGGAGGTTCCCTGCAGAACGTCACTGTGACTCCCTTCAGTAAGCAAGATGATGAGGTAGATCATTACGTGACGAAGAGAATGGTTGGTGCTAGTGACGCATGTTGGAGACTTCTGGGGTTTCCTATTTCAGTGTCTGAACCAACGGTTGAGTGTCTCCCAGTTCACCTGGAAGGGAAACAGGCTGTCTGTTTTCGACCAGACCAGCTGGAAGATGCTACTTCCAGAGCTAGCTCTAAGTTAATTGTTTACTTCGATCGTCCTCAGAACCCCGAATTTGACAATCTTACTTATCAGTCTTTTTATGAAAAGTACATTGTGCACACGAAACGTCCTGCCAACGGCGAAATATTCGACCATCCCGACGGTAAACACTTTATCACAGCGCGCCAGCGTGGAGAAAAAGTGTGTCGTCTATTTTGGGTCTCTCCCACCAGAAGTGAGCAGTACTACCTTCGTTTACTTCTTATGCTAATTCCTTGCCGTGGGTATGCTGATCTTCTTTCTCGTGGTGGAAATTGTCATACTTTCCAGGAAGTAGCTCGAAATCTCGGCCTGGTTGAGGATGAGGAAGAGTATCAGTATGCCTTGCGTGAAGCAGCCCAATTTATGATTGGCCCCAGATTGCGTTCGTTCTTTGTGATCCTTTGCAATATGGGAGCTCCCGCTGCTCTTTTGTGGGATGTTTTCCGAGATTCACTTTGCGAAGACCACTTAGAACGGAACCCGCACGATTCGGACCTGGCAGTCAAACTGGCTCTTATCGAAATTGACCGTAAGCTTAGGCGTCAGGGCTCTTGTTTAGTAGATCACGGCCTCCCAGATGTTCGTGACGACACGACGGAGTTGGGGAGAGAACTCCTTATGTACGGGGACAATATTCAGCGGTCAATTGTCGAAGAGTGGCTCCCCAAACTGTCAGAGGACCAAAGGCGCGTATTTGACTATGTGAGTTCCCTCCTCCAAAATCGTCAGGAAAACAGACAGTCCAAACTCATTTTCCTCGATGGTCCTGGTGGGTATGGGAAGACGTCGCTTATCCGCGTCATTCTCGCTTATGTTCGAGGTTGCCGTCAAGTGGCTCTTGCTGTGGCCAGCTCCGGGATCGCTGCTGGAAACATGTCGGGGGGTACAACTGCCCATAGCATGTTCAAGATTCCACTCGATCTTGGGGATGGCACCGGCTATTGGAGTGTCACCAACGGGTCTCAACGAGCAGAGCTCATCAGAGCCGCACAGCTCATAGTTTTTGATGAGGCTCCAATGGCACATAGGTTTATCTTTGAGATCATTGACCGTTCTCTGAGGGATTTAATGAACTCAAATGTGCCATTTGGAGGTAAGATCGTACTCTGCTCGGGAGACTTCCGCCAGATCGCGCCCGTCGTGGTGAAGGCTCGTACACCATCTGACGTTGCCTGTGTATCACTCCGGGCGTCGCATCTTTGGCGACACTTTCAAATTTTCTCTTTGACGACACCTCATAGGACTTGTCAATCCTCTGCCTACTCAGAGTTTCTCCTTGAGGTGGGCAACGGAACTATTCGTTCCAGCTCTTTTGGTGAGGGTAGGGATTGTCAAATGCTTATCCCTTTGACTGTCATTCGACATTTTGTTACCCTGCCCGATTTGATCAATTTTGTTTTTCCTCCAAACTGCCTATTGGATCCGGATCTTTGTGCACAGAGAGCGATTCTCTCGACTGTAATTGTGAATGTCAAGGAGATTAACAATATCGTCTTAAACTCCTTAGACGGCCACATTTACGAGCTGAGAAGCGCTGACTCTGCTGACAAAGAAGGCGATGATGGACTGGATGTCGATATTCAACTTCTGAACCAGGCTACTGGGAAAGGCGTCCCTGACCATGTCCTCCGTCTGAAGATTGGTTCCGTGTGCCTCGTTATGCGGAACCTAAACATCGCTGAAGGACTTGTTAACGGCACAAAAGTCATTGTGACTGCGATCAGCAACCGCTTGGTCACAGTCCGACTTCCTGGACAAAGGGAACCGATTTGTATCCCCCGAATACAATTCACTTTTCCCTTTGTCGAGGGATCGCCGTTACAAGTTCGTCGACGTCAATTTCCGTTGATGTTGGCCTATTGTATGACAGGGCACAAGAGCCAAGGTCAAACAATAGAGTCAGTTGGTGTTGATCTTCATGTTTCACGCATGGTCAGTTGTACGTCTTACTCAGTAGAGTTCGACATCCAGACAACATTGCTGTTCTGGTAAATCCCGATAGGATCCGCGAAGGAGTCGCATATGCAAAGAACATTGTATATGACGAACTCCTTCGATAAATCCTTATTTGACTCAGCAGTAAGCCAGGGGGCCTGCATTATCAAAATTCCCCGTTGGATTTAGACATTTTATGGCAGTACGATAGGGGGCCTGCCCATCAAAAGTCCCTGTTTAGTTTTTTGTACAGTAGTTTTAAGGTTTGTGAGCAGATCACTCCCCGGTGTGATTTTAGTTTTAAGATTTGTAAATATATCGCAGAGGCTAGGGTTGCTGCGTATCAAACTGCCCGGTGTTTATATTTAATATTGATTTGTAAATATGTACATATATGTTTCCTACGTTTCTCGGCCTCCCCGTGGCGGAACTGGATACGCCAGATTGCAACATTAAGCGCTGGCTAACTAACAGAGAAACATTGTCACTTGAAGTACTACAATGAACTCATAACACCTGAGTTCGAATTATCTTGACTTAAACTATACTTTGAAACAAATTTCAACTATTTTGCAACTCATAAAATAAACTTTGATTCCACTCCTGTTCTTTCCACAACTCCTTAATTAAAATATCATATCACCTAAATTTTCATAAAAGCCACATCAATAACTAGAATATTTATTTAATAACTTTATTTAATAACTATTATTTCACAACTCTCAATTTCATATTTTAACAAATTGTAGTTTTCTAATAGTAGGGGTCTTTCTAGGACTATTCTTTTTTTCATGATACACCAACTAATTCAGTCATATTCGCATCAAAAACTTTTCAACAGTACCGATATTGAGCATAATACTTAGATTATTTACATAGTTATTTATTATTTCACGACTATCAATTATATTTGTTTACAAATTAAGATGAATTAGGAAGGGGGTTTAAAAAAAAACCGTAGACGATTTTCAAAGCGTGTTTTTATTATTATTGATTGTGAGTAGTCTGTATAAGACACTTAAGTTACTGTCTTGGCTGACCCGTTCTTCGGTTGGAACTAACCTGTTTAACGACTTGACTTCTTATTAATTTACGAATTTAGGGCAACCCCTAAGGGGGCATCGAGCCGTAGGCGAGTCTATGATATATACAGCCCCATGTGTAACTGACTCACTCACTGATGATAGGAAAGTCCTGAAGCCATCGTTGAAGCTAGACACTTAAAATTTGGCATGGACATTCTTTGAGATGTTTCAATTTAGGGAAAATTATAAAACTACAACTTTTTTACTTTTAAACTATAAAAAATCTAAAAAATATAGATTTGTCGGTAAAGTAGTTCAGCCGTATCGGCGTATATCACCGCGTGGTATCGTAGATCACTTTGCAGGTTTAGTTCTCGTCCGTGTTTAAATGATATCTTTCAACTACACCCGTGTTTGATAAAAACATTGCATTTAGCATAGATATAGTATGTCTTTACATGAACGACGGTGTTTCGATGCATTGAGAGCGGGTCATTTCACCAGGGTAATACTCGCTTAGATTTATAAACAGTAATAATGCCCTACTTGTAGCTAATGCAGCATGTGCGTGCGCTATCTTGAACGTTTACCAATGGTGAATTTTCTTCTCCTCCTATGGATGAAATTCCCATGGAGGTGAAAGTTGCAGACATTTTCATCTACTGATTTAGTGATGTTCGGTGTACAACTCTGACAAAGTAAAATTTACACATTCAAAGTTAGATTTCATTTTACTTTCATGTATAACAGCTAAGTTACATTAAATGTGTCTTAAAAATCATTTTAAACAGTACGTTAGTTCTTAAAGATGTCGTTTGGAGCGCTTTTATAGTCGCTTAGTTCTCGCTTGTATTTAAAGTATTACTTTTAACTACACCTGTTTCGATGATAATTTCGATGGGACGCGCAACTGATTGCATATAGTTTACCTTTCGATAACTTTGTTTCAATTCTCAATGAAACATTTTTATTTTAAAGCGGTTATGTTCATCAAAGTGATGTCCGCTCTATTTCTCTACAACAACGCGCAGTGTGTTGCCAATGCTGCACATGTGCTTGCTTAGAATTGCCTGAATGGTGAATTTTCTTCACTCATTATCGATAGAATTCTCATTCTCATGGCGGGTGACAGTTTGTACAGACAGTCTCGTCGTGTGAATTGCATGTAAAGTTATAAAGAACATTCGTCGTGTGAATTGCATGTAAAGTTATAAAGAACATATAAAGTTATTGAACGATTGAACTTTTCATTCTCTTAGCTTTTATATCACCTTCGCTAATGTTCCTTCCCAAGCTTTTCCTTTATAAACCATCTACATATCTGATTACCCATCATTCTGAGAAATATTATTATAACCAATTGAGTAATTAAGTTATTGTAGTTATTTCGTTTAGGCTGTAAGTTAGTTAGTATGCATGTAGCTGTATTAAGTTGTAGTTATTAGTTATTAAGCTATTAAGTTTAACTAAAATTTAACTCAAAAGAATTTCTTGCGCTGTCACTTTGTCGGTCAAACTTCCTCAATTCAGTGCTCTCACCTAAAGTCTCGATTACCTAAATTATTGTTGTAATTTAAAACTATTCAATGTTTTTCAATTATTATAACTCTTTCAGTATATCAACTAACAATCCTTTTTGGATATTATTTCACAATTTTGATTTTTGACTACTATTGGTTAAAAATGCATACTGTCCGCAGATTTTAATGGTTCTTAAGTTGCAACTTTCTTCCTTTTAATACTTTATATATAACTTCAGTGGCTCAGAGTTTAGTTGCCAACATTTATATCATTCCGACGATTTCCCTTTTTTTACATCTACATATCCAATTATCCGGCAAGCTGAGAAATATTACCATAACCAATTCAATTTAATCAATAATCCTCTTTTGTCTATTATTTATTTGACTACTATTGGTTGAAAATGAATTCTGTACGCCGATTTTAATGGTTCTTAAGTTGCCACTTTTTCGGATTTTAAAGTTAAGACTAAATAAATAGATTCATTACTATGGTACCCTTTACACTGTGATCAATTACTTACTACAATGGCTAAATTTTACTAATTTTATTAACCAAAAAATGAAAATTTTAAATTGTAAATTAAAAATTGCTGATTTTGAAAGATAAAATTGTCATCGTTTCTTTTTAGAGTTTATACATGGTTCCTGAATTTCTTTGACTCCCCGTGGTTGAATTGAAGAAAGCATCTTAGCTTCTTAAACTTAATTTTTTATATACATAGTTACAATAATTTTAAATACATACAAAAATATCTTTCTTTTGTCTTATTTATCTTTTAATATTCATAGAGAATACCTCAATAAAAACTTGTAATTTTAGTATACCCTTATTATTTTCCAAATACAACAACTACCTCAATCATGTGCAATCATAATGGCATTTCCAAAACTTTAACAAAACAATTTTTAAGCATGATACCTAGAAAATTTACATAGTTAATTAATATTTCATAACACCATTGTATTTTATAACGTATTATTGGGAACTAAAGGGTGGAATGAAACCATGATCCGTGGGCAATTTTCAAGCCTTATTATTATTAATTGTAAGCAGTGTGTATTGGTCGCTTGTGTTAATGTCATACCTGTCCAGTACATGGTGGAATTAGCCTGTTTAAACCCATTATAATAATTTAAATAGGTTTAAAAAAATAGCCATAGGAAAATTCTAAGCTTTTTATTATTATTGATTTGAATAGTGTGTATTAGCCGGTGTTGTTACTGTCTCGGCTGTCCAGTTCTTCCGTGAAACTATGCTATTTCATACTTGACTTTTTATTAATTTACGAATTTAGGACAACCCCTTATTCAAGGAAACCCCTAAGGGGGCATGGGGGCGGAGCCCCCATCGAGCCGTAGGCGAGTCTATAATATATACAGCCCTATGTGTAACTGACTCACTGACTGACTCACTGATGATAGTAATGTCCTGAAGCGACCGCTTAAGCTAGAGACTTGAAATTTGGAATGTACATTCTTTGAGATGTTTCAATTTAGGAAAAATCATAAAACTACAACTTTTTACTTTTAAAATACAAAAAAGGTAAAAAAAATAAAGATTTGTCGGTAACGTAGTTTAGCCGTATCAGCGTATATCATCGATGGTATCGTAGATCACTCTGCAGGTTTAGTTCTCGCTCGTGTTTAAATGTTCTCTTTCAACTACACCCCTGTTTGACACAAATGTTATATCCTATATAAACATAAACGTCTTTTGTAGACGACGGTGTCTTACTAATGTGAGCGGGTTATTTCACCTGGGTAATACTCGCTTTGATTTATACATTAGTAATGCCCTAAAACTACAAATTTTCAACTTACAAATCATAGAAAATTCTAAAAAGACGAGGTGTCGGTAAGGAAGTACTTTGGATCTTAAAGATGTCGCTTGAAGCGCTATTATAGTCGCTTAGTTCTCGCTTGTATTTAAATGATATCTTTTAACTACACCTCTTCCCGATAATAGTTGTTTGAGTATGGTTTTCCCTCTGATTGCCGTGTTATGATTGAAAATGAAGTTTACTGCATCGAAAGCGTATATTTACATTCAGGCGTTGTCCTGCGTATGGTTTTCGCTCTGATTGCTGTGTTATTCTTGAAAATGAAGTTTACTGAATCGAAAGCGTGCCGTCCAATCAGGCTTAGATTTTAGTTTAGGAAACGATTGAACATATTAAGTTATAGAACGATTGGACTTTCCATTCTTACCTTCGCCAACGTTTACCTACTTCCGACGTTTTTTTAAGACCATCTACATATCTGATGACTCATCAGGCTGAGAAATATTGTAATAACCAATTGAATTAAACTCAATAGTAATTTTTCTCGCTGCCACTTTGTCCGTCAAACTTCCTCAATGCAGTGCTCTCACCTTAAGTCTCGATTAACCCTATTATTGTTGTAATTGAAACCTATTCTATGCTTATAAATTATTGTATTTCTTTCAGTATATTTTAATTTAACCAATAATTCTTTTTTGACTATTATTTCACAATTGGTATTCTATACTACCATTGGTTTACTACCGTTGGATTACTACCATTGGTTGAAAATGCATAATGTACGCAGATTTTATGGTTCTTAAGTTGCAACTTTCTTCATTTTAAGATTGTTATCGTTCCTCTATATGGTACATATATGATTCCTGCGTTTCTTGGCCACCCCGTGGCGGAACTGAAGCATCTTAGCCTATACCATATATTTCTAATTTCAAATATCTTGATTTTGTCCCTTTTTTCTTCTATTACATACAACGATCCTCTATATAAACTTATATAATTTTATTCTTTTTTTATCTCTTCAGAATACAGCTATTACCTCAATCATGTGCAATCACAATCGTACCTCCCAAATTTTTACACAACAACTTTTGAGCATTACTATTAACATAGTTCATTAATATTTCACAACTCCATTATATTTTTTAACGAATTAAGGGGAACTAGGGAGTGGGATTAAACCATGAGCCGTGGGCAAATTTCAAAGCTTATTATTATTTATTGTGAGTAGTGTGTATTGGCGGCTTCTGTTACTGTCGTTGGAGTTAAGCCCTCAACTAGCATGTACATTGTATGAGGTTTTGACAGTAACTTACGGAATTGGGGCAACCAATTATTGGGTTGGACCCTCCATCAAGCAAAACACTTAGAATATTTACATAAATAATATTTATTTCACGGCTCAATTTTTTCAACTATTTACAAAGGAGGGGTATTAAAACCTACTAATAGGAGATTATTAAAGCTTTCTTTACTATTGATTGTGAATTCAGAGTATTAGATGGTTTTGTTACTGTCTTGGCTGTTCAGATCTTGTGTGGAACTAAACTATTTCAAACTTGACTTTTTATTAATTCAAACTAGGGGGCAACTCCTAAGGGGGCATGGGGGCGGAGCCCCCATCGAGCCGTAGGCGAGTCTATAATATATACAGCCCTACGTGTAACTGACTCACTGACTGACTCACTGATGATAGTAATGTCCTGAAGCGACCGCTTAAGCTAGAGACTTGAAATTTGGAATGTACATTCTTTGAGATGTTTCAATTTAGGAAAAATCATAAAACTACAACTTTTTTACTTTTAAAATATAAAAAAGGTAAAAAAATAAAGATTTGTCGGTAACGTAGTTTAGCCGTATCAGCGTATATCATCGATGGTATCGTAGATCACTCTGCAGGTTTAGTTCTCGCTCGTGTTTAAATGTTCTCTTTCAACTACACCCCTGTTTGACACAAATGTTATATCCTATATAAACATAAACATAAACGTCTTTTGTAGACGACGGTGTCTTACTAATGTGAGCGGGTTATTTCACCTGGGTAATACTCGCTTTGATTTATACATTAGTAATGCCCTAAAACTACAAATTTTCAACTTACAAATCATAGTAAATTCTAAAAAGACGAGGTGTCGGTAAGGAAGTACTTTGGATCTTAAAGATGTCGCTTGAAGCGCTATTATAGTCGCTTAGTTCTCGCTTGTATTTAAATGATATCTTTTAACTACACCTCTTCCCGATAATAGTTGTTTGAGTATGGTTTTCCCTCTGATTGCCGTGTTATGATTGAAAATGAAGTTTACTGCATCGAAAGCGTATATTTACATTCAGGCGTTGTCCTGCGTATGGTTTTCGCTCTGATTGCTGTGTTATTCTTGAAAATGAAGTTTACTGAATCGAAAGCGTGCCGTCCAATCAGGCTTAGATTTTAGTTTAGGAAACGATTGAACATATTAAGTTATAGAACGATTGGACTTTCCATTCTTACCTTCGCCAACGTTTACCTACTTCCGACGTTTTTTTAAGACCATCTACATATCTGATGACTCATCAGGCTGAGAAATATTGTAATAACCAATTGAATTAAACTCAATAGTAATTTTTCTCGCTGCCACTTTGTCCGTCAGACTTCCTCAATGCAGTGCTCTCACCTTAAGTCTCGATTAACCCTATTATTGTTGTAATTGAAACCTATTCTATGCTTATAAATTATTGTATTTCTTTCAGTATATTTTAATTTAACCAATAATTCTTTTTTGACTATTATTTCACAATTGGTATTCTATACTACCATTGGTTTACTACCGTTGGATTACTACCATTGGTTGAAAATGCATAATGTACGCCGATTTTATGGTTCTTAAGTTGCAACTTTCTTCATTTTAAGATTGTTATCGTTCCTCTATATGGTACATATATGATTCCTGCGTTTCTTGGCCACCCCGTGGCGGAACTGAAGCATCTTAGCCTATACCATATATTTCTAATTTCAAATATCTTGATTTTGTCCCTTTTTTCTTCTATTACATACAACGATCCTCTATATAAACTTATATAATTTTATTCTTTTTTTATCTCTTCAGAATACAGCTATTACCTCAATCATGTGCAATCACAATCGTACCTCCCAAATTTTTACACAACAACTTTTGAGCATTACTATTAACATAGTTCATTAATATTTCACAACTCCATTATATTTTTTAACGAATTAAGGGGAACTAGGGAGTGGGATTAAACCATGAGCCGTGGGCAAATTTCAAAGCTTATTATTATTTATTGTGAGTAGTGTGTATTGGCGGCTTCTGTTACTGTCGTTGGAGTTGAGCCCTCAACTAGCATGTTCATTGTATGAGGTTTTGACAGTAATTTACGGAATTGGGGCAACCAATTATTGGGTTGGACCCTCCATCAAGCAAAACACTTAGAATATTTACATAAATAATATTTATTTCACGGCTTAATTTTTTCAACTATTTACAAAGGAGGGGTATTAAAACCTACTAATAGGAGATTATTAAAGCTTTCTTTACTACTGATTGTGAATTCAGAGTATTAGATGGTTTTGTTACTGTCTTGGCTGTTCAGATCTTGTGTGGAACTAAACTATTTCAAACTTGACTTTTTATTAATTCAAACTAGGGGGCAACTCCTAAGGGGGCATGGGGGCGGAGCCCCCATCGAGCCGTAGGCGAGTCTATAATATATACAGCCCCATGTGTAACTGACTCACTCACTCACTCACTCACTTATGATCTTAAATTCCTGAAGCGACCGTTTAAGATAGAGACTTGAAATTTGGCATGGACATTCTTTGAGATGTTTCAATTTAGGAAAAATCATAAAACTACAATTTTTTTACTTTTAAACTTTAAAAAAGGTTAAAAAATAAAGATTTGTCGGTAATGTAGTTCAGCCGTATCAGCGTATATCACCGCGTGGTGTCGTAGATCACTTTGCAGGTTTAGTTCTCGCTCGTGTTTAAATGATCTCTTTCAACTACACCCGTGTTTGACACTTGTATCCAATATTAACATGCACGTATTGTGCAGACGACGGTGTTTAGATGCATTGAGAGCGGGTTATTTCACTAGGGTAATACTCGCTTTGATTTATACAGTATTATAATGCCCAAAAACTACAAATTTTCAGCTTTCAAATTTTAAAAAATTCCGGTAAGGAAGTACTTTGGTCCTTAAAGATGTCGCTTGGAGCGCTATTATAGTCGCTTAGTTCTCGCTTGTATTTAAATGATATGTTTTAACTACACCTCTTCCCGATACATTTTCTCAATTGGGCGCAAAGTTGTTTGCGTATGGTTTTCCCTCTGATTGCTGTGTTTTTATTGATAATGAGGTTTACTGAATCGAAAGCGTATCTATACATTCAGGTGTTGTCCGCTTTGAATTCTATATTAATTGCTAAAAATATTTTAGGTCTTATTATATTTTCTAGACTTAAGTTTTCTCCTGCTGGAAATTTTCTTGTAGGTTTTCGCTCACAAAAAATTACCTAATACAGTAATTATAACTTAATTTTCTCCTATTTGTATGCTGTCTCTCTATATGAATCCCTTGATTGAATATAGCGCTTCGGTTGATAGTTCTGGTGCAGTTTTACTTTGAGGAGTTGAACGTGTCCCAACACGTTTGACATCCGGTCTTTGACCTATTTGCTGCTGTCCAATCAGGCTTAGATTTTAGTTTAGGAAACGATTGAACATATTAAGTTATAGAACGATTGGACTTTCCATTCTTACCTTCGCTAACGTTTACCTACTTCCGACGTTTTTTTTTTTTTAAGACCATCTACATATCTGATGACCCATCAGGATGAGAAATATTATAATAACCAATTGAATTAAACTCAATAGTAATTTTTCTCGCTGCCACTTTGTCCGTCAAACTTCCTCAATGCAGTGCTCTCACCTAAAGTCTCGATTAACCCTATTATTGTTGTAATTGAAACCTATTCTATGCTTATCAATTATTGTAACTCTTTCAGTATATTTTAATTTAACCAATAATTCTTTTTGGCTATTATTTCACAATTGGTATTCTATACTACCATTGGTTTACTACCATAGGATTACTACCATTGGTTGAAAATGCAGAATGTACGCCGATTTTATGGTGCTTAAGTTGCAACTTTCTTCATTTTAAGACTATATAAAGACTTTAAGACTTCATGATTATAGTACCTATTACCCTGTGATCTATTACATACTACTAGGGCTCTATTTTTATTAATTTTCTGAACGAATATATATAACATTTAAAGTGTTTGACACCAGCATTGTATTCTTTACAGATAAGAATTTCTCTTAATAACGATTTTGAATTAGAGAATTTTTAAACAACTAATGTACATAATAAACAGATTTTAATGTTAGTTTCTCGTTTTGTTTTCAATTAATTTTAGATTATTGATTCAAATTCACACTAGATTATCCTTTAGGCCGAATTTCGCACTACATGAATTTTGCTGTGAAGCTTGAGCTGTGATCTTAACGTAACATAGAGGCCTACTACGATTACCTTGTACGATACTAAATAGACAGTTAATTATTATCTTTTTGTTTGATTTGTATTTAGTGTCTTATATTAGATTTTTTTACTTGTTAAAAATATGTTTTCGAGAATGTTTAAATAAGTATTGAACAAAAAGAACAGATTTAAATGTTAGGTTCTCGTTTCATTTTCACCTCATTTTAGATTACTAATTCAAATTCACCCCAGGTTACGCTTGCGGCTGAATTTCGCATTCAATGAATTTACTGTGTAGCTCGTGCCGTGATCTTAACGTAATATACTTCTATAACTCTGTACAATATTTAATAGACAGTTAATGATTATCTTTCTGTTTTATTTATATTCAGTGTTTTACATTATATTTTAATACACACTTAAAATATGTTTTTGTGAATTTTTAAATGAGTATTGAACAAAAAGAACAGATTTAAATGTTAGGTTCTCGTTTCATTTTCACCTTATTTTCGATTACTAATTCAAATTCACCCCAGGTTAAGCTTTCGGCCGAATTTCGCATTCCAAGAATTTACTGTGTTGCTCGTGCCGTGATCTTAGCGTAATATACTTCTATTACTTTGTACAATAATTAATAGACAGTTAATTATTATCTTTTTGTTTTATTTATGTTCAGTGTTTACATTATATTTTAATACACACTTAAAATATATTTTGAGAATTTTTAAATTACTATTAAACAAAACAAACAGGTTTTTATGAATAAATTATTATTTCACAGGTCTCGATTTTATATTCTTATAATTAGTAGTTTGTAATAGTAGGGGTTTTTGTGCGGATCAACCCCGTTTTTATTCTTTCCTATTATTTTGTTTTCATGTTTTTTAATTCTTGTTTTCGCTTATTGATTTGAATGTTATACTCTATTTCAGTGATTTCAACGTTTTTATTGTATCTCCTGAAATTTACAAGTTCTTATTTGAGTTGGATGAGGCATGGGATTATGTCAATTTTCCCATAATTGTATCTCTATTCAGTACCAGGTTAACCGAGCCTTGCTCGTTGGTTTTAATTGACTTTTGTTATGGTATCATGGTAATCAAGCTATTAAATCTACACCAGACTCTTCACAGCTAACAGCTGTTAAAAAAACTGCTTAAAATTTATGTTCCTTTATTTTTGTTTACTTTTAGTTGTTATTTCGTTACCAAAATAGCAACCTATAAGACCAATGTTAAAAATAACGATTTTTAAACTTAAATTTAGACCAACGATCTTCCTGGGACTGAGGCTGTTTCAAAAACTTAATTTTGGGCCAAAACACTCTTAAGTGCAAAGTTTAAGCAAAATCTAACAGCTACATTTCGAGATCGTGGAACACACATCCCTTCAGACATAGCTCGTATTATATTATAGGATAGGATACATAAAATTTATAGAAATTTAAAACTTTATATCTAGCTACCGAACAGAGAAATATTTGTTACCATAACTACTACTATTAAATATAATGATAGCAACAACAACTATAACTCTATTAATTAAAATTTCTTTTCATCTAACACAACAACAATGTCTTATCTAAAGTATATATTTTTACCAGCATAACACCTAAAATATTTACATAATTAATTATAAATTCACAGCTCAAAATTTTAAACGAATTCTAATTACGAAAGGGTATTAAAACCGATTTATATGAGTTTTTTAAAAGCTTTGTTTACTATTGATTGTGAATTTTGTGTATTTGACGGTTTTGTTACTGTCTTGACTGTGCAGTTCTTCCGTGGAACTAACGTATTTTAATCTCGACTTTTTATTTATTTACGAATTTAGGGCAACCCCTAGGGAGGGTCTAGCCTGTTCGGTACTTGAGACTTGGAGCAATTAACAAATTTGGGGCAACCCTCTAAGGGGGCATGGGGGCGGAGCCCCCATCGAGCCGTAGGCGAGTCTAAATTATATACTCTCCAATGTGTAACTGACTCACTCATCGGGGTATCAGAAATTCGTCAAATGTCGGTAGAGTAGATCTCCTATATATCACTTACTACAGAGTGATTCCCAAGCGAGAACTAAACTTACCGACCTGTATTATTGAGAAAATTGCCAACATACTGGGAGTCGCGGATTACCGAAACACCCTTTTTAAGAAATTTTTTAACATTAACCAATTGTGCCTTTATAGGTAAAGCGGTCTATCCACCGAGAGTAATTTCAATGTACAGGGTGTATCTGAAATTACCTCTCCAGACCGGAAGTCACCGATGTCAAATACAAACCCTCACTTTAAATAATTTTTTTTAGTTTTACACGGTTTTTAAGAAAACTTTACCATTTGATCTTGTACGCGTAATTTTAGCAGTTTATTGAATATTTGAGGTTGAAATTTAGATTTTCCTCATTCTTCTCTGAGCATTTTAGGTTAAGCAAAAATGTCTCGGCACAAAAATGTCTTAGACTCTTTTAAATACGTTTCCAACAAAAATTGTCAGTTTGGTCCAAAATGTTTTTTTATTAAATTTACAACATAACGAATATTAATGAACATGTATTTAAATGTTTAGTAAAACTAATCACGTGATAATTGATGTTTTATGGTGGTATATTATTTTAAATGAGGTTCTTAGACATTTACATGTTTGGTAAGTTCTGTTATACCTATGTAAAATGCTCAGACATAATATATGTTAAATTTTCCCCAGTTAAAAAAAATAATGTCATGCTATTTTTTATTCTAAATCAGTATGATTAGGGTTTAAAATATTAAATTTTAAAGTTGCTTCAAAATTACGTCTGGTCCCCTCTGTATTGAAATCAGTGTCAATCAACAGAGCAAAATATGTTAGGCTACAACGGCACAATTTGTTTTTTTTTGTACAATTTTAAAAGAGGTGCAAGGTTGGTATGGGACACCCGGTAAGACAGTATCATATTTGCACGATAGTCCTCCCAAAAATTGGTTCTTTATTTGGGATGGCACTTAATTTCTAACGAACTCATTAGGAAGTACATCATTGACTTTACCTGATAGCATGCTAATTTAAATTTTACAATCCAACAAAAATTTTAACTAAAATAGCAGATTACACAATTGATTTATCTTTTAGTGCGTACTAATAATGTTTAATTTAAAAAGGTGGCAGTACAGTATTTTCATTTAAAATAAAAAAGCTTTTTTATTTCCTGCCCCAGAAAACTATCTGATTTCAAAATTCAGCGACCAAACATTTTTACCCAAAATAAATATGACACTATTTTTTTCTACTCTAGCGGCCAAATTATAACATCTGAGGCAATCCTCGTGAACATCTTTCAAGTTACTACAAGTTTGGTTCTATGAATTTTTGCCCCCCAGTCCACACAATTAAACATAATTAAATGTTTATTTATTTTTGCGGGGAATTTTACCCTATGTAGACGTAATTTTACAACTACTATAATATTTTACTCAGAACCTTCACTTTGCACATAGACATATCTTGCACAGTACCAATATCAATTAAATTATCAAACTTAAAAATTATCATGATGATTTTCAATATCACGTATTATTCTTTTGACTGTGAGTCGGAACGAATTGCTATATCAAGCAACTGATTGTTTTACTTTGATTGTTATTTACTGACCTGGTCCTACGGCTAAAACATACGTCCTTTGATGTGTATGGTAATTT
Source organism: Neoaliturus tenellus (assembly GCA_030545055.2). Lineage (NCBI taxonomy): Eukaryota > Metazoa > Arthropoda > Insecta > Hemiptera > Cicadellidae > Neoaliturus > Neoaliturus tenellus. The sequence continues at coordinate 188,591,658 of CM061531.1, read as the reverse complement.
TAATATTTTAACCATTATTTAACATACTTTTGTTAGTAACTACTGTATTATTGTATTTAGAAGCTTGAAGTTTTTTTTATTTGCCTTGACAGTAATTTTTTAGGAAATTAGGTAAATTTAAAAGTTTTACACCATTAAAAACTGAAATGAAGGAATTGTAATGAATGCCAATATTACATTATGTATTTATCATTGTATGTTCAATATTACTGGATCGTTATGTTATTCCCTGGAATTTCAACACAACTAATTGAAGGATAGTAACTGAATAGTATTTTTGTAAATAAAAGGGGTTTTTGGCAAGTTTTATCCACTTTGTTAAGATTTCCAATTATTTTGTTTTAATGGAATTTTTCATTGTTTTCGATGATCTACTGCACATTTTTTATGCAGTTAATCCATTTAATTTTTTCATATATTTATTTATACGTATTTTATAACTTTAATTAAATACTTATACAATACCTACATAATAAATTTATTCACAACTCCATTAACCTTTATAGAATTCGGGGGAATTAGGATGGGGGTTTGGGGAAAGAGTCTCTGAAAACGAGCCGTAGGCGAATATATATTCATTCCTTAGATTGAGTTAGTTGCATAAGTTCAAATTTAGGTTATTTCTGCAGTCGTGGGAGTTAATTTATGTTATAAATAAAAGACAAACTCATTTATTTTGCTATTTTGCTCATTTACAAACTTTTATATTTATATGTATTCTGTTCAATATATGCGACTTAAACAACAATTAACGAATTTCTGGGCAACCCCTGAGGGGGCATGGGGGCGGAGCCCCTATCGAGCCGTAGGCGAGTCTATAATATATATAGCCCCATGTGTAACTGACTCACTGACTCACTGATGATATTAAAGTCCTGAAGCCACCGTTTAAGCTAGAGACTTGAAATTTGGCATGGACATTCTTTGAGATGTTACAATTTAGGGAAAATCGTAAAACTACAACTTTTTTACTTTTAAACTATAAAAAAGGTAGAAAATATAGGTTTGTCGGTAACGTAGTTCAGCCGTATCAGTGTATATTACCACGTGGTATCGTAGATCACTTGGCAGGTTTAGTTCTCGCTCATGTTTAAATGATCTCTTTCAACTACACCCGTGTTTGGTTCTAATATCGTATATTAAAATCATATGAACTACCTCTAATGCACGACGGCATTTCGATGCATTGAGAGTGGGTTATTTCACCAGGGTACTCGCTGTGATTTATACAGTAATAATGCCCAATTTGTACCCAATGCAGCATGTGCGCTATTTTGAAAGTTTACTAATGATGAATTTTTTCCTCCCACTATGGAAGAAATTCCCATGGCGGGTGAAAGTTTACACAAACATTTTCATTTACTGTTTTCCGTGTTAGCGTAACTCACCGTACCGGTAACGTAGATCACTTACCAGGTTTAGTTCTCGCTCGTGTGAAAATGAACCCTTTCAACTACACGCTTGTTAGAAACAAACTGAATTTGTATAGGTTGTCGTGTCACCAATATTTTCAGTAGAGTGATATTTATGTTGAAACTCGTTACCACGTAGGCTTAAAGGCTGTCTAGAAATGTGAACTTACCTTAGTGTTCTGCTATAGCGGCAAAAACTGTTTTTCCTATATTATCTGAGACAATCATATGGAACATTTTTTATTTCAATACAATTTTGTTTAAACTTTATATAAGCCGATATAAGTGCTTGATGAAGGGAATTTTTCCTAATTTCAAGGGTTTTTATTGATCCACTGCGAAACATTTTATTTAGTTAAGCTGTATGTAGCTGAATTTGGCATCTTGCTTCCCCATAAGCTTGAAGTTTTGTATTAACTTACCTTGACTGTGATGTTAAAATTAAATTCATTGTATTTAGAAGTGCAACTCTCTTAAAAAAATTAACTAAAAAGAATTCATAATTAATGCCAGATAATATTAAGTGTTATTCTTTAACGTTTTGTTGGTGTTTTACCCTCCAGTTAGTTTTTAAGTTAACTTATTTATTTATGTGGATGGTTTACCATATTTTAAGCATGATACGCTATCTTTAATATTTACATGGTCCATTAATATTACACAACTCCATTTTATTCCTACTATTACTTATATTTATAATTCGCATTGAAGGTTTTGATTATTTCAGATGAGATTTTGCTGTACATTTTGTAAAGAAATTGTTCGTTTCCCGAAGTGTCTTTTCTTTATACAAGAACCTATATTTACTGTTTAAGGAGGCCTAAGAATAAACAATTAATTATTTTTAAAGTTTTCTTAAGTAATGATTTAACAAAACCGGTCAATATCTATACTCTTTATTCAAAAAAGTGTGGCTGTAAGCTATTTTCAAACTTTATTTATTGTGAGTAAAGTGAAATAGCTAGCCGGTTCCGTAATTGTCTTGGCAGTCCAGTACTTCGGTGGTACTAGCCTGTTTAATATTTTAGACTTATTTATTGATTTACAAGTTTTTCAAAATTTTTATACATGATTTTCTTTTTTAGAGCCAAATATACAGCCGCATGTGTAACTGACTGACACACTGCTAAGATTAAAGATCGCCCACTTCCGGTTTAGCTTGCGACTTGAAACTTTGCATGCTCGCAGATTTTGACTTCTAGGCCAAGGAATAAATGTCAAAATTAAGTATTTGTTACGATAAATATTAATAGTTTTCGTCCGAAATTCGCAAGAAATTAATTCTTCAGTAACGAGACTCAAAATATTTATTAACAAATTTATTTACAGTATAGGTTTTCAACCAAGCACAAGAGGGAGTTTAAACAAGTTGTTAGATATTCAAACCGTAGCACGGTATTTTTTTACAATATGAAGCCTCTTCTTAATTGTGTTGCTGAAAAACAAAGTCACTATACGGCTATACTGGTCCCATTTAGTGTGGCAGTGCTGCCCTGCCGCGCTTTTGGGTACTAGCTTGTGCCGTGATCTTAACGAAATATACTTCGATTACTTTGTATAGTACTTAATAGGCAGTTAATTATTATCTTTCTGTTATATTAATATTCAGTGTTTGATATTATATTTTTATACACACTTAAAATATGATTTTGAGAATTTTTAATGACTTTTGAACAAAACTAATTGATTGAAACGTGGATCTCATTTTGTTTTTAATTTATTTTATATTACTTATTTAAATCCACAGTATTTTAGACTTTCGGCCGAATTTCGCATGAAATGAATTTACCGTATAAGAACAAAGCATAAGAGGTAGTTTAAATTACACATTTAAGTAAGAATATTAATATTTTGCATTGTTTATATTTAATTTTACCAACAACGCGGTTTAAGGTACATTTGTTTGAACTTGATAATGACAAAATTACTTACATATGTTAGTATGAAACTTGCACGATACCATTTGTTGAGATTTGTACTGGATTAATAATGTCACTTTTCCAGGCCAGAAGTCACTAATTTAAAATACTAACGCTATTTTTAATGACATTTATGAATTTTACACATAATTTTAAAAAACTTTACAATTTGATCTAACGCATAATTCCAACGGTTGAGTGAGCCCTCAACTAACCTGTTCATTGCATGAGGTTTTTACAGTAATTAAGGAATTAGGGCAACCAATTAAGGAGTGGCCCCTCTATCCAGAAACCTAGAATCCATTTCAAAGTAAAATATGCACATAAATAATTATTATTTTACAGCTCAAAACTTTATAACAAATTTTAAATACGAAGGGGTATTAAAACCGATTCATAGACTTACAACCCTTCTTTTACGATTCATTATGAATTGTGTGTATTAGACAGTTTTGTTACTGTCTCGGCTGTCCAGTACTTCGGTGGAACTGGCCTGCTTAATATATGAATCTTTTTGTTAATTTACGAATTGGGTGATACCCCTAAGGGGGCATGGGGGCGGAGCCCCCATCGAGCCGTAGGCGAGTTTTAACCTATATTCCCCTCTTACGTTGTTATTTGTTTATCTTGTATTTGAACTATTTACAACTAAACAATCAGCTGTTTGACATTTATATATTGGAGTCAACGAGGTTTAAGTTGCTGTAAGCAGAATAGCAGCGCTAATGGTGTCAAACATTGGAAGTTTTTTTCCGGCCTAGTCCCGAAAACCACTGTTTCGAGGTCTAGTCCCGAAAACTTTGTTTACCAACACGTTTATCCAACCCACCGGGAATCAACTAGTTTCGATCACAGCTGACCGTTCCGAAAACAACGTTTATCGCAATGGTATGATGAAAAATATTTTTCATAGGACTTATTCAAAGTAAAGATAAAATTGTATAGTCTGCCATCTTTTATTTATGGTTCATACAAACTAATCACAGTTTATTTGAGGGAGGGTAAAAGAGTACATTACTTTATGACTTATGGCGATTGCCATACCAAAGAATCCCTGATTTACAAGGAGGAGTTTTTGTTAACATGTATTAAAGAATCGGAAATACATAAATAAATATTGCAAATAAAACTATTTGAGAACAATTTGTTTTAACTTATTTACAACATATTAATCATTTATTTACCTACAACAATTATTATTGGTGAAAATGTGCAGTAATAATTAAATAAGAACATAAAAAATATCTACATACATGGTTTTGTCACGCCTCTTTTAGAAATCTACCAAGAGTTTCAACAAAATTTCCCAACTATAACAAATTTATTAGTGTCTTGACAAAAACTTAAGAGGGGGCTAAAGGGTCACCCTCACAATGCCATGCAGTGCCTTCACATGCTCCAATTTTCCGAGTTTATTTTAAGTCGAGCAAAAAGGGAGGGGTTTTAAATGAAAGACAAAGACTTGAGCTGTTTGACCTACTTTTTGATTTTTTTAGCGAATTTCCCTATAGGGAATACGCTATTACGGTAGTAGCCATGGTAAGACCTAAGCCCGGGACCACTTTACTTTTTCATTTTGAGGTCCCCAGAAGCCAAAAACACCGTTCGTTCATTTTCATATATATGTATATATATATATATATATATATATATATATATATATATATGTGTCCGTGGTACCGATAACTTTTGAAGCGGACCTCCGATTTTGATGAAATTTGGTATAAAGGTGTAAGACAAGGTCTATTTTGATGAGTTCGCGAACCAGCATTGTCGGGTTATGGGAACGGGGTTTTATGGGGTTTCAAAGGGGTAAGAAATGGGTTTTTGGGATTTTTGAACCTCAATTTTCAAAATTCAAGAATTTTAACTAAACCCATTTAAAAGAGCTTAAAAAACCTAACAATTTAGTATTTTGAATCATTAAAATAGCTTAACTGGTTATGGAGAAAATTTAAATCAAGTTTCCCATGTTATTCTTATGGGTTAATCTTTAAAAAGTTATATATCGCTTATTTATAAACATATCTTAATAAAACTTTTTATGGACCTGTCCTATTTGATGAGTAATGAAAATTTGATCAAAAATCCGCATGGCAGCAAACCTACATGCCAAATCCCATGGTATTCTCATGTAAAATAAGTGTATAATGGGAGCAAGAGAGATGGAGATAATATAAGGTGGCTGTTCCTAGTAATCACCTGATCAGCTTTCTTCTGCATTTGTCAAATTTGGAATGTTTATGTTTTGGGATTTGTAAACAAATAATTCTTTTTGCATAGAAGCTTTGGATATGCACTTTTATTACTGTAAAAAAAATATTTATTGCAATATAAATATTATTATATAAATTATTAAATAAAAATAATTAACTCAGAAAAAATGCCATTAAATATATCATATTTCCTTCTAAAGATTATTAATTAATTATATAAGATAAACACAAAGTTCTTTGATGTTGAAAAAATATCTCTTTAGAAATTCGCTCAGTACGCAGGTCTGCTGCGACGGGGGTATATATATATATATCTATATATCTATCTATATATATATGTGTCCGTGGTACCGATAACTTTTGAAGGAGACCTCCGATTTTGATGAAATTTGGTATGGAGGTGTAACTCCAGGTCTATTTTCATGAGTTCGCAAACCAGCATGATCGGGTTGTGGGAACGGGGGTTTATGGGGTTTCAAAGGGGTAAAAATGGGTTTTTTTTGCATTTTTGGACCTCAAATTTCAATATTCAAAAATTTGAACTAAAACCATTTAAAAGAGCTCAAGAAAACAAACATTTTAGTATTTTGAATTTTCAACTTAGCTCAACAGATAACGGAGAAAAGCTAAAAACAGGTTTCCCATGTTAATCTTATGGGAAATCAATAGAATTCTGTATCTCACTTATTTAATGACATAACTTGGTATACTTTTAGATACTTTATTTTGAAACACCAACGCACTCTGTGGTGCGTATTTTAAGGTGAGTATGACTGAAGGGGTGAGTGTGATGATTGTAATGGATCAGATGAGGTGTAGCTTTGTTACTGAAGGTATGTACCTTCACTAGGTAGGGTTAAACTGATATTTGCTTACAACACATATGGCAGCAAACTTACATACTCACCCCCATGGGGTTTATGGGGGAAATTATAAAAGTGCCGAATATTGATACAAATTTATATTTTTAAATTACCTAATCATTATATTTCCTAACAACTAACATTTTCTAACAATATCTCATGGCAGCAAACCTACATACTCATTCCTATGGTGTTTATGTGGAAAATACAAAATCTCAAATTCCTATGGAAATTCGCTGAGTACGCAGGTCTGCTGCGACGGGGGTATTGTATTTTTAATCCATATCAAGCTATAATAGATCAAGGTTGATCAAAGTTGCATCAACTTTGATCAATTATAGCTTAAAATGGATTCAAAAAAAAAAAAATATATATATATATATATATATATATATATATATATATATATATATATATACAGGGTGTCCCTGAACTCTCTACCAATGTTATTAAGTGTGTGTGGGACATTAATCAAAGTCAGAATTAAATGGTGAAACATTTAACTTACAAAATTTGATTGGAAATCTACTAAGAAGTGCTCTTGCAACTAATAGTTGTGGTGCCCTTGGGTCATTAAAACTAATAGTTGTAATAATCGAGATTTTTTGTAATAATCAAGTACCAGCTTAAAAGTCCACAAAATTTAGATTTTAGTTTGATTGAAATATTATTTTCTATTTGTATGGAGAACTTAACAATTTTTTGAAGATTATTTTTTTTTTTATTAAGAGAAAAACTTTTCCTCAAACACTATTTAAAAACATCCCTCTTGAATCAGGATAAAATAATTAAACGTATAATATATTGCACCATTAATAATTGTGTCTTTATTCTAATAATGATGTTAGTAAAAATAAATGATTAATAAGTACAATTTGACATCCCGACTAATCCTCCACTTTCAAAAGTAAAGCTGAAAAGTGAAGTAAATTATTTTTTAGTCAATAATTTAACATTAGAAAAAACAATATGGTGATATGCCATTTCCTCTTAAACAGGAAGCAGATGGTTTCACAGATAATGTGATAAATGTTTCACGGGCAGGAAGAGGAAAAAGCGCTGTTTAATTGTGCCCTGTAGTTGCAGACTGTGAATATGCTCTTTTCTGTTAGCTCCTGGTGTGCAGTCCTGTTTCTCATTGGGAATGTGAGCGGGGTACCAAAAGCGGTGGGTAAAAAACAACTGTTTTCAACCAAATTTTGTGATAACAATAGAGATTCTGTACAGAAAGTTCATCTTGGAAAGTTGTCAAAAACAGTTTTAATTAACATGCAAATCATATGGAAAAATATATTTTTACATTATTACTAAAAAACCAAAAGAGATACTGCATTACTGTAAATTACAAAGTTGCTCAGTTCAATGAGAGCTTTAAGACAATATACAAAAAACATGCATTTAAAATTTTTGAGTTTATTTTACGTCAACATTTTTTTAAATAATAAATTTTGGAAGTTTTGGTTTTTTAATAAATGTGGTCTTGTGACATATCATTGTGAAGCTTGGCTTATTTTGAACAAGTATTTTGACTCGGGAGTCATTAATGACAAAAAATGAAAGAAACACAGGGTATTTCGGGGGCAGGCCAATATTTTTTCTACTACTGCATGGAAATAATTGCATTGCCACACCTGTAACCCCTATGCAAACAGTTTGTTTCCGGTTTCCGTTTCTTTCCCGCTCTAGAGCGGCAATGATTCTTTACCGCACGTTACATCAAACAGCAATTTTAAATCAGCTGTAATTACAAACCATGCTACAGCTGTTATTCATTGTTGTTATTTAGTAATTGCTCCTTTTTTAGTTTGAGGTTATGTTTGATAGTTAACATTATGTTCCAACAGAAACAAATCAAAAATTATCTAAATGACATTTTGTATACAATAAAACATGTAATATGTAACAATTATGTTGATAGGAAAAATCTTGAGTGTATTACGAGCGCAAATAGTCATTGCCGCTCTCAAATTGTTTACGCTCTACGATGTCTGTTATCGCTCTACAATTCTCGAGTGGCAATGACGTACTTTACGCTCTTATTACACAAATAGCTATTTCCTCATGCCTGGTATCAAGGTATCAAGACCTTTAATTTGAGACCCTTCCAATTATCCTGCAAATTGTGAAACACTCACAATTTAGCTCAAAACAAATTGCTAACAGAATTATATATATATATAAATTTTTAGGACCTGCGTGCTCAGCGAATTTCCAGTGGTTGATATTTTTTTATCAACGATATATCTATATCTATATATATATATATATATATATATATATATATATATATATATATATATATATATATATATATACATATATATATATACATATATAGATATAGATATAGATATATCGTTGATAAAACAATATCAACCACTGGAAATTCGCTGAGCACGCAGGTCCTAAAAATTTATTTTTAGTGCTATCTAGTTAGTCTAAAAGAACATTAGGCTACTTTTTGAAATGCTTGTTTAACATCAACAAAGTTTGAATTGAAAATTAATTTGAAATACAGAATGATAAATAAAAATGGAATAAAACAAATTGTTTTTGACCAAAACACACTGACATGAGAAAGTTAAAATAAAACTTTCCCCGGGCAAGTCCTGGAAACAAGACCAACACATAGATAGATTATGTAAAGTCTGTCATGTTACAGGGTCCCTTTGAGATTCTTCCCACACGTTTGCAACCATGTGAAGATCAAGGCACTAACGAAGTCTTTTTTGGAAATAGAATGAGCAGACAAAGTAGCGGAATTTTAACGTACACCAATGACGTCATCTTCAAGGTGCCATGGGACGACAAACTAAAGGCGGGTATCTGTTGTAAATTGCCTATTAGGGTTAATGGATCTTTTTTATTATAATTAGTTATGTTTATCGAAATTACAAGTTTAAAACTTAATAACGACTACGTAAATATCACAAAAATATGATTGTGAACATTTTATATCTAACTCATACATTTATATTATTTCGCTTTGGTCTAAACAGCTTTGGTCTGAAAACCACAGTATAATACAGTGAATGTTATAACTTATATTTCACAGAATACTGTAATGGGGGAACTGGATTTATATTGTTTTATTTAATTATTAATTATTGATTGTTAGGTTCTTAATTGTTAGTTTCAGGTGAGTTCAAGGAAGTAATGTGAGGAGGAAGTATTTGAGCTTGCTGTTCTATGAGTTAGTGTGGTGGCTTAGAGACAATATCAGGAAGGATCGTGACCTGATGGATTAAAGCCACAGACTTTGCACGTTACTTCCATACCCTAAATACAAACAATTTATGGGGGGGTGCCCGATTTTCAGGTCCGCCATCTTGAAATACGACGCCATCTTGTTTTTCATTAGAGGAATTGAACTATTTATTGAAAATGGCCTAATATCACCCAAAAGGACACATTTACGCCATTTTGTATATCATATGTTTTGTTCACAATTAAATTTACTATAAAATGAGATAAAAACCACTTCAATAACTTAAATAGTCTTGAAGATATAAACTGTCAAAGTTGAAAATTTGATATTTTCCTCTACGTTACATGTAGTTTTTGCTATATATCACTCAAACGGTCAAGGGTACGTAATTGTTATAATAATATGTTTTATTCGCTGTTAAATTTGCTACAAAATGAGGTAAAAATCTCTTAAGTAACTTAAATAGTTATGAAGATACAAACTGTTAAAGTTATAAATTTTATTTATTCTTGTATGCAGTAGGTCCGTGTGTCTTAAAAGCCATGACCATTTGTTTTACCCTGGACTTAAAATAGTACTTTCCAAAGATCTTCTTCACATTTTCCTCCCAAAGGGGGTCGGCCCACAAGGAGTAAGTTGAAAATCCTAAATAAAAGCATAGGTCATGATGCATATTAAACTAAAGGTCTTAATCAGTAAAACACGTTGCCGTAATCTGGAGTTCAAAAGAACGGTGAGCGAATTTTCACATCGAGCAGGGCAGGTCATGACGTCATAGTTGAGCTTCGTACGGCTGAAAGTTATTGGTTCTTTGATCTGGTTTCGATGGTCGATATAATCGAAATACTCCATCTTCTGTTATCTGATCCAGTCATCCTTGCATCATTGCTCGTCCGAAAATGGAAAAAGGCAAAGTGACAACAGAACCAATCGGAAAATAAATTTAACTATCCAAATTCGTATAGTTAATTTTTACTAACCTTTAACAGGATTATGAAGTTATATTCTGTTGTTTTCAAAACTTGTAAGCTTACCAACAATAATGCCACTTAGGCCTAAGTTTTATGGGCCTAAAGAAATGTTCATTATAAGCCTATTGATGGGGTTTCACGTTTAGTATAGGCTATTTAAGTTAAGCTTTCTTAAACATATTGTAATGGAGTCATTAACCGTCTGAGTGTTATTCGTCAATTTTTCGGCCCAGCTTTTCGACCTCCGAGCGTTTGAGCATTGACTATCTAAAGTCAATGGTTTGAGTATATTTTTCGACGGTTCGAACACGTGACGTAAATTCATAGAGACTCTGACCTACCTTACCTGGTTAACCAAAATATCTTAATACAGTAAAAATAGCTAAAATTGTTTAAGTATGATTAGTTTTTTTTTTTTTTTTTTTTTTTTTTTTTAATTGACATGTTACAAACTTTTCATTCAACTATTATGGCAGCCTTTACAAAATTAAGAAATTCATCAATATTGTCTTTATTATTAAACAGGCTTTGTTATTTTTCGGAATGTTTTTAAGTTACCAGTGAATGAGTATTTGTTGTATTGATTCTGCATTTAATTAACAGTGGCAAAATAGAAAACTTCTGTTCAACCTCATTAGTAGGTTCGGACGGAGGTAAAGTACAATACTCTCCAAACATCAGATGTACCAATGAAAATGGGTTTGGTTTGAAGTTGATGAGGAAAAGTAACAAGACCATCCATATACTACTAAAGGGTGTAACCTAGTCCATAATATATACAGCCGCATGTGTAACTGACTCACTGATGATAGTAATGTCCTGAAGCGACCGTTTAAGATAGAGACTTGAAATTTGGCATGTACATTCTTTGAGATGTTTCAATTTAAGGAAAATCATAAAACTACGATTTTTTTACTTTTAAACTATAAAAAAGTTAAAAAAATATAGATTTGTCGGTAACGTAGTTCAGCCGTGTGAGCGTATATCACCGTTTGGGTAACGTAGATCACTTTGCAGGTTTAGTTCTCGCTCGTGTTTAATTGATCTCTTTCAACTACACCCGTGTTTGATACAAATATTGTATTTCATGTAAACATAAACATCTCTATGTAGACGACGGTGTTTCGATGCATTGAGAGGCGGTTATTTCACCAGGGTAATACTCGCTTTGATTTATACAGTATTATGCCCAAAAACTACAAATGTTCATCTTTCAAATTATAAAAATACCAAGGTGTCGGTAAGGAAGTACGTTGGTTCTTAAAGATATTATAGTAATATGGAGCGCTATTATAGTCGCTTAGTTCTCGCTTGTATTTAAATGATGTCTTTTAACTACACCTCTTCCTGATAATTACTCTCAATTGGGTGAATAGTTGTTTGCGTATGGTTTTCCTTCTGATTGCTGTGTTATTATTGAAAATGAAGTTTACTGAATTGAAAGCATATATTTACACTTAGGTTATGTCCGCTTTGATTTCTATAGTAATTTTAAATTAAGGTCGCTTAATTCTTGGTTGTATTTAAATTATGTCTTTTAACCACACCTGTTCCTGATGAAGTTTTCGTGACAGTTTTGCAGAGCAGTGACCTTAAACGTTAGATAAACTACGTTAGTGCAAATTTCAGTTTACAGTATATTGTAATATAGCTGTAACTGTAATATAACATTAGTTTTAAGGTTGTTGAAATAAATTTAATGCACTTACTCTAAAGTAATACGAAAATGTTGATTGAAATGTGAGGTTCTCGTTCGTTTTATTTAAATTCATTTGTTCATACTGGCTATTCTTTTGAGAGACGATTGAGCGTAGTGCTGGAATACTTTGTTACAATATTATATTATTAATTTTAACATTACTATGGTGAGCTCTACGAATATTGTGCAAATACTTTAAACATATTATTTTAGTACTGCATATTTTTTGCCTTAGTAACGCCCGTAAAGTAAATGATTAATTGCTAAAAATATTTTAGGTCTTACTACATTTTCTAGACTTTAGTCTTCTCATGCTGGAAAATTTCTTGTAGGTTTTCGCACAAAAAACCCTAAGACAGTAATTATTCTTAATTTTCTACTATTTGTATGCTGTCTCTCTATATGAATCCCCAGATTGAATATAGCGCTTCAGTTGATCGTTCTGGCGCAGTTTTACTTTGAATGTTGAACGTGTCCCAACACGTTTGACATCCGGTCTTTGACCTATTTGCTGCCGTCCAATCAGGCTTAGATTTTAGTTTAGGAAACGATTGAACATATCAAGTTATAGAACGATTGAACTTTCCATTCTTACCTTGGCTAACGTTTACCTACTTCCGACGTTTTTTAAACCATCTACATATCTGATGACCTATCAGGCTGAGAAATATTATAATAACCAATTGAATTAAACTCAATAGTAATTTTTCTCGCTGCCACTTTGTCCGTCAAACTTCCTCAATGCAGTGCTCTCACCTTAAGTCTCGATTAACCCTATTATTGTAGTAATTTCAAACTATTCTATACTTATCAATTATTGTAACTCTTTCAGTATATTTTAATTTAACCGTTAATCCTTTTTTTGGCTATTATTTCACAATTGGTTTTTTTACTACCATTGGTTGAAAATGCATAATGTACGTCGATTTTATGGTTCTTAAGTTGCAACTTTCTTCATTTTAAGGCTATATAAAGACTTTAAGACTTCATGATTATAGTACCTAATACCCTGTGATCTATTACATACTACTAGGGCTCTATTTTTATGAATTTTATGAACAAATATATATAACATTTAAAATTTTTAAACTAATAATTGCTGATTTTGAATGATAAAATTGTTATCGTTTCTCTATATGGTACATATATGATTCCTGCGTTTCTTGGCCACCCTGTGGCGGAACTGAAGCATCTTAGCCTATACCATTTTTTAAAATTTCAAATATCTTGATTTTACCCCGTTTTTCTTCCATTACATACAACGATCCTCTATATAAACTTATAATTTTATTCCAATTTTATCTTTTCAGAATACAGCTATTATTACCTCAATCATGTGCAATCATAATCGTATCTCCAAATTTTTACACAACAACTTTTGAGCATGACTATTTACATAGTTCATTAATATTTCACAACTCCATTATATTTTTTTACGAATTAAGGGGGGAGTGGGATTATACTATGAGCCGTGAGCAAATTTCAAAGCTTATTATTATTTATTGTGAGTAGTGTGTATTGGCGGCTTCTGTTACTGCCGTTGTAGTTGAGCCCTCAACTAGCCTATTCATTGTATGAGGTTTTGACAGTAATTTAGGGAATTGGGGCAACCAATTATTGGGTTGGACCCTCCATCAAGCATAACACCTAGAATATTTACATAAATAATATTTATCTCAGAGCTCAATTTTTTAAAACTATTTACTAAGGAGGAGTATTAAAACCTACTAATAGGAGATTATTAAAGCATTTTTTACTATTGATTGTGAATTTAGAGTATTAGATATTTTTGTTTAAACTATTTTAAACTTGACTTTTTATTAATTCAAACTAGGGGGCAACTCCTCAGGGGGCATGGGGGCGGAGCCCCCATCGAGCCGTAGGCGAGTCTATAATATATACAGCCCCATGTGTAACTGACTGACTCACTGATGATCTTAAAGTCCTGAAGCGACCGTTTAAGATAGAGACTTGAAATTTGGCATGGACATTCTTTGAGATGTTTCAATTTAGGGAAAATCATAAAACTACAACTTTTTTACTTTTAAACTATAAAAAAGGTAAAAAATATTGATTTGTCGGTAACGTAGTTCAGCCGTATCAGCGTATATCACCGCGTGGTATCGTAGATCACTTTGCAGGTTTAGTTCTCGCTCGTGTTTAAATGATCTCTTTCAACTACACCCGTGTTTGATACAAACATTGTATCCTTCGATGAATAAACCCTAAATTAATATGAACTACGGTGTTTTGCTGCATTGAGAGCAGGTCATTTCACCAGGGACCCAGGGTCATACTCGTAACGATATATACAGTGATATTGCCTAATTTGTAGCCAATGTAGCACATGCGCTATCTTGAATGTTTACCACAGGTGAATTTTCTTCTCCTACTATGGATTTATTTCCCATGGCGGGTGAATAGTCGCTTAGTTCTCGCTTGTATTTAAATCATGTCTTTTAACTACACCTGCTTTCTTGCTGTTGGTAACGTTAGTTTCCCTCATATTTAACAAACCGTTATCCACTTGACTTCAAAATAGCAATGACATTGTGCTGCATTATAAGCTCGTTTCTTTTATATTTTTACGCACATCATAAATATGTCTTTGGGAATTTTTAAATAACTGTTGAGCACAACTAACAGATTTAATTGTTATGTTCTCGTTTTGTTTCAATTTATTTTAGATTACTTATTCAAATTCACACGGGATTATTCTCCCGGCCGAATTTCGCATTGAATGGATTTTCTGTGAAGCTTGAGCCGTGATCTTAACGTAACATACTTCGATTACTTTGTACAATACTTAATAGACATTTAATTATTATCTTTCTGTTTGATTTATGTTCAGTGTCTTATATTAGATTTTTTCACACTTAAGATTTGTTTTTAAGAATGTTTAAATAATTGTTGATGAGAAAGAACAGAGGTTCTCGTTTCATTTCAATTTATTTTAGATTACTTATTCAAATTCACCCCATGTGAACCTCTCAGCCGAATCTCGCATTCAATGAATTTTCTGTGTAGCTCGTGCCGTGATCTTAACGTTATATACTTCTATTACTTAGTACCATACTTAATATACGGTTAATTATTATCTTTCTCCATTATTTATATTCAGTGTTTTTTTTTTTTTATTTTAATACACACTTAAAATATGTTTTTAAGAATTTTTAAACGGCTATTGAACAAAACTAACAGGTTTTATGAATAAATTATTATTTCACAGGTCTAGATTTTATATTCTTAAAATTAGTAGTTTGTAATAGTAGGGTTTTTTTGCGGATCTATCCCGTTTTTATTATTTCCTATGATTTTGTTTTCATGTTATTTAATTCTTGTTTTCGCTTATTGACTTGAATGTTATTTGCTATTTCAGTAATTTAAACGTTTTTCTTATATATCCTGAAATTTACAAGTTTTTATTTTTAATTAGTTTGTATAAGCCGATTCTTTTAATATCGTGGTTGGCGATACTATATTTAGTTCAAATTGTACTTTTAATTTCTTAAGTTTATTAACTAGCATATTTTGATTTTTTTATTATTTTAATATTAATTTTCACACTTCTTATTGGTTATTTTATATTTTTTAGCATTATTGTTTTACTCTAATGGGCATATTACATTATTTTTTAAATGTACGAAAATCTCATTTAAAAATACTTATTTTGGAATAATCGTGACCCATTGCAATTTTAATGTGACGCATGTTAACTCGTTGACGTTTCAGACTAAGTAGTTGGTAACGTGGAATAGTTAGCATCACACATTTTAGTAGAGTTACAAGTAAATTAATAACTTAACTTTTCAAAACTTCGATTTTTATTAGTTTTTATTTTCCGATTCTTTTAATATCGTGGTTGGCGATGCTAGATTTGGTTTAAGTGTTACTTTCAATTTCTTTAGTTTAAGCATTATTATACCTTGATTATTTTATTATTTTAATAGTTATTTTCTCATAATCAATTATTTTCTATTTTTTAGCATTATTGTTTTGCTATAGTGGGCACTTTACATTTTTTTATCTATGAAAATTTAATTTAAAGATACTTAATTTTGATTAATTTTGCCCCATTGCAATTTTTCTGTGCCGCATCTAAAATCGTTGACTTTCCAGACCAAGTGGTTGGTAACGTGGAGGAGTTAGTATCACACATTTTTGTAGTAGAGTTACACGTAATTTGGTGGAACTAGACAGTTCATTATTTGAGACTTTGTGAATGATTAACGAAATTAGTAAAATCAACTAGGGGGCATGGGGGCTGATCCCCGTGAAATATTTTTAAAGGATACTATTGTTATTATTATAATTGATTATGAGTAGTGCGTATTAGCCCGTTTTGTTACTGTCTTCGCTGTCCAGTTAGTTGGTGGAACTAGCCTGTTCAATACTTGACTTTAAATTATTCTACAAATTTAGGGCAACGCCTAAGGGGGCATGGGGGCGGAGCCCCCATCGAGCCGTAGGCGAGTCTATTATATATACAGCCCCATGTGTAACTGACTCACTCACTCACTGATGATAGGAAAGTCCTGAAGCCATCGTTGAAGCTAGACACTTGAAATTTGGCATGGACATTCTTTGAGATGTTTCAATTTAGGGAAAATTATAAAACTACAACTTTTTTACTTTTAAACTATAAAAAATCTAAAAAATATAGATTTGTCGGTAAAGTAGTTCAGCCGTATCGGCGTATATCACCGCGTGGTATCGTAGATCACTTTGCAGGTTTAGTTCTCGCTCGTGTTTAAATGATCTCTTTCAACTACACCCGTGTTTGATACTAGCATTGTATTTCTTACAGATATGTACGTCTTTTAATGAACGATTATGTTATTGAGAATTTTAACAACTATTGATAAAAACAAACAGATCACCGCGTGGTATCGTAGATCACTTTGCAGGTTTAGTTCTCGCTCGTGTTTAAATGATCTCTTTCAACTACACCCGTGTTTGATACTAGCATTGTATTTCTTACAGATATGTACGTCTTTTAATGAACGATTATGTTATTGAGAATTTCAACAACTATTGATAAAAACAAACAGATATTTAAGTTAGGTTCTCGTCTTGTATTCAATTTATTTTACAATATTTTAATACACACTTAAAATATGTTTTTGAGAATGTTTAAATGAGTATTGAACAAAAAGAACAGATTTAAATGTTAGGTTCTCGTTTATTTTTTCCCTTATTTTAGATTACTAATTCAGATTCACCCCAGGCTACACTATTGGCCGAATTCCGCATTCAATGAATTTACTGAGTAGCTCGTTCCGTGATCATAACGTAATATACTTCTATTACTTTGTACAATAATTAATAGACAGTTAATTATTATATTTCTGTTTTATTTATATTCAGTATTTTACATTATATTTTAATACACACTTAAAATATGTTTTTGAGAATGTTTAAATGAGTATTGAACAAAAAGAACAGATTTAAATGTTAGGTTCTCGTTTCATTTTTCCCTTATTTTAGATTACTAATTCAGATTCACCCCAGGTTACACTTTCGGTCGAATTTCGCATTCAATGAATTTATTGTGTAGTTCGTGCCGTGATCTTACGTAATCTACTTCTATTACTTTGTACAATAATTAATAGACTGTTAATTATTATCTTTCTGTTTTAATTATATTCAGTGTTTTACATTATATTTTAATACACACTTAAAATATGTTTTTGAGAATTTTTAAATGACTATTGATCAAAACAAACAGGTTTTTATGAATAAATTATTATTTCACAGGTCTCGATTTTATATTCTTATAATTGGTAGTTTGTAGTAGTAGGGTTTTTGTGCGGATCAACCCCGTTTTTATTCTTTCCTATTATTTTCTTTTCATGTTATTTAATTCTTGTTTTCGCTCATTGATTTGAATGTTATACGCTATTTCAGTGATTTAAATGTTTTTCTTCTATCTCCTGCAATTTACAAGTTTTTATTTGAGTTGGGTGAGGCATGGGATTATGTCAATTTTTCCATAATTGTATCTCTATTTAGTACCAGGTTAACCGAGCCCTGCTGGTTGGTTTTAATTGACTTTTGTTATAGTGTCATGGTAATCAAGCTATTAAATCTACACCAGACTCTTCACAGCTAACAGCTGTTAAAAAACTGCTTAAAATTTATGTTCCTTTATTTTTGTTTACTTTTAGTTGTTATTTCGTCACCAAAATAGCAACCTATAAGACCAATGTTAAAAATAACGATTTTTAAACTTAAATTTAGACCAACTTCGATTTTTCCTGCGACTAAGGCTGTTTCTAAACTTAATTTTGGGCCAAAACACACTTAAGCGCAAAGTTCAAGCAAAATCTAACAGCTACATTTCGAGATCGTGGAACACACATCCCTTCAGACATAGCTCGTATTATATTATAGGATATGATACACAAAATTTATAGAAATTTAAAACTTTATATTTAGCTACCGATCAGAGAAATACTTGTTACCATAACTACTACTATTAAATATAATGATAGCAACAACAACAACTATAACTCTTTTAATTGAAATTTCTTTTCAACTAACACAACAACAATCGTCTAATCTAAAGTATTTATTTTTACCAGCATAACACCTAAAATATTTACATAAATAATTATAAATTCACAGCTCAAAACTTTTAAACGAATTTTAATTACGAAGGGGGTTTAAAACCGATTCATATGAGTTTTTTTAAAGCTTTGTTTACTATTAATTGTGGATTTGTGTATTGTGTGTTTTGTTACTGTCTTGACTGTGCAGTTCTTCCGTGGAACTATCGTATTTTAAACTCGACTTTTCATTAATTTACGAATTTAGGGCAACCCCTAGCAGGGGGGGGGGTCTAGCCTGTTCGGTACTTGAGACTAAGAGCAATTAACAAATTTGGGGCAACCCTATAAGGGGGCATGGGGGCGGAGCCCCCATCGAGCCGTAGGCGAGTCTAAATTATATACTCCCGAATGTGTAACTGATTGGGGTATCAGAAATTCGTCAAATGTCGGTAAAGTAGATTAAGCGAAGTTTAGTTCTCGCTTGAGAATTACTGTGTAGTAGGGGATATATGGGAGATTGCAACCTCACACTATTGTTGGATTCTATGACCGTGTGAGTTTCGCGCATTTTCGTTATTTCAACACGTGTCAGCTTGTTCCAATTTAAGATGGCTTTTCAGTGCATTGCTGCTGGTACCTTCCATCAAGGTGATGGTCGCTTTCCTCCCGAAAGTAACAATGCCCAGTGCATGGCTAATGCAGCCTGTGCTTTGGCTTGGAACTTTTTGCGGGGAACGTTTACTGGATCTGCCATCGACGAGATCCTATTATCAGGAGATCGTCTGTACGTAAACTCCCGCTCTGAGAATAGTGTGTCTCACAGGTCTCTTCTTCCTGAGGAACTCTGTGCGTCATTTAGCATTATGGACGAGGACGTTACCATTGTGGAAACTTCCTTCATCATGAATGATCTATATCCAATTAATTATGATTCTTTTGATGAAGCTGTACAATATCTGTCAGCTATCTTGGATGCTGAGCTATCCGAACAGTCTGATAATGAAGGCTTTCTGTTCACTGGCCAAAGTGCAACAGTGGCTTTTTGGCGTAGTCAAGGGTTACTGTTCTTGTTTGATTCTCATGCTGTCAACGCTGAACGTAAAAGAGATCTAAACCCTGACGTTAATCGGGCACGTCTCTTTCAGTGTGACAACTCTCTGTCCCTGGCATATTTACTATTGGTAAATGCTTCGTTAGATGGGTGCCAGAGGGAATACAACATTACT
Source organism: Neoaliturus tenellus (assembly GCA_030545055.2). NCBI lineage: Eukaryota > Metazoa > Arthropoda > Insecta > Hemiptera > Cicadellidae > Neoaliturus > Neoaliturus tenellus. Next base: position 188,571,593 of record CM061531.1, on the reverse strand, counting down.
AAGCTAAGCTTCGCTCGGCGAGCCAGTAGAGAATTAGATGACTTTCAAGCTGACCTTCCTTTGCATATACCTGAGTTTGATGATGAATTGCATACTTTAAAACCAGATGTTGTTATGCCCCCCCTTTCTAAGCAGATTTATGTGTCTGCCGCGGATACTGATGAGAGTAAAACAGGTCGAGAAATACCTAAAAGGACCAAGCGGGGGCGACCTAAGACTCTCGACGACAACACTCGCGCTGAACAATTAAAGGCGGCAAAAAAACGTTATCGCGAGAATCACCCAGAGAAGCGAATTGATGAAGTTGCTAGACACAGGCAACGACACCCTGAGGTCCACAGGGCAGCAGTGCAGCGGCATAGTCAGCAGCATCCTGACGCTTCAAGGCAGAGGGTACATATTTTCCGCCTCAAAAATCCTCAATTAAATGAAATGAGGCATCTGCCAATGTCTTTGGCCAAAGATATTGTCTCTAACGGTCCAATGGCAAGTTGGAGGGGGGATTTACTCAATAAAATAAATCCTTTTAAACTATCTAAGATTAGTCTCTGGGATAGTGATGTATTCAGGTGCTCATTCTGCAATTCACGGTTATTTGAAGAAGAAAAAGGTAGGAAAAAATGGTGTTGTGGAGAGGGGGCGTATAATGTCTTGGATCTTCCTCCTCTTGAAGAGCCATTTTATTTTGATCGTCGTTTTCTAGAACGCGCGCGTGCATTCAATGACCTCTTTGCATTTTGCGCACTCGAGGTGACAGGTGGGTATCGACATCCTAAAGGACTTTCTTTTTTTAAGATTGAAGGTAGGATGTACCATCAAGTTTACAGCCTGGACAATCCTGGTCAAAAGTTTAAAACTGATGCTGGGATCGTTCAGTTTGTAAACAGATCCCGTCTGTACATCGATGATGGCGAGGAACGCAAGAATATTGCCTTGGGTAGGTCCCTTGATGGCGGAATCACTGATAGCATTACACGTTATCTTTATCGTGAAAATCCGTTTATCAGGGAGTTTCGTCGTTTGGCCAATGAGCCGTCAATCAACGCTCATTTAGATTTTGAATTAACGAACAGATCTACTCACGGCAATGTTCTCGGCGATAAGCAAACAGGCATTGAAGTGCACGCCGTTTTAAGTACGGATGAATCTGTCACTGAACCCCGGAGATTAACTATTTGGAAGGTTGGATCAGATCGTCCAACCTCAATTGATCTTTTGAGTCCCCTCATGGAACCCTTCCAGTATCCCCTCCTTTATCCGCAAGGCACTTTGGGTTGGCATGTTGGTCGACTTGACAATCGTGGCAAAAAGTTAACACAGTTTAACTATTCTCGTTGCCTTCTTCTTTCTCATCCTCGCTTTTCTCACCTCGGCCGTCTGTCTCAAGTGTGGCAGGTTGAGATGTTTGCGAGGTACGAGGAAGAAAAACTGCGTTATATAAAGTTTGCTCAGTCAAAGTCGGTCCAAAATGCTTTGCGGACAGGACCTCTGGATGAGCTTATTCAGGCTCAACAGGGTGATCGTACTGGTAGGCAAATTGCAGAGGATATCAATAATGATGAAACCGTTCAGGGTGAGGGCGGGGTACAGCCCGGGAAAATCTACCTTCCCAGTTCATTTACTGGGGGACCAAGGTATATGAAAGTCCATTACGAGGACGCAATGGCACTTGTTTCACGCCTGGGATCCCCCACATTCTTTCTTACATTCACGTATAGTGCGACTTGGGAAGAGAACAAGAAAGCTTGTCCCCGCGGTGGCAGCCGCAGTGACCCAAGTACCGCTTGCAGAGTCTTCCGGATAAAGCTTCTGGAACTTCTTCGTGATCTGCGTTGTGGAGCAATATTCGGGCGCACGGTCTACCTCGTCTACGTCATAGAGATGCAGATGAGGGGCCTTCCTCATGCACACATCGTGTTCAAGATCGAAGGTGATGGGCCAGTACAAGCGTCCGAAATTGACTCCATTATTCGCGCAGATTTACCTCCCGAAGAAGAAGCCGAGGGTCGGCTGAGAAAGTTGGTTTTGAGACATATGATTCACGGTCCTTGTGGATCTGATCACAGAACTGACTTTCCTTGCTGGGACTCTGCAAGGGGTTACTGCTCTAAGTTCTTTCCAAAGCCTGCTTGTGAAACCACTCATGTCGATGAAAGAGGAGGGTTCGTTCAGTATCGACGTGACTACTCCAACAATGGAGTGATTAGGTCTAGGAACAAAAATGTTAATGTTCATGATGGTTGGGTTGTGCCCTACAATTCAGCGTTATTGCTGAAATATGAAGCCCATATTAACTTAGAGCTTGCTTCTACGCGTCGCGTAATTAAATACCTCTTCAAATATCTTATGAAGGGAGGTTCTTTACAGAACGTTACTGTAACTCCCTTCAGCAAACAAGATGATGAGGTAGATCATTACGTGACGAAGAGAATGGTCGGGGCCAGTGACGCGTGCTGGCGGCTTTTGAGATTTCCCATTTCTGAGTCCGAGCCAACCGTTGAATGTCTTCCGGTTCACCTGGAAGGGAAGCAGTCGGTATGTTTCCGTCCCGGCCAACTGGAAGATGTAATCTCCAGAGCAAGCTCTAAGTTGATTGTGTACTTCGATCGCCCTCTAGTAGCCGATTTAGATGGACTTACATACCAATCCTTTTATGAACATTATATAGTTCATACGAAACGCCCTAATAAGGGGGAGGTTTTCGACCACCCAGACGGCATCCATTTCATCACTGCCCGCCAGCGTGGTGAAAAGGTTTGTCGCTTGTTTTGGGTCTCCCCCAGCCGAAGTGAACAATATTACCTCAGGATTCTATTGATGTGTATTCCTTGTCGTGGCTATGCTGACCTCCTGTCTCGTGGTGGAAGTAATTGCCGCACTTTTCAGGAGGTTGCTCGCAAACTCGGCTTAGTCGAAGACGAGGAAGAATACCGTTACGTCCTGCGCGAGGCTTCCCAATTTATGTTGGGGCCAAGACTGCGTTCGTTCTTTGTGCTCCTCTGCAACATGGGAGCTCCCGCAGCTCTTTTGTGGGATGCTTTCAAAAACTCTCTTTGCGAGGACCACATTGAACGAAACCCACACGATCCAGAATTGGAATTCAAACTCGCTCTTCTGGAAATTGATCGTAGTCTTCGCCGGCAGGGATCTTCCTTAGTCGACCACGTGGGAGGCCGTGCAAGATGACACGACTGAGTTAGGCAGGGAGCTCCTCACCTTCGGGGAAAACCATCAAATGGCCATCGTCGAAGAATGGGGACCAAAGCTCTCTGAAGACCAACGACGCGTTTTTGATCACGTGCGTTGCCTCCTTCATAAACGCCAAGGCTCATCTAAGCTCATTTTCTTAGATGGCCCTGGTGGGTATGGGAAAACCTCACTCATTCGTGTCATTCTTGCTTATGTGAGAGGCTGTCGCCAAGTGGCTCTCGCTGTTGCAAGCTCCGGCATTGCCGCTGGAAACATGCCGGGAGGCACAACGGCGCACAGCATGTTCCGAATTCCACTTGATCTTGGGGATGGTTCTGGATTTTGGAGTATTACCAACGGATCTCAGCGAGCAGAGCTCATCAGAGCTGCCCAGCTTATCGTTTTTGATGAGGCACCAATGACGCACAAGTTCATCTTTGAGATCATCGATAGATCTCTGAGAGATTTAATGAACTCTAATGTGCCATTCGGTGACAAGATCCTTCTCTGCTCGGGTGATTTCCGTCAGATAGCGCCCGTTGTGGCAAAGGCACGTACTCCATCTGACGTTGCCAGTGTTTCACTTCGGGCGTCGCATCTGTGGCGGTACTTCAAAATCTTTTCTCTGACTACACCGCACAGGACAAGTGGTTCCACTGCTTACTCCGAATTCTTACTCGGGGTAGGCAACGGAACAATTAGTTCTATTTCTTTTGGTGAGGGCAGGGATTGCGAGAGACTAATTCCTCTGACGGGTATTAGGTATTTCACATCCTTGTCCGATCTGATTGATTTCGTTTTTCCTACAAATGATCTCTTGGACCCAGACCTCTGCGCCAACAGGGCCATTCTCTCGACTCTGATTGTGAACGTCAAGGAGATTAATAACACCATATTAAACTCCTTGGACGGGAACATTTACGAGCTGAGAAGTGCCGACACTGTTGACAGAGAATGTGATGATGGGCTGGATGTCGATGTTCAGCTTTTGAACCAAGCTACTGGGAAAGGCGTTCCTGATCATGTACTCCGTCTGAAGATTGGTTCCGTGTGCCTCGTTATGCGGAACCTCAACATCGCTGAAGGGCTTGTTAACGGCACAAAAGTCATAGTGACTGCGATCACCAACCGGTTGATCACAGTCCGACTGCCTGGACAAAGGGAACCTATTTGTATCCCTAGAATACAATTTACGTTTCCCTTTGTCGAGGGCTCGCCGTTAAAAGTTCGCCGACGTCAATTTCCGTTGATGTTGGCCTATTGTATGACCGGGCACAAGAGCCAAGGTCAAACAATAGAGTCAGTTGGTGTTGATCTTCGGACGGACTGCTTCACTCATGGTCAGTTGTACGTCTTACTCAGTAGAGTTCGACATCCAGACAACATCGCTATTCTGGTACGTCCCGATAGGGTTCGCGAAGGAGTCGCATATGCAAAAAACATTGTGTATGACGAACTTCTTCGTTGAAGCCTTATTGTACTGAGCAGTAAGCCAGGGGGCCTGCTTTATCAAAATTCCCCGTTGGATTGTGACGTTTTTATGGCAGTACGATAGGGGGCCTGCCCATCAAAAGTCCCTGTTTACTATATTTTTTTTGTGTGTTTCATTAGTTTCCACGTTTTGTCAGCAGAGGCGAAGGGAATTGCTTAACCAACCTCCCCGATGTCGTTTTAGTTATGATTTTGAGATATATCGCAGAGGCTAGGGTAACTGCATACCAAACTGCCCGTTGTGTCTTATGTTAATTTGTATATATGTGTAAATATGGTTCCTGCGTTTCTCGGCCTCCCCGTGGCGGAACTGGATACGCCAGATAGCAATTCTAAGCCCTGGCTAACTAACAGAGAAACATTATCACTTAAACTACTACAACGAACAATACCTACAACGTCAAATGCAGCTAAAAGTCCTTGAATTAAAACTTCTCTAACCTAAACTTAACACCTTACCTAATCTATACAATTATCCAAATTGCATTTACTTTCATTTTGCAGCCCGTTAGTTACAACTCGTTTTAATTAAAACTGATATTTTTTACTCCACATCGACTTTTTACAGAATACCTTAAATACTCCCAGAAATTTAACGCAACCTACATTAATAATACTAAGTAGAATATTCTTATAACTAATTATTATTTCACATATCATTATTTTATTTATTAATAAATAGTATATTTATGTTCCGTAGGGGTCTTTGGCAGGTTCCAACCCATTTTTTAAGTATTCTTATTTTGTGTTCAACTTTTTTGTGAAAAGTATAGCCTATGTCCGATAGTGTCCCGTTGTAAGGCTATCTATTATTTTGATTTGATAGGTTTTTTATTGTTTTCGCTGATTATTTTCTTACCTATCCAATCTAGTATCATCTCATCATTAACAATAATTATTTATGAAATAGTGTACTTTGAGCTCTGGCATTCAAAATTATTACTTTAATCGTTAACTCTATAACAACTACACATTTTTGCTTTTAATGAATTCGGGGCAACCTCTATGGGGGCATGGGGGCGTAGCCCCCATCGAGCCGCAGGCGAGTACGGTGCTATAATGCTACAGTGTTTACCTCTTGTCGTTGTCTCTTGATTGAGGCCACCAACTCTCCTACATAGTCCCTTGTGGACGTATTGTCATTCGTCTTTGGGATTTTGACCATCAATACTATAGTTGAATGAACAATTAGCCACTAAAACTAGTCAATGATACTGCCAAACAACATATTTGATGTTATACAAAACGAGTGTTAAGCAAAATGTAAAAATATACAACTAACGTGCGTTTTTATATTCGTGGGTTTGCGTGGTGCCATTTAGTAAACATTGTTTAAATTATCCATGTTAAGAAAAACAATTGTTTTTGAAGAAGTTTTAAATTTGTAAAGTTCATTGGTCATAGTTTTAACAGCTCCTCATTTTAACCTCAATGTTAAGATGTTCACCCTCCCTGTTTTGGTTTAAAGCAACTAGAAGTACGATACATTTTTTATAATTTGATTGAGGTCGGACCCCTCACTAAAAAGAATTCTTGATAATGATTTATTGTAAAAAAGATGACACTCAAGTTCATTATAATTAGATTAATGACATGGGTTACATTTGTCTAGTGTACCAGATAACAATATGATGTACTTTGCATTTGCCGATGTGTGTGTTTTTATATTTATTATTTTATTTATATTGTTTTGAAATAATGTGCATCTTATTTACCCCGTTAAATCAGTCATAAAAAATTCTAGTAATAAATCCGTTTTTTAAAGGCAACAAAAATTACGAGTTGCATAATACTGTGTAACAAATTGATTCTTCACAATACCCCACACACAACAAAAATTTTGCGTTGGATTTTTTTAACCAGAACTTCAACCAGTTACATGAAGGATAAGTTATATCTTGAGTATACGTTTACTTTAAAGTAAATTAATCACAACTTATCTTTAGTGATAAAATAGAATCCAATATTCTGCTGGTTACGTTGTTAATATACTCATCCCCATTTAAAATAAAAACCGGTTGTGTGTCGTATACAAAACTTTCGTTACAATAATAATAATAAAGTTTATTCCGCTGACAATTATTAACATTGTATGGGAATTTACATTTTAATAAATTCCCAATATTGATAAATAACCAAAGGTTGATGCTAAAACGATTTAATACCCGATACTTCCAATTTATAAATAACTAAAGAGAATCAACACTCTCGACGGTTATTCAATTATTGATGACGTTGCTTTGTGTAAATAAACGGTATCAGTTAACTGACACATACTTTCTCCCAACAATATAAAAAAGATGTGAAAAGCTTCAAACATTAATGTCTTGATGACTCAGTCGGATAGCTACCAGCTGAGCAGCGCTCGTTTGACCCTACGCGCGTCTGTGACTTTTAACAACGTACTGCGTTTACCGCTAAACGAAAAATTGAATTTTCTCCGCAACCACTTGACGTAGAGCAATAATTTAAAATTCAGGATTATTTAGTTTTTTGAGCTTGATTTAATGGTGATAAGTAAACTTTATTTCAAGACAACAGCTATTTTGAAAATCCAAAAAATTGATTTTTGAAACACTTTTTATTCCATAACTTTTGAACGCGGATTTTCCCGGAGATGCGGGTGGTGTCATTTTATTCACCATTTTAAGCTTAATAAACCACAAAATTTTAATCAAAATCGTTAGAGCAGTTTTTGAGAAATTTAGATTTTTGACGATTTTTGAGGGTTTTTGGGGGTAAAATACCCTTAAAAATAAAAAATTCAAAAAAATGAAAAAAACGCCTGGAATTATCGTGGATTTGGACCTATGTACCAAATTTAATTAAAATCGGACCATTAGGGCATTCTCT